>VZRU01003748.1:12687-43504 GCA_013398155.1 Pedionomus torquatus | reverse complement strand
GTCCAGAGAGGTGGTAGATGCCCCATCCCTGATAACATTAGAGGCCAGGTTGGAAAGCGTTCTGAGCAACCTGATGTGTTTGAAGATATCCCTGCTCATTTCAGGAGGTTGAACTAGATGACCTTTAGAGGTTGCTTCCCACCCAAACTACTCTATGATTTTAAAGCATGTGTAACTTTCCAAAAGGCTTTCCTTTGGCTGCCCAGTGGAGAATGACCCATCCAGGGCTGGTGCTTTCACAGTTGGGGGTGAGCTGGCTCCAAGGTGGGATGACCATACGAGCACCAGTGCTGGAACGAGGGACAGGGTGGCAGCAGGCAGCCTGGTCTTACACCAGTTTAAGAGTCATTTAAACTGTTAATGAGCATTACCCTGGTGTAAATCCTCAAACAGCCCCCTGAATTCTGTGGAGAATGGCAGGGGGCTCTGTGCTCTGTTGCATAGTTACAGGAGTTCCGATTCCAGTATCGGTAGGGCTGAAGGTGCTGACTAGTTGCAGTTAGGTGAATTGGGAGGGTCACAGCAGTGGAGAAACCATTTCCTTGTCAGCAAGCTGAGCATGTCAACATCTCCCAGTGTCCTTTTTTGTAAGCCAGTTCCAGCAAAAAGGCTTAAAATGTTTAGTTCTCCTTCAAGCCCTTATTGGTTAGGAGCTAGATGATCAGTCTGCTACGCTCTGTAGGACTAAATCCATGTTTAATTTGGTTTTATTTGCCTTTTGTTTCTCTTTGAAGCACTTAAGCACTTGTAGTTAACTTGCAGAACTCCAGGCAAGTGCTGTCTGGTGAGAACTGCCCGTGACTCCTTGTGTAGGTTTTGTGTGTACGTGGGTGATTCCCGGCATATTTTCTTTCTTCAGAGGGGTTACAGCATTATTCTGAAAGTGCTGATTTTTTATTATTTGGACAGAATGACAGGAGGAAGCAGCAGAACTGGGTTTTATTCTGGAATAGGTAACCCCTACCTTTTTGAAAGCAGTGAGTAGTCAAAGGTAGGGAAAGACAAATGGTGTTGCTTTAAATCTGCTGCACAAAGAGGACAGGAAATACTTTTCCTTAGTCAAGATTCTCCTGCTGGGTGAGAGTCAAACACAGGGCTTTCAGGTCAAAAGATTCATGTTAGTTTGAGTCCTCACTAAGAGGAAAACATGTTTTGTTCGTGAATACTTTTAAAATAGTGAATTTTACCAGAAGATTCTTTATCTTCTGATCTTTCATTATAAACTGTGTTTTGTGTGTGTTAGTGACTAATACCTGCTGAATGTCCTCTCAGCTCCCTGACAGAGTTACTCTTCCGTTGCTCAGTTTTTCCTAACCCAAAAAAAGACTTTTTATTTGTTTAGTGTCTTTGAAGGACCGAGGTGGGGGTTGGAGGATGGGTGGGTGGTGTCTGTGAGGCTGGAAAACCAGCTGAGTTTCTTTTATTTAGGATGTTGTCTTTTGCTGGCAGGTTGGAGCTGACTCTTGCCAATTTCTGAAAGGGCTGATCAAAGGGCACCAGGGTCAGATGAACTTCAGAACAGGCTTCTAGAGGAGAAGGCACGAGGTCACTGAGATACAGGAACTGACAGCAACATGGACGACCATTCCTTTCATGCCTGTGGATTTTGTCTTTGCCATGAATTTAAACCTGCTGTTCATGATAGAGTTCTGGGGGCCAAAAGGCTCTTGGATTCCTCAGAGCAGGTTCAGGCCCCGCACTCAGCAAAGAAACCTTGTATGTTGGGTCGTCACTGTAGCACTCCAGATCCATCAAAGAAACTGCTGCCGTGTTGCCCAGATTGTGCCGGCTTTCAAGGATCCTCTAATTTTCTGGATGATACCAGCCATGGCGACCTTGTTGCCAGTTCTTATGCCTCAAAATATGATGATGTAGCCATTTCTCTAGATACAACCAGATGTTTTGATGATAGCGAGCCAGATGACTCCTTGTTGGAACTGTCAGATGGTGAAGTAGGGGATTCTCCTTTCAATTACACCGAGGACGAGATCCAGGAAATCTTGGCAGATGATCGTGTGGAATCTGAGCAGTACCTAAGGCGAAAAAGCACTCTGAGCCAAAATATAAATGGAGAGAGCGAAAAGGACGAGAGCAGCAGCTGCACTGGGGCATCAGTCATCAGTGAAGGCACAAGTGAGTCCTCAGAGGTCACAGAGACACCAAATGAACCTCCATCCGGAGAGTCTTCTTCATCTGATTCGGAACCTCATCCCAGTCTTTTGAATGAAAGTGTTAGCTTGGACGAGCAGCATCCGCAGCCAGCCCAAGTGACTGGCATGGTTTTTGACCTTGACATTCAGGAGCTCCTAAGTCTTAGCCCAATCGATACTGACTCCGATGAGCCTCTGGAGGACGATTCTTTAGAAGAAGCCAAAAGAGAAACTTCAGAAGAAATCCAAAGGGATTGCCTAGAGTTCGATGAAACAGCGAGTAGCTATATTCTGAGAGAATCCTTGGAGATGCTGATGTCTAATGGGCAGCAAAGCTTGGGAGAGACATCCTTTGCGAGCAGAGATGTGTCTGACTCCTGTGGTGATCGGCTGGAAAGGTCCATGCCCTCTTCTGACTTTGCCAACGACCGGCGTTCAGCTGAGCAGAGATCAGCACCCATTTTAGTAAGGTGTCCCACGCCATCTTCTGGGTCCAGAAACCGAGAACTTTCCGAAACAACAAAGAAATATTTTTCAAGGAAATTAAAGTTTCTAGAGGATGCTGGGGGGCAGGAATCTTCAGCAACTGAACGGCCTTCAAACAGCATTAAAGTAAACACACATTTTAATTCTTGGAACTAAAACATTTTAAATTCCATTCCTTTTGATTGGTACTTGCAGTCATGGCCAAACGCACACAACTCTGCATTTTTACACAGTAAGGGAAGGTTTTTCAGGTGGAGCAAAGTGGGTTTTTTATATAGCTGCATAAGCAAGACTTACATGGAATGATTTTTCTATGAGGTGTTAATCCCCTTTCTCTCCTTATCTTTCTAGTTAAGTGAAGCAGCCGTAGGTCAGATTGAGCAGGAAGAGACAAGCAGTGGGAGGAAGCCTGTGCCACAGGAAGAAAGGTAGTTTCTTAGGAGCTCCTTAAATCCCTTTGCACCATAAAAAAAAATACATCCTAGCAGTTTCCCAAACCAGTTTGATTGGTTGTGTGCTGCTGGTTTTCTCTATTTTTTTTTTCCTTGTAGGGCACTGAAATAGTGGGAAAAATACTTGATATTTCACCCTGTATGAGAGGGAAGAATATAGGGCTGGCCCAAATGAGAAAGAATGGTTGCCAAGGGAATCCCGGGCAGTGGTCTGTGGGGCAGAAGAGGAGATGTTTGTGCTGGCCTGGCTCGGTGGCTGCTCGCCTGGAGTGGTTTCCGGCAGATGGCAGCAGCAGAGCAGGTCCGGGTGCTGTGGGGATGGTTGTCTTCTCCTCTCCGGTGCTCCTGGGCCCGGAGTTGTCAGTTTGGTTCTTCTTCCCTGTGGCTGCTGCAGACTTGCTGCACTCAGATGTTCTGTGCGTTGCTGTTCCCAGCGTGGCCTTGAGTAACATGAAAAATCTGCTGCTTTTGAGGGCTCGCTGCAGGTTCCTGGCTTCTTAATCAGGACAGTGAGTTGCTGGCTCACTCAGCTGACACTCACTCCTGCTTTGCTCTCAGTAGGTTACCTTTGCAGCTTTACTCGAATAAATACATTTATTTTTGCAATCACAGAAAAGCGCTGCAAGAAGTTGATGTCTCCAATCATTCTGCAGGACACTTTGTCCCCTCTGTCATCTGTAACTTAATTTGACAAATTGTCTGAAAGAAAATATTTAATGCTCTCTTTTATTTTAAAGCCTGAAACAACAGATGCGGGTTTCAGAAGCAGGACTTAAGCAAGAGAAACGTTTATATCCAGAGCGTGTGTCCCCCTATGAAGAAGACTGTAGCTCCTACACCTGGCGACTCCCAGATGGGATGGGGTAAGGCTGGGCTGGTGGAGAGGGCAGGAAGGAGGTCGAATAATCCTGCGGGAGGCCTGGCCTGCTCAACTTGAATTCTTGGATGTTCTGAATGTACTTGTTTTTCAAAGGGAAATAAAAAGTGCCTGCTACACTTGCTGATAATACCATGCACAGAATTCCTGTACAGCAACCAGGGCTGTTTCAGATGAGTTTTGTGGTTTGGGATAGCTGGGATACAGGGGTTTGCTGCAGTAAATTGGGGATGTCCCCAAAACGGGGCCATGTTACTTGGGAAGAGCAGATCTGAGCTCTGGCTGCTTGTGTCCGGAGATCACTTGTTGGGAGGTCACCAGTTCTCTGTAACTGGTTCATAACTATGAGCCCAGTCTCAAGGAATCTTTAGCTCAAGTGTTGAGATTTGGATTTACCGTTGACACCTTGTGCACGTTGGCTCTCTCGGTGGTGTCACCCAAGAGCTATCGGCTGTGGAGGTCTAAAGGAAGGCGTCTGTAAAGAGCACGTACGGATATCAGCTGCGGAGCAGAATCTGACGGGTAGAACTGGGATGTTCTCAAGGGCAAAGGGTGTTCTGGTAGCTTCCAGAGATAGGCCTCCCACTGTGGTTATTTTGGGTGTTCATGGGTGCAATAATTGTCATTTCTTGAGAGTTACAAGAAACTGACAGTTTTGTGGCTCCTTGCATGAAGCCTGCACTTATCTGGGCAGCACGAGCAGCTGCATAGCCACGGGGCTGCTTTCCAGCCTATGAATACAGCATAAGTAATGCAGAGGGGACTATGCAAGGAAAGCTAAAATGGCCTGTTTTCTCTTCATTTCAAATTAAAAATGCAAGACGTATGTTCTGAGTCACAGAAAATCAGGCAGGAGCTCCAAATGAACAAGGCTGGTGAGCAAAAGAGAGATCTATTTTGCTGGGGAAGAACATTGTGATGCACACACAATTTGATTTTCTTATTAATGCAAACCTCTCTTATTCCAAATAGCTGGAGGCTTGGAATTCAGCCCGACAGACAGCGTGGGCTTTCCCAGTTGTCACAGAAAAACCTCCTCAGTGGGCTGATTTTGACCCTGTGTGGTATTTCTGTGCACCTGGATCCACAGCAGGGTCTTGTGTTATCACATTTGCGTAGGAGATGCAATAACGCGGAACGATCCCAAGAAATTCCTAAAAGACAAATTAGCAGGTTTCAGAGCCGGCAAGGGGATTCCCTTTGGGAAGCAGTAACTTACATATTGCTGCTGCAAATCTTCAGCTCTGTTTTGTATTGCAAATCCTCTGGCATTTGTCTTGTGGTGGTGGTTGACTCTGTTTTCCTCTCTTCTGCGTAATCTGTCTGCTCTTCCTCGGATCCTGTCTCTCGCTCATGTGTTATTTGGGTGAATTACGGGCTGGCTACAGCAGAGGCTTTATCTTTTCACTTACCTGCACTGTATCTTGCACTTACTTACAGATTCTCTATAAATATAACTTTCTTATATCCATGTTGGGTGATTGTGGGCTAAAAGTTGCATGTCTGGAGTCTTTAACATCACCTGGTTGGAAGAAATCCTTTTGTATTCTGAGTAAACCTTTCACACCCAGCCATCTCAAGTGAGTTGGGAGATAACCCGTGGTTCTGGTTGGTTTTTGGCTCGTTCTAGTATCTCGAGGATATTCAATCTGAATAGATAAATTTGTTTGCAGCTTCCCATAGGGATCGAAACGCTGCTGAGGCTGCGTTGTAGCAGATGTAAAGATGAGATGTGATTTGAACATCTGCTTGCAAATGGGTGGCTGAAACTGATAATTGACCACAAAAGATTTCTGCCAGTTTGTTAGCATTCGCGCTTCATTATTGCCCTTTATCCAACAGTAAATAGAATCATACCCTTCTTGATGAGATCCTCCTGGTTCTGGTTGGTTCTGGGTCAGCCTGCAGAAGTACGGAGGCTCCTACTTTAATAACTGACTCTTGGCACTGGGTCTTATCTCTCTGCTGCTTAGTTTTATCTTCAGCGATGCACATAGCTGGGTTAGGCCTATTTTTAAATGGGCAGGGGAAGGACAAACTTAACAGAAAAAGCACTTCTCTCTAAACAGAGCCTTTTCTTGGTTCCCACCCAAACATCTTTACTTCAGGAGATCTGCCTTAGCGGGTCATTACCATTGCACCACCTGCTGCTCAGACAAGTATTCTCATGTTATTTGGAGGGGGATTGCTCTGGGCAGAGTCACGCACCCCAGGGTACCTGGGAGGCTGAGCCAGCTCCTCTCTTGACCTCCAGCCACTGCTTTCTCTGAGGGCTTCTGTAGTAGGACTCCAGCAGGAGTTCTCCTTCTGCCTTGGTTTGGTTGTAGAGGTTTCTGACGCTTAGCAATTTTATCAGACTTCTTACAACCTGGGAGAAACCTGATAAATTGTTTTCTTGGATCCCTGTTGAATCAAAGGGAGAGGAGGTGGAGGGAAATACCTTATAAAGAGTCACAGACCATCTGGTCTTACTGTAATAAAAAAGATCAGTGTCTTTAAAAAACAGACACCCCGGGTTTAAGGGGATGGAAAGGGAGAGTAGCGTAAGGAAACATATGGAGAAACAGATCTGTGAAATACAAATGAGTGCTGTTTTAGCAGACTCTGCCTTGAAAGAGTCTGGGTGGATTGGTGCTGAGCTGGCTGAGGAAAAGACTTTAATCTTGAAACAGTTCATAACCTGCCCAAACTCATTTTGCTTGAATAGAAAGCACACAGGGAAGGTATGGGACTTGGGTGTGCTGACATAAAGGAGGAATTATGTTTATGCTGAGCCTAGGAGGGAGATTTCATTTCAAAGTGAGTGAAATCCGCCTACAAACCCTAAAATTCAAGAGGGATGTGAGATGGAGTTTGGAGAAGGGTGTTGGAATAAAGCAGATTGCAAGGAGGCTTCAGCCACGGGGGTGATGGGACCTAATCTCAGTCTACACCAGGTCCAGGGGCTTCTCTAGTGACAAACCACCTGCCTTTGGTTTGTATTTTTGTTGGAGATAATCAGAGTTCTTTGTTTCTAAATGAGAGTGGAACTTGCCTGAAAATCTCTTTGTAAATCTGTAGTTTGGTCTCCACTGTTGTGGAAGCATGGGGGATGGACTGGGCCTGAGAAGAAGCAAATTAAAAGGTTTTAAGATCTGTTCTGTGGCAGTTCAGTTTATCTAGGGTGTCATTGTCCCCTTTCCTCGTGTAACGGCCGTAGAGATTCTTACTCTGAGTCTTGGGTTAGATAGTTACGTGAGGCACAGAGATAACAGTGCTCTACAAATACTTGCCGGGGTTAGTCCAGTCCTGCAACCTGCAGGGGAGCTCCGACCACTTACTGGTGTGAAGTACTCGTGCCTCCTGCTGATGTTTGGCACAACTTCTTGTCTTCCCTCAGCTGCAGGGGTGGAGGGTGCACCCCTGACAGTAGGGAATCACCCCCCTATGTCTGTGACCCGTTTTGACTGAATCAGAATGGCCAAGGAGGGAAAATTTGTAGAGGAAGGCTGAGAATTTGTGAAAAGTTGTGATTTTTTCTAGTCACACACACCTCTCCCATCAGCTTACTGGGGACAACGTGGACTGTTGTGTGGTGGTGAGAGTTTCCCTTTTGTTGGCTGTCTTGAAGTGCCTCCCTTCTTCCTAAACAATCCAGCCTGAAAACAGGGATTTTTAAGAACACCCCTGAAATCTCTTCTAGGAGTATCTTTTTTTTTTTTTTTTTTTTTTTTTGACAAGAAGTTAATCCTTTGGGTAAATAAAAGCTGATGCTGCAGTTTATGAAAGAGACCTGGATTTGCTCGAGGGACACGATGTTCCCTGGAAAGGAAGTGTTACACAGAACCGTGATTCACATTAATCACATGGCTGCGGTGGCAGGAGGGAAAAAACACTGAGTTTCCACTGGGCAAGGACAAGGACACACTCTGTTTTCTGTGCTGAGAGCACCTCGAAACAGTGAACTTTGGGGAGGGCAAAATATTCCAGGGAAGTTGCCCTTGAGCTGTTGTACCTATTCTGAGCAAGCAGGAGGGCAAACGCTACGGCGAGGTTGAAGTTCCTGGTTGTCTTGTTTTTGCTTGTGGTTTCGTTTGTAACTGTTTTTGTCAAAATGTTTTTGTGAGATTTGCACTGCTGTTTCTTAAAAAATTTTGCCCCTGTTAGGTGGAGATTTCCATTAGGTTCTTGCGAGGCTCTGCCCTTTCTCTTGCCTGCTTTCTGGAGTGCCCAGGAGAATGTGACCTGGTGTTTATTTAAGCCACCCAGGCTGACAGCACCTACTGCCTCCATCTCCTTCCCTGACAGGGTGTAGAAACTCCTAATTATTTGGAGGGTTTGTAAAACGCAGAGATAGGTTGATCTTCTGCAGAATGCTCCTCCCGGGGATCCTTGTGGGGCCCGCATGGGCCTCGTGAACTCTTTAGACGTTTATAGGTGGTTTTCAGAGAGCAAATTAGGCTGATTCACAGAGGAAATGGTACTATATTTTTATTAGAGTGGTTTGAATTTTTGATGACGCTGTGATTTGANGAGAGCAAATTAGGCTGATTCACAGAGGAAATGGTACTATATTTTTATTAGAGTGGTTTGAATTTTTGATGACGCTGTGATTTGAACGAAATAAAATTAGGTGCGGTACTAAAGTTTTTCATTGTTTTGGTTCGTATCTTTTATTGCTTTGCTCTCCCGTAGCACCTTCCAAATCCGGAGCAGGACGGGAGGAAGTGGCTTTGAAAAGCAGGCAAAGTTTGTCACTGTCCTAGATGTGCAGTGACTGAGGCACAGGGAATCGAAGTAATTTGTCCAGAGGATAAGCAGTGAAGCTTGGAACACAGCCTGGTGTTGCCTGACTGCACTAACTCCTGGATAATAATCGCCTCTGTTAACAAACTAATCCATAGACAGCAGGGAATGTCTTTTTATTTTAGGGTGGTTTTTTTCTGATGGGTTGTACAAGCCTGGGCAGTGTGTGCCCAGCATTAGGGCTTTGTGTTGATAATTGATCTTTTCCAGTTAATAATGTGTTCTTAATGCCAGCGTTAGCCTCTCGGGTGACTTTTCCCACTGTAAATTTTGCTCACAGAGCACCTTGCTTAGAAAGAGAAGGTAACGTCCCCCGGCAGCTGCTGACTGAGCGGTGCGGGGGTTATTAAACCAGTGAATCCTATGTATTAAATTCAAAATGCTTCTTTGAAAAATGACCAAGTTTACTTGTGGTCCTGAGGGCAGTTTCACGTGCTGGCCAGTTTGTTGTCTGTAAAGTCCACCTCTTCCCAACGCTCATAATAAAGGAAGGAAGTCGATTTGCTTCCAATCTCCTTGTTGCAGGCGTTCAGAGAAGGCGAGAGCCACGGCAGGAGTCTGACTGCAGAGCCTGTTTCCCCCCCCTCCATACCACCCCCTTCCAAAAGCGGACGAGCTTGCCTGCTGGAGGGTTTATCTGATATTAAACCGCTAACAGAGTGGCTCTTTGAAGGCCCAGAAAGAATGCGGGCCCGGCGGCAGCTGTTGCAGTCACACACTGCTGGGATAACGAAGCTCTGGCTTGACCGGTGATCGATGGTCAGGGCTGATGGGTGGCGATAGAGCGGGGCTGGAAGACCACAGGCAACCTGCTCCCTTTGCCGTGCCTGCTGAGGTGTTGCCTTTTATACTTTCCGAGCTTTCCGTGCTCCCTGTCTCGACTTTGCTATCTATCTCTTGATGAGATTATTATGAAATGATGCAGAGCAGCCGGGGGTGTTGGGTGTATTAGCCTTCTCTTAAAGCAGCCGTTCTGATGCCAGTTCAGCCGTGCTGAGAAAATGAAATTATCGTGAACAGGCAGCACCTTCCCTGCCACGGCGGGATGACGGCGTCTGTACGTGTGCGGTGTCTCAGACCGCTTTCTCTGGGCTGATGGACCTCGGGCAAACGCGGGTGCCTTCTCCCGACTGAGGGTTTTATCATCTTTGTGAACCTAAATCTCTCACGTGAATGAGCCCTGCCACGGAGCAGCTCTGCATTTTGTAAAGGCTTTAGGCTTCCGGGCAGCCTTATTGCTGAAGATTTCGTCCTTTGACATTGCAACCGTGATTCATATACGCCGAACGGTAGAGATACTGCCAGGGGAGGGAGAGATTGTGTATTAAGCCTTTGTTGAAGGACGTTCTGCATGTTTGCTGCTTGAGTGTAGCCCAGGGCTCTCTTTCTGATTTTTTGTAGAACCCAGCAACATCAGATAAGACTGGAAGAGAGTCTTTTGTGCAGGCCCTGCGTGAGCTCTGTGATGAAATGCCTTCCAATTAAAAATTTAATAACGTTTGTCAGCGTATTGCACTCTAACCACAGCAGCTAGAAAACAATGAGACTGAAATTAAACTACTGTGGGGCTTTTTCTGCCGTCCTCTCAAAAGCCAACCAGCTCTTCCCTATTTTTGTCCTGAAGGGAATTCTAAACGGGAGGAAGACATTCCATCCTGAAATGTGAAACAATAGAGAAAGCAGGTAATATTCTCCCTTGGATTTGAGAGGATGTCTAGCGCTACACTGGTCGCATCCTCTGCAAAAGAGATCCGGGTGGCATAACCAGGTTATATTTAGCAGTTGGTGGCACTAAGTGCGGGGTTGTTTTGTCCGTTAAAAAGGACAGCGATGTGTTGGGAAGTGTCAAATGGCATCGTGGGGCTATGTCATTATTGCCACTCGGTGGCTCCGCGTCCAACGTGTTCAGATTGCAAGGCAAAAGATGGCTTTTCTGGCTGCCAACTTTGCTGACTCCATCTGGGATCTAAAATTCAAGCTGTGTCTTCCTTGGCTCTGTCGCTAATAATAAAGGTTCTTCATTTGGAACTTAGTTAAACAAAATTGATGCTGCTGCATGAGCTGAAAGAGAATCCAGCTCACTTTCCTCCAGACGTGTGGGCTAAAGCGCTAACAAGTAGGAACATAATCATTTTAATCTATAAGGTCATCAGATGATTTAATAGACACCAGCTTTGTGGAGGAAACAGAAGATATTTTAGCATAACAAGCGTGTTGATCATACAGCTTTTTAACAAATGCTTGAAAGCTGATTGAATTTGGTCAGCGAGGCTTCTGCTTCCAGTCTAGCCAGTAATAGCTCATTACATGTCGTTAGGAAGCTTTTCTGCAAAGCTGGGGAAATTACATTTGGTGCAACATATGGTAGAATCTTCAACTCTCTCCTTGGGAAGTGAAGTCTGACTACTCCATCAATGAATTGCCATATTTTTATCAGCAAAATGGATGTGCAGCTGTGACATACGCCTTTGAGTGATGTAACCTTTAATGTCTTTGGCAAATACTGGCATTAGCAGTCTGTTCCTCTCCATTTACATCTCCTCCAGAAAGTCATTACCAGCTGAGATTATACTAACACTTTTCTGTCGTGTAGGTGTTTCCTCCTCTGATGCTATTGAACTGTCAGGGACTAAAAATGCCTAATGTTCTCATTTCCCTCTGAGGAGACGGAACGGAGCTGGTGTTGCTGCTTGTTGTAGGGAGGGAGGTGGTGAGAAGCGGATGGCACCGCGTGTTGTGAATTGGAAGGACACGCTGTGCAGGATTGTTTGCCCCACACCGCCTCCTGCAGCTCCCTTTTACTAAACTCGTGGGGGAGGAATATATTGGCTAAACTGTACTTGTAGGCATAACATTACAGCGCCAGGAAGGCTGAAGGCGAGCGGTGCTTAACTTTAAACAGGCACTGTGTGTATTGGCAAAGGGTTCTGTTTTCAGCCTCGTGCTCCTTATCGCGCTCGTAATCTCTGCTCAGTTGAGGTTTGGGGATTAATCCTCGGGGGCTGCACGGCATCAGCAGAGCTGCTTTTGAGATCAATGGGGAATGGGTTCCTGCAGGGCTCTCTGGGCTCCTTGTCACACCAGCCCCTTCCCACTTGCTGCTTTTTAGTTGAATCCTCCTTTTCCTTGCTCCCACTTCCAACAACCAGTTAAAACCAGTAGTCAGGCAAAAACACATGGGGAAATGTGGGTGGCTTATAGGGTGCATTTCTCTGTGGCCCAACTTGACTTTCCTCAGCACTCTCTTGTTTGGTTTTTGTCCGACTCTTTTCCCTTTATTGACAGTAAAACACCCCAGGAGTATCTTTTGGCAGCTGTTGCTGAGAATAAGTCATCCCTTCTGAAGGTGGGCTTAGGCTTGAAGTCGCTCAGCCCCAGAGCATTAATGGTTTCTGACTCTCACAGGTTACAGTGGAAACTGATGCTGAAAGAGCAGTAAAGGCTTTAATGCTACGACCCTCAGAAAATTAGGATCTTAAGTAAGTTTATTCTTTTGTAAAGGGAAACACCTTTTTGTAAAGTGTGGGCATATTACATCACTGCGATTCCCAGGTGCTGAAAACATTTCCTTTAAGAGAAATGCTTGAATTGGGTGCCTTGGAGTCCCTCTCTGATGGGTTGAGTTGCTGCCAGCCTACGTTTGTTTCCTCTCGCTAATGGCATTATTATCTTACCTTTAAAGCCTGCAGTTGTCGAACGTAATGATAACCCTTTTGCCTCCTGCCACATTGCTTAACTCTCTGCAATCACCGATGCTTTACATTTTAATCCTTTTCTACCAAACAAAGAGCAAGCACGGCTTTGTTAGGAAAGAAAGAGTTTAAACCTGTCACTCGGGAACAACAGGAGTTACTGTAAAAAAAAGAAAAAATGAAAAAAAAAGGGATATGGCTTGAATTCCCAGGGATTACTGTATTTAAAAACAGACAAGCAACCCCCCCGTCCCCCCCAAACCTGCCAAAATACTGGGCTGAATTTCCTCCCGAGCAGCCTTCCGAGGGCTGCTTGCTTGGCTGTCTGCTCCAGGATTAGGAGAGAGCATCTCCCTTATCGTTTTGCACATGCTGTACCATCTGTCCTAAATCTCCCTTTATAGGGGTCTGGATTCCAAACGCTGTTTCTTTCTTAGGAGATAACAGCATGTCTGAAGAATCTCTCTAGGTATGGCCACGGTCCTATTTATGTCGTGGTGGTTTTTTCCCCTCATCCCACAACCAGAGGCGAACTCTGAACCTCCCTGGTTTTCTACACCCAGACGTTCAGAAAACATTTTATGCTGTAGTCCCTGGGGAACAGAGAGAAAACTCTGCATCCCTTTGTGTGTGTTCAGCTCGAAGCAGGCAAAGATGAAATACTCTTAAATTCAGACATTACAAGGACACGAGAGATGCCTTTAATCTTTTATTGTACATTATAAAATGTTTATTGCTCTGTCTGTATCAGAGGTGCTGACCTCTCCTTCTTGGTGATGGAGGAGTATGTTCTGGCAGAGGATCCACTGAAGAGACCTTTGGGGTTGGTCTGTCTTCTGCAGCTGGCACGAGGGAAGTCCTTGTCGTCACCAACACTTCTGCAAGCAGAATTCCTCGTGCCTTTCTCCTAAATCACCTATTTTGGAAAGGCTGGTGACAGTGGAAGAGGAAAGATGGCTGAACTGGGTTACTGCCAGCCTCTTTCTTTGCAGGGACTTTTAAACCAGGCTCGTTTTGAGTGTAGGTTTGTTGTAACGAGATTCCAACCCTACTCAGGCCAACCTGTCTTGGTGTTTGATGGAACGAGTAGGATCTTGCCTCATCCCCTAGTGCATATGGAGTGGTTTTGTGAAGTAATTAAATAAATACAGATACCCCATGGCACACTACAAAGAGGAAATCTTTTCTGTGTGATGGACTCGCATCTACCAGCTTCCAGAGCACCAGCAATCCCAGGGATCCTGTCAGCTTACAAACATCAAGCACTTAAGAAGAGAGAGGAGAACCCCGACCCCTTTTCCACTCCTCGTCATCCTTTTTCCGGAGATCCGCCTGCAGCAGGTACCTGGCATCACAACGTCACAAAAAAATAGTGCAGACGGGACGTGTGAGGAGAACCAGACCTTCCCACGGGAACCCGACTAAAAGAAGCAATTTAAGAACTTAAGCCCTCAGAAAAAGGTCCCTTAGGCAAGAGCTTTTCTCAATAAATACCCACTGCCACGGGTGACCTTGCATAGCAACCGGTATCGTGAGTTTTTTTGACTTTTTTTTTTCTTTCTTTTTTTTGCTGACTGGCTACATTTTTTTTAATGGACCTTTGATCACACTGGTGGTGGACACAGGCCCAGCTGAAAATACCGTGGAGAAAATGGTTGAAATTATCCTGGAAGCTAAAATAACAGCTCCTGGTGTCCCCTCCTGTTGGTCTGTGCCTCAGTGTTCGGCATGCCCCCGGTGATCAGAGGTGAAAAGCACCAGGAGAGACAGCAGCGGTGGAGACAAAGTGCTGCAGCCTAACTGGAGAACAACCAGGGAAGTTCTCCCAGTGGAGACTGGGGTATGCCTTTTTTTTTTTTTTTCCCCTTTGTTTTGTTTCAAAAACCCACCTGCAAGACATGTTACACAACACACATCAATGGAACAAAGCAAGCCGGGAGCACGCAGCAGCCCAAATCTGGTTGCTCGTCGTTGCCTGGGATGAGCTTTCCTCCTTTCTTCCTCGGAAGAGGAGTGACAGTGACTGATGCCAGAGCTCACCTTCATACTGTCAAGATGGAGTGACAGTGAGACAAAATAAAGATACAACAGAAACCTTGCACATTTCCAAAGACAGGAAAATCGTTCCAGAAGACGGAGTGTGAGGGTGGAGAGGAGTGTGTGAGAAGTTGCTCCAGCCCAGGTAATTCATGAGTCCAGTAGAGGATCACCAGCAGCAGGCAGCTCACTGATGCTTTTCCATCTTAATTGTTTGGGTTTCAGGGTGGTTTTTATTCTTTTCTTTTTTCTTGTTTTTTTCAGGATTTTTCTTTCTGGCCAGATGTTTTGCAGAACATGGACGAGGAGGTGTGAATGCCAGCAAGTGACAATCACTAGGTCTCTTTCCAAATTGCTCCAGCGATATTTCACCTCCCAAGTCATCAAGGCTCAGAGGCAGAAAGTGAGAGCGAGGAATGGAGTCCATCCATCAGATGGCAGGCTGTCACGCTTCGATGATGTTCACCGAGGGCTTGTTTTTGGGGAACTAGAAGAGAAAAGCAGACAAAGGGAGAAAAGATAGAAAGGAATCGCTAAAGAGGAAAAAAAAACACATGAGATGAGTGCAGTGTGTGGGTCAGATTTTGGTTTTGTCAAAGTTCTTGTTCCCTTCTCCTCAAGACAATGGATAAAGGCTGGAGTTGAGGATTTGGGGTTGCATGGTTCATCCTTGTCTGTCTCTGAATGAGCCCAAATTGGGGGATTATTGAAAATACTAAATAAATGTGGATGTGCCAGAGTGCACACTGAGAGGAAACACGAGAACGTTAAATTAATTGAAATCAAATTATAGGCTTGAGTCTGCTGACGATATAGGTAGGGTCTACATTTAACATTTAGCTGATCAGCTCACCCATTAATTGCAAGATTATCCCCTTTACTACATGCCACCGAGGGGCTGCTGTAGGTAAGGACCCAGAGCCTCACTCTGTGCATTTTTCTTCCGGAGATGTTCAGCTATTTCAGATTTATGTATTAAAATCTCTTTTCCTGAGGGAGGTGCAGGCTAATCCAGAGGTGGGAGTGAAGCGCCGCTGTCCTGATGCCATCTGGGAGGCTCACACCACTAATGAAGCCATGGTGCTGGCGTGTGTGGATGTGAAGGGGTGTTCCCTTTCTGCATCCCAGCTGGTGGGAGGAGGCTGGGGTGAGGATGTTTAACAGAGGCTGCTTTTGTGGGTTTTTTTGGGTAATTTCACTGAAGCCCAGCTGGAAGTCGATTGCCTGCCCTGTTCCCCACCGGGTGCCAGCAGCGTCTCACCTTGCTGCGCAGGAGCCCTCCGCTCTGGTGCTCGGGAGTGCTGTTCTCCGAGGCGCTCTTGGCTTTCTCCTTGCTGTTATTTGGCTCGTTATCTTTGATGATATCGTACTGTCTGCAAAACAGGGCGATCACCCCTAACAGGAAAAAGCATTAGTGATCACACAAATGAGCTCAGCCCCCGGAGCCTGCAGAGATCAGAGATCCCTCGCTTGCCAGCCGGCTTTGTGCCTCCTGGTAAAGATCTCGGCAGCGTTCACAATTCCTCCTAAGGATCATTTTCTAACACAGCTACTCAGCCCTCTGGCTCTTCCCTTCTCGATGCCTAATTCCATGCTAGACTAGTTAGACAGAAGAACAGAAGATTAATTATATTCCAACTTCCCTATCATTAAATGGGACAAGTGTTTTGAGCCCTAGGTTTGGATAACGATCAGCACTCGCGGTGCGGTTAAATGGGATCTTTGCTTTGCAAACGCAGGAGCTCCTGGAATTTCTGGTTGGTGAGAATGTGCCCTCTCATCTTTCTCCTCTGGGGTGGGGAGAAGGAGCCGGAGCTGGCAGATGAGAGGCAGGTACGGTACCTGCCTGCATGTGATATAAGCCAGGGCCTTCTGAGCAGCAGGACAACATCTGCAAATATGCAACAGTGACGGCAGCAAAAGCTGCCAGTGGAAATTTCCTCCCACACACAGGCACATGAAGAGAAGAGCAGGGGCAGCCATGACACATAGAAAACTGCAAATGTCTTTCTCAGGACCTTCTACTTGATATTTTGACCAAATAACTCCTCTGCCTGCAGATTCCAAACCCAGAGGTGAAGTAGACCCAGGCAGATGCTGCTTCTCCCTCACTGAGAAATATTCCAGCTCCCCTGAGAGCAAAACATGTGTAAACCTTTCACAAACTGCTTTATAAAGCGAGGTGTTGTTATGGCAGCTGCCCCCAGGTGTTACTGATAAACACAGTGGTCCAAATTCTTTCTTGCACGTGTGAACAAACAGCTGATCCTGGGAGAATAGGTGAGCATCTGTCACGGTCACACCTTCTGTGATTTCTGATGGAAAAAACTGAGGCAGAGAGAAGCAAAGTGCTGTGAAGGATACCAGGAGGAGGGGACAGCACGAGAGCTTGGGTCTCATCTCAGTTCAAAGCCCTGGACACAGACCGGTTCCTCTTGGCTTTTGCTAAACCATTGTCATATGTTCAGGTTATGGCCACACCAGGTGAAGAGCTGGAAAGAGGGTTTTTTAGTGAGACTGTGTGAAGAGCCCACCAGATGTAGAGAGATTTTCCCCCTCACCTGCTTTCCTTTCCAAATGGAAGTCATCTGTCTAGAAGGGAAACTGTGGCATTAGCAAATTCTTTGTTCTGATGCTGATGTGAGTTTTAGATTATAATACAGTGGGAGATGAATCGGTTGTTCAGTCGCTTCGTGTCATTATTCATGATTGTTTTTTTACTGGCAGGGAATATTTAAATTTGAATGTGCACAACTAAAACTTGGTATAAATGCTGGAAAGCTCATGGACTAGAGGTTTTGGAAACCTTTTAATTTAGATTAGGTTTTCATTTGATTATCGTCTTTAGCAATAATTGGTGTCCAGTCTGTGGAGATGCAAATAAAGCATGATAAACTTAGGACTTCCCAGGTCAAAAATACTGGATGTGGACCTGATTCTGCATCACCTGGATTCCCTTGTAAGAAACCTTGCAGAACTGCACAGGGCACAGTCAGTCTCTCCATCCCCCTCTTCCGTGACCTATCTCAGATCACTCACTGGTTTCCTCTTCCCATCTCTCCCTGGAGGTATCTCATCTCAGCAAAATCTAGTCTAAACGGGCCAAATCCTCTGCTGGAGTAAACTGGGGAAGCTACGAGGTGTCGAAGTCATCCGCCGCTCAGTGCTGTTGTGGTGGCTTTCTCTTCCAAGCAAGAAAAATCCTCGGTGCGACTGTTTACACGCTCCGTGCATGGAAAAATGATTTGCCTGGGACGAGAGGACTAAATAACCGAGTGGCAAAGGTTGGCTTTTGACGAAGCCGAGATTTACCATGGTGCAAATTAGCTTCCTGCCCGTTTCCTTGGGTCACCTGAGCCGGTCCCCCTTGGGCGACGTGCTCTGCGACTCGCGGGGAGCAAATGTTGTTTCATTAATGTTTTACGCTGCAGCAGGAGCGGCAGCAGACTGGCAGCCAGGGGAGGCCGGGGCTCGAAATAGAAAACAACCGTCTGCAAACTTTATTTCCCATTAACTCATGCATGTAATTTCCAAACTGAACAAGCCGAAGGGCCGGCTGCAGCCTCTTCAGACGTGCTAAGCTGATGGAGCGGGAGTCGGAGGCATTTTCCTCTCCCCGTTTGCCAGCTTAAACCACGTGAGGGAGGTCTGTCCTGGCTACAGTTTGCTGTGTTGAAACGTGGTCCCAAACTCCTGCTGGAAAACTCCTGGTTCTCTTTGGAATTTTAATGTATATATTTGTCCGTATTACAGAAAGCGGCAGTGAGGGACTCCGTATTAGAGGAAGACGTTTATGATGCTCTGTTAAGAGACTGTGGCAGTCTCTGTGCCCAGCTGTGCCCATCGCATCCCCCAGCCGAGTGGCCCGAGGAGGATTTTACTTGGCCTTCCTCAGCACTGGGCGCTTTCAGCTGCAGCTGGGCATGTGGTCTCGCTTATAAAATCATATACTGTGGTAGCCGTCTTGGAACAGGGCCTCCGCTTGGATTAAAAGGATTAGTGGCTGCGGGATGGAGGGAGGAGTGGGATGGAATTTCAAAAGGTTGCCAAAAGTTTGGCTCCAAAGCACGTTTTTTGGATTGCAGCTTTCAGCTAATGCTTTCTCCTCCCGCCATCCTAAGCTCATGTAGACTTTTCCTTCCTTTCAGTTAATATATTTCTGCTAATGTCCCTCCTCTTCCTATTAAATGCTCTTTTAATAGTGGATGTTACGAGGATGTGGGTTTATTGGTGTTTTGATGTTTGGGGCCATTTGTTCTTTTAGTGCTTCCATTATTTTAATTGAAGTGGGGGTTTGTGTATATATCATAGTGGGTGTTGAGAGCGAGACTCTTAAATTCCTGTTTTGAGGAGCATGTTTCATAATGAGTGTTGGGAGCAAGACTCTTAAATTCCTGTTTTGCATGAGAGTTGGAGTCATTTAATAGCCAGATAATTGCAGTGGCCTGTATCATTTGAAGGGCTCGAGGCATCCTGTTGGGTGGCTGAGGGCATTATCGTCAGTGCCTTCTGGAAAAATTGAGATTACAGGATTAGGCATGGAGAATCAGGCAATTGGTTCATCAAGTCCCTCATCTGCTTCTTGCTGGACCAGATCAGTCCGTCTATTCGTCTGCTTTTGGTACTGCCCGACTTGAGATGCTACAGAGGGAACCGAGGTGCCCTTACAGCTGAATGTACAGAATGCTTTAGTGGGGGGAAGGGTTTTTTTCAGGTCTTACATGATTACAGAGGCAAAACCGAGCAAGCCAGCAGATATTACGTGGTTTTGACAGAAAGATTGAACTGACCTGCCCACATAAACAACACCACAACAATGATGAGAATTTCCCCCGCTCGCAGCTGTTGGTTTTTCTTCGCCATCTCCTTCATTGTCACCTCATCTGCACAAGGGGAAAGAAACATCATGAAACCTCACCACATGGCTCAGCCCGCACCAGATACCAGTTTAGCCAGGCCCTTGACTCAAATCATCACTGTCAAAGTCAGCAGGGCGAGAGTCCTCGCCCACCAGTCATCCCAGCACCACGAGCTGCGCTTTGAACTCACAGAGCACCAGCTGTTCTGCAGCCACTGGCCCCCGTAACCTGCAGGAGATGGGGTGAGGGAGGTGATTCTACCCCTCTACTCTGCTTTGGTGAGACCCCGCCTGGAGTGGAAGGACAGGAAGGACATGGACCTGTTGGAGGTGGGCCAGAGGAGGCCATGGAGATGCTGGGAGGGCTGGAGCCCCTCTGCTGGGAGGACAGGCTGAGAGAGTTGGGGGGGGTCAGCCTGGAAAAGAAAAGGCTCTGGGGAGACCTTTGAGCCCCTTTCAGTCCCTAAAGAGGCTCCAGGAAAGCCAGGGAGGGACTCGTGATCAGTGAGGGGAGCATTTGGACAAGGAGGGAACAGTTTTAAACTGAAAGGGAAGATTTAAATGAGAGATTGGGAAGAACATCTTTGCTGTGAGGGTGGTGAGACCCTGGCCCAGGTTGCCCAGAGAAGCTGTGGCTGCCCCATCCCTGGAGGGGTTCAAGGCCAGGCTGGATGGGGCTTGGAGCAACCTGGTGTGGTGGGAGGTGTCCCTGCCCAGGGCAGGGGGGGTGGAACATCATGATCTTTAAGGTCTCTTCCAACCCAAACCATTCTGTGATTTATGGGGTGGGAGAGGAGCAGTGAGACAGGATCAACAGGCAGTGACTGCAGAGGAGCTGCTGTGGGGTAGGTCCACATGTTATCTGGCCCCGCGGTGGCTCGCTCTGCTCGGTCTCTGGTCTCTGTTAGTGCCGTCTGCGCCTGTCACAAAGCCTTGCACGCTTCAGCAGTTCCTCTCCCAGCTCAGGAGCGTGGAGCCTGGCATGATATTTTTCAGTGGAGCTATGGGATTCAGAAATGAGTGGAGCCTTTTTGCAGGGCGTAATGCGCCTCCTTGGCTTCAAAGCACTAAGAAGATTACAGTTCAGGCCTCCGGGGAGGGAAGCAGTGCTTCTCTTAGTGCTTTCAGATGAACAGCGATTCAGTATTTACAGACACCAAATCATTTTAGCAGAAAGAGTCCAGAACTCACAACATCCTAGGAACCACGGCCAAAAGCCCTGCAACAGGCTGGGTCCTCAGCAGGGAGGCAGTAACCCTTTCTAGCCCAGTACTCCCTACCCCTTTTTGTAGCAGAGGTTCCTGCTGACAGAAAACCTTCCACGATCTATTTTGGCTAAAGAAGAACAAGTGAGGGAGCTGCCAGTGAGGAAGTGCCTGATTTCCTCCATGGAGATATTCAAAACCCAACTGGAGGTGATGCTGGATAACCTGCTCTAGCTGACCCTGCTTGGGCAGGGATTTGGACTAGGTGATTTCAAGAGGTCCCTTCCAACCTCAACTTTCTGTGATTTGGCAGAAGATATTTGAAATGTAAGAAAAGTGACAGAGTCCGGGTATATTTTCCCCTGTTGTCCTGGCATCCAAGCAGAGGAAGCTCAGCAATTTCCCCTGCGTGCCCTGTGAGCACAGCAGTGTTGTGCCCAGTGCCACCCAGGAGCCCACTTCCACGTGAGTTCACAGGCTGCTCCGGAATTTCCCCTGGCATTCTCTACTTGCGAGGATGCTGGACACACTGCCCGCAGGCTGGAAACCTTCTCCTCCTCCTCGCTTTGTCTGATAAACCTCATCTGAAATGGGAGAAATGAAGAGCCAGCCTTCAGCAGCACCTCCCTATCGCTTTGTGCACCCGTCAGCCTTCTCTGTGGGGTGTTCTCAGGGCATCCCACTTGTCCTGCAAGATGCTGGGAGAGGGGCTGCGAGAGGGCACTCACCCCTCCGTGTGTTTGACCCAGCTGTTCTCACTGCACAAGGACACTGCTTTCCTCTCTGCAGAGCCCTACGCTGCCTGGGCGTCCCAGGGGCCACATAGGAACTCACCCACACTTGCCTTTATTTTTAGAGGCTAGTTTCTCAGCTTCCCTGGGGGTCTTGAAGAGGACTGGCTCACTGGCAGGGCTCTGGCCTTGAATGCTGATGGACTGGACATGCACAATGTACTCAGTGTCCTCCTCTAGGTCCCAGAGGGCACAGGAGCGGGTGGTGGTGTTCACCTCCTGGATGAAGCGCAGCATCCGCACGTCCTTCTTCTGGAAGCCGAGAGAGGAGAGCACAGAGTGGTGGAGAGGCCTCCCGTGTGCACTGCTGTCATCTAAGACCACTTCTTCCTGCCCTGTCCACCACGGACGTGGAGACAGTCGGACCCTTTCCTCTCTGCAGCTACCAATACGTCAAGAGCTGCTGCAAAGAGGACGGGGAAAGCCAAGTCCCCTCCCAGAGCAGGAGGGACAGGACGAGAAGGAATGGGCTTAAACCACAGCTAAAGAATTTGGAAATGGAGGGGACCTGGGGTGAAGATGAACGTGATCGAAACTGGGTAACTGCAGGGACCGTACCTGTTGGGAAATTGCAAATCCAATGACAACTTCATCTTCCAGAACATCCCAAGTCACAACGGCTGAGTTGGCTTTCAGGTGTTTGACTGTGACATTTACTGGAGCTGACGGGCTGTCTGCAAGGAGGGAGAGCAGAGCCTTTACACNGGAGGGGAACAGGGAAGGACCTTGCTCAAGGTTTGGGTATGTGGATAGGGGGATGGGACCTGGAAATTGCAGGAGCTCCACGTCCCGATTACCAGTGAGGTTCTAGGAGATCTCTGCTGAGAGTATGAGTCGCATTAGACGCGTGTGAAACATCTGACCCATACAAACAGGGGGTTTTTGACAACATAGCAGACCACTGAGTAGCTCATTCATCTCATCCTTCCCAGCCACGTTCCCAGGGTTTCTGTGTTGTTTCCCGTTACGGTCTGACAGTGACAGCCGGGAGGAAATGCAAACGCTACCTCAGAAGTATGAAAACTGAACGCTTTGGTGAGCGCTCTGGAGGTTTGAAATTCAGGAGTAGTAAATGGGAGTGTTTCTTGTTGCTTTTCCCTGTTAGTTTGACAGAAATTTTTTTAATACACGTTTTGCTGTCTCTGGGATGGTCGGAGGGCATCCAGCAACCATCTGCTTACGGCCAACAGGAGAGAACACGCTGCGAAAGCACCAACGGACCGTTGGAATGTGAAAAGGGAGGCCCTGAAAGCAGTAGCCTGAGGCTCCCTGTTTATTCCTAACTCTAGAGCCCAACTGAGTTTCCAGCTGCAGGATGGATCTCCGTAGCTTCCAGCCTTGCCAAGGTGAGCTCCGAGGTACCAGCTGGGACCGGGAGCCTCTTCCCGAGGGAACTGCACGGTGCAAAGCCCTTCTTGGCACCTTAGGGGGAAGGTTTTGCCTCGTAGGCTTGGCACGGTCCTTCCAGTGCTCTGTGCAGCAGGTTGGACTCCCGTTCCCTCTCCCCTGCTCAAATTTAATTCGCAATCTCCAGCTTGTCCCCCAAACCCAAAGGCAGTAGATGCTAACGAGACTGCCAGGACACCGACTGCCCCCCGGAGGTCAGTAGGATGAGAAGGAGTCCTTGGGTTTTTTTCAAGTGTCATCAAAGAATAATACTTTTATTGCTTTGCAACCATCTCACAGCACTGCCCTGCTGGGGCTGGGGCTGAGGTCACCAGTAAAAGAAGGACGCACGTGTGCACGTCTCCAGTAACACTTGTTGGATTTATAGTCAGTCCCAGCCGCCTGAATGCGGCCGAAAATATTCGAGCTGTGGTGTCAGAGTCTCCTAATGACTGACTTCACTCCTGGTGAATGTTCCCCCCGGGAACAGACGAAATAACGGGAGCACAAAATTCCCCAGCTGAAGGTCAGAGCTGTTCCACACTTAGCAGAGTGATGACCTTATTCCTTTCTCTCCTCCTCAAACGCCACCCAGAGCCTTCAGAGCTCCCCTTTCTGGCAAATCGAGACCCACACCCACCAGGGAGACCCTTAGGAATAGGATGTGTGGACAAGCTGTTTGAACCTGGACTCATTCTAGTGAGTCCTTCAGTCAGCAAAAAGGTCACTGGAAGGTGCGTGGCTAAATTCTCATCAACTTGGGGCTCCAGAAGAAGGAGCAGCAAGAAATTGTGAGCTCCAGGGTTTCCTAGGGGAAGATGTCTTTCCTCTCTGGAGCAGATGATCAAGTCAGTACTGACCCGGAGCATTCTTGTCTCAGGGACTGGCCTTCATGGAATGAGGCCGTGATCTCCAGCCAGCTCTTGGGGAATGGAAACGTTTATCAACCTCACCTTCTGCTGCAGCAGGAGGCCAAGGACATGCCAAGCAGGGAGGGGAGACGGATTGTCCCCCCTCAGCCTGGACACCAGTCCCTTCTGGACTCGGCTCCTCCAGACGTGGGTCTGCATCTCCTCACCTTCCCCCGTGACTGAACCCCTGTGCCAACAAGAGTAGGGTCTAATTTTAGGAAGGGGCAGTCAGCACATGGGAATGCGGACAGAGAAGGTCTGTGAGTCACGCCTGACGAATTTGCTAGAACATGCAGAGGACATGACAGAGCTGAGAGATGGGAGACAAAACAGTCTCCAGCTGCAGCCAGGCGCTTCGCCCTTCCCAAAGTACAGCTGTACAGTTAAATCCCGGCATGGTTGTCTTTCCTGGATATTTTTAGGAGCTAATTTTTTCTTTTTCTTTTTTTTTTTTTTTTTTTTTTTAGGTGCCACCCNTATTTTTTTTTTTTTTTTTTTTTTTTTTTTTTTTTAGGAGCTACCACTGATTTACCCAGCTTAGGTTGAGGAGGCTTTTGAAAAGCGATGATTTAACCCCAGAGGAACAGAGAGCAGAGTCTCAGGGAAAGAGCTGCAGGCTGGGGGAAAAGGGAACGCACAGCGCACCCCGCTTTGTGCCCAAGTCCCCTTTGAAATCTGTGACCTTGGGGGAGACAGAGCAGAAAAAAAGTGTCTCAGTTTCCCCAATGACGTAAAACGTGGGGGAGTCGGGAAAACCCAGCAGAGCTGGAGAAGAGCAAACAACCTCTCGGGGAAAGGGGGAGAGAGGGTGGGGGGCCACGAGGCAGAAGGGAAGCACTCGGTGAAGCTACAACCCGGTGCTCGGAGCCTGCAAAGCAGGACTCGGAGAGTAGGGAGGGAAAAATCAGGAGTGTGGATGGTGGAGAGCAGTCTAGAACCCCCCCTTCATAGTAATACCTGGGAGAGAGCCGGGGTAGTCCGAGTCAGCAATAATACAGTGAAATCTAGGACAGCCGATCTGAGCGTGCCTTTCCTTTCACTGCCACAGATTAGGAGTAGCTACATGTAAATCGGTGTCAAACCAGTCTAAAAGTGGTATGAGAAGAGAATTAAGCGCGGCGTTTGATAGAAATACAAAGCCGGGCAAATCAGTTTCCTGCTCCCAAAGCTGAGTGAGTAATTTGGAACCAAAACTTTAATCCGTGAGGATGCTTTTCTCCCCGCTCCTGGGAGATGCATGATGAGATCACGACTTTCTAAAACCTAATCACCGTTCCAAGCTATTCCACACTGCTTTTGGCTGCCTGGGCCAGTTGCGGCTCTTTGTAGTGCCAGCCTGGCTGAGGTCAGGTGGAGAAGATGCCATTCCTGTGTCCCAGCTGGCTGTAGGGGGTCGGCATCTCTAGCAGAGCCTTGAGGTACCAAATCCAAGTGTTTGGTTCCTTCTAGAGTCATAAGCAACTCCTGGACGCTTTCCTTCTGTGCCAGGAAACTGCTGGTGACCTGGGAGCAGGCAGAGGGGGTGGGATGGCCCCAGGGGCAGGTCCTTCCCACGTTCTCATGTGTGTTTGCTCTGGAGACCCTGAGGACAGCACATCCTCTGTCTTGTCTGTAAGGGATCCATATGGTCCAAGATTTCTGGTTTAGCAGTTTAGCTCCATCCCAGCACAGAGGCTGCTGCGATGCCTGATGGAGCAGATCACACATTGCAAACTGGCAGAGGGTCTGTTTGGCCAAATTTAAATCTGAGCTGTGAGCTCGGATGAAAAGATGCTCTTGTTCTCCCATCGGCAGAAACTGCAGCCCCCTCTTTAAGGAGAAGCCCTGATAAATTAAGATGAAATCATGATTTTTAAATACGAATAGCTGATTCAAAACTGGTCATGCTCTTGTTTCCTTCCCATGGGGACCCTTTGTCAGGTGAGTTGCAGTCCTACGTTCCCCAGGGCTGTGTGTCCCAGCCTGACCTCGCTCCTCCCCACCTTGGACCTTTCTGGCAAGAGCAGGTCAGAACCGCCTCCACACAGCAAGGAGGCATGAGCCATGAAGATTACCTTTAATCCCCTCTTAATGCTGAGAACTCCTTCTAGCCTCTCATTAAACACTTTGCTGATTATTAATGGACTTTTATTTGAGAAAGAGGAAAAATGAAATGCACTTTACAGCTTTGGGCTGATTCCTGCCTGCCTTTTCATTGTTGACGCAGTGGCTGCTGGCACAGGGAAGAGGAAACCACCATCAGGGCCGTTGCCTGAATGGGACGGGGAGGGAAAATGAGAGGGGAGATGGTTTGTCTCCATCCCACTGCTGCTACCACCTGCAAAAGTGGGGGCGGCTGATCGAGGGTAAGGGGGTGAGCAAAGGGGGTGTCCAAGATGCCAGGGTACCTTGTCTGGCACCTCTAGGATCAGGGAAGAACCTACGCCACAAAGATCACTGGGAACAGCTCAGAGCTCCTGGCCCTTCTGCCGTGGGTTCTGTCTTTCTTTTTAAGCCTTGGAACTTATAAGCCTTGTCTTTTTTTTTTTTTTAGCCTTGGAATGGGCTGCCCAGGGGAGGGGTTGAGGCACCATCCCTGCAGGTATTTAAAAGGTGAATTGACACAGTGCTTAGAGACATGGTTCAGTGATGGGCTTTTATGGGAGCTGGGTTGATGGTTGGATGAGCTGATCTTAAAGGTCCCTTTCAACCTGGACAACTCTATGATTCTATGACTCTGTGTTGTGTCTCTCTTTTGAAGCTGCTCTCCACCTTCTGCTATGAGCAGTGATGGTGGGGGCTCAGGGTGAGAGCTGGGCTTGCTGCCTCCAGCCATGCGAGATGCCGGAAGAATCATTACTTAGAGCAAAAGGATGAATCTGTGGAACTGTCACACCCTTGGGGGTCACCTCTGCCCACCGAGTCCTGTGATCAGGCCATAGGTTTGGAAGCAGAGCCTGTTCCTTCAAAGATCATCCCAACCAGGGGACCCAACCCAGTCCCAAAACTCTTCCTTCTGAATTCAACTGTCCTGGAAACTCCTGCTCCTTGGAAGTGAAGCACGGTTGCTTCCTCCGTGGGCAAGGCTGTTTCTGAGTCAGTTTACTCCTCTCTCTCAAGGCATCTTCTTTGCTGCTGTGAAAGGCTCAGCTGCTCCGGAGGCCCCTAGGACATGGTCCGGCGAGCAGAGTGCTCTGAAGCGGCTCGTTCGGTGCTATCCACCTGCGAGCTGCCTGACACACGGAACGTCAGCCTTAAATCCCAGCAGGTCTTTGTTCCTGTATCTCAACCTTCCCTGTGGATGCGGGAGGTGGAAGGACGTGACCTGCAAGGGGAGGGAACATCCGCGAGGTCCCGTGTGTTGTTCTCCACGAAGCCCTGCTGCCCGCTCCTTGAGCACAGGTACAAAAAGACCTGCTTTTGCTGCCTTTTGGAGCCTTTCTTTGCTCTCCCAGCATGGCTCCCGTCGGTGGATGTAATTGCTTGTCAGCTTTCTGGGGTATGTAGGAAGGGCTGGCGCAGTGTTCGGCTTCCCCGAGTGTTTTAATGAAGGNGCGGGGGGATGCTCACGGTGCTCAGCCTGGCTGTCAGAAATTCCTCAGGGCAAAGAAGAAGGGGGATTTCTACTTTGGGAGACCAAATGTTTGATTCTCCAAGTCCCAGAGCCGGGCAGGATTCACTCGGGTCTCACCAACGTTGTGACTTGGGGTTTTAATGCTGCCAACCCAGAGCAGAGTCATGGCCAGGACATGATTTATCCAGGACCTGAACATCCAGGGAGGACTGAGCGCCGTGGTCTTTTCTGACCCTTCTCAGCCCACTCCTGTGTCCTGTCAGAGCAACAAGGGAGAAACCCATCGGAGGCACAGAGAGAGTGAGCCAGCCCCGGAGTTTCCCGTGGGGTGCCGGTACCCGGACCTCTCCCGGGAGTTTGCTGCTTGGTCCTGACCCAGCTCTGCCCACACAAAGATCTACACGTTCTGCTGCTCAGTACATTCCTGCTTTTAACTGAATTCTTCTGGAGTCAGGCTGTAATTTGGCCTCCGGGTATTATATAAACCAGGAGGGGTTTATTTAAGAATAAAGGCCAAAAGGCTGAGGATACCAGTGAACGGGTTCCACTCCACGAAGGCTGATTTGGATCCTGCCATGGGGAGTGTGGTGAACACGTGCGAGCGTGTCCCTTGCTAGGAGGGATCTCTGTTTCCCACATGTATATTCCCAGCAGGAGATGATGTTTGGAAGAGGATGGCACAACCTTGGCTGCTTTGCACGGCGGCATCCCTGCCGAGAGGCTGACAGGTTAGAAAACTCTGTATTTCAATTAAACCTCTCCCTCGCCAAACACAGTAATCAATAAAATGCTTGTGCCATCCCTCAGCTGGCCAGGAATCTCCGTGGCTTCCTTGAGACAGGAAGGGTCTGGAAGGGGTCAGGTTGTGGTCTCCAAAGAGCTGCCAGCCCCATCACTGCTTTCTCACCCCTGCCAAGCCCTGTTGGTTTTGCTCCTGCCGGTCTGTGGGTGAGCTTAACACCCCCTGGCTCAGAGCAGGAGGTGAACATGCCCTGGCAAGGTTGAGGAACAGCATCCTCAGTCCGGTTGTCTCCTTTGCTTCGCTCTCCTTCCTTTCCCCCTGCAGCTGGAGGGGCTGCCTGGGGAGGAGGTGAGGATGGAGACCCACCTCAGCAGAGGAAGAGGAGCCTGGTTTGCGCAGTGGCTCAGGGCATGAGAGTGTGCTTTAAAGCTGAGCAGTGACCAGAATCCAGCCCCTTTTTGGGCAGGGGAGGCAGAGGAGCTTTTTAGGGGGCTCCTTGGAGACCTGTGAAGGCTGGAAAAGGCCTAGAGCTGTGCTGGAGGGTGAAGTTTTACCTCCGCCAGAGCAGCATGTTCACCTTTCCCCCTCTGACTCCCAGAAATAATCTCAGTTTGAGCTGCTCTGCGGAGAGACACCTTGCAGGAATGCTCTCTGGACTATTTTGGGGTCTTTTTATCTCAGAGGTCCCTTCCAACCATGAAAATTCTGTGATTCTGTGATCATCATTACGTGGCATCTCCCTGACGCTCCTACAGCAGCCCTGCTCAGCTCCCTCTTCGTCACCTCTGCCTAACGAGGAGGGGGCTGCTGGCTGGGCTGGCTGGGCCAGCTGCTTCCAGAACAAGCTCTGCGGCAAAACTAAATTGTATTTTTGACTTGCCAACCATCCCAAATGTTTCCTCAGGCCCCCACCTCGAGCAGGCAGCAGCAGGAATGAGCCGTAGGGCTTCACCCACCCAGCGCCGGTGGGATGCTGAGGGCTGGCAGAGCGTATGTGGTGAGGTTATTTCTCAGCTACCTTCTCCTCCTGGTCCTGCCTCCCCCTTCTTGCTCACCTTGGCATCGCCGTGCCCTAAAAATGGTCCTGACTGGCCAATCCCCCCCCCAGCCCCCCACCTTCTTTTAGAGCAGGGTCTGTGCCTGGTGCCACTCACTCACCAGCCCTCGCTGCTGCATCCGCAGGGGGACTTGGCCACCGGTCCTCTCTCAGGACCAGCAGCTTTAACCTTTCCCAACAGGTGTCGTTTTAAAGCCACATGCATGAGCTCTGGGCCCGCAAGGGAGGCACCGCCGAGCCTCCAGCCCTGCCTGACCTTGCTGGGGATGGTTTCCTCTCCACGAGCTTCTCCAATGGCTCTTGGCTTGCACGCCTTGGTAGCCTCATCCTCAGGTAGAGCTGGGGACACAGAGCTGGTGGCGGTGCTGCCACTACCCTCTGTGTGACCTTGGGAAAATCACTCCGTACCCTCATTCCTCAATTCCCTCTCTGGAAAAAACAGGGCGGGCACAAGTTCTCTGCTTTTGCCGGAGCGCGGGGAGAGCCCACCACAGCCCTTGGCGAAGGAGAGCAGGGGGAGAGGAGGCAGCGAGGGGTGCGTGGCACAGCACCAAGGTCACACAGCTTCAGCAGAGCCCGGGGCTGAGTCTGCTGCCTCCCCAACCGCACGCTGTGGCCGGGAGACAGGGTGGCCATCCCCGGTGAGGGACCTGCCCGGCTCCTAAGGCGGCACGGGCACCTTACGCTGCCGGTAAGAGAGGAGCAGAAGGCAGTTTTGGGCAGGGACACAACTCCATGTTTACTCTCCGGAGCTGGCTGAGGTGATTCAAGGATAAGGAAGAGTCGGGGAAGTGGCCCAGTTTACAGAAAACCGGGAGGGCTGTTACGATCGCGGACACCTCCATCGTGTCGCCGTGTTTTCCCCCATCGCTCCCTCCTTTCGGGAACGTTTCATTAATCTCCCCCCGGGGTCTGTCACTTGTGAAACGGCAACTTCAGAGGGCCGATGTCTGGCCAAGGACGTGGGTGTCGGAGCCAAAGGCATTTGGGGGGTTGCTGCAGCCCCGGCGCAGGCAGGACAGGGGTGAATATAACTCCAGCAGCTCCCGGGGCTGGCTTGGGCGCTGGAATTTCCACTCCCCGGAGCTTCGCGTCCCTAAGAGTTACCCCCAGCCTCCTGGAATGCAAGATATTCTGGCAATCAGCGTTTTGCAAATCAAAGCAGCTGTTCCACCAGCATCTTGCAGCCAGTGAGGGGAGGGAGACAGCCCACAGAGCCGGGGAGGGTGTCTGGCTCCGGCTGGGAAGCACCCACCGGCACCCACCAAGACGTGGGGCGCTTGGGTGAAGGCTCAGCCCTGCCGACGCTGGGGAGAAGTGGACCTGAGCACGTCCTCCTGGGTGACTCCAAAATTAGAGCTAGCTCATGGGGACCTTTACCTTTCTGAAAGATCTCCCACTTCAGAGGAGCTGCTCAGGTCAGAGGGGTCTGGTTTATGTGGCCGGGACACGCTGTGCCCTGGGAGAGGTGGCTCCTCTGGGGCAGGAGGGGCTCCCGGGATGCTTGGCTGGGCCCTGGACAGCCTGGGGTGAACAAGAGTTGAGGAGGGGGATTGCCAAGGCCAACACGCGGTGGTGTTGGCAGAGCTCGTCTGGTTTTGCCTCCTCTGCTCTAGTTCAGCCCCGTGACATGAGGAGGGGGCTCGGGGGAAGGAGAACCCTGGCCGAGGGTCTGGTTGTTGTCCCCCAGCCCCTGTTTTCATGCCACATTTCTACGAGCCGCCTTCCTCAGGGACAGCTGTGAGCACCCACGCCGGGACACCCGTGGGGGTGAGAGCTTGGCGCTTCCCGACCCCACGGGTGCTCCGGGAGGTGTGTGTGTGTGCGTGGGGGGG
>VZRU01003747.1:158438-185882 GCA_013398155.1 Pedionomus torquatus | reverse complement strand
TCTAACCATTCTATGATTCTATGATCTCTGTTTTTCACAACTAATTTTTAATTTTTTTATGTCTAAGAGATTCATAGTAACATGAAAGAACAGGTAACTAGCTGTTGAAAGAATTTGGTAACTGAATGCTTCTATGTTTTTCTCTTCTCATCCTCTTCTCAAAGAATAGACTGTGAAATGATACCAAGGGTTTATGTTCCTATGAGTAGGGATATCCTACTTGGATGCTACCCTACTTGTCGATAACCAAGTTTTTCTCTAGATGCAATAGTTTCAGCTGATTATAATACTGGTAGGAATGCTAACTTTCACACTTACTAAATTAGATATATAACCAACAAGATGACACAGCTATTTAAAAAACCCCAAACATTTCTTCATCTGCCTTTAAACCCAGGTGGTGGTTAACTCCATCATGTTGGACTACTCTTAATTTATGCAAAAGTAACTCCCACTGACCTCTGAAGCACAATATTTAAATGCCGTTTCAGGAAAGCTGATAATTTGTCAGTCTCTTCAAGTAATTGAGGAACTCTCAAAAGTCTGCATTGGAGGCTGTTCTCTTGGCATGCGCTTGGAAAACAGAATGATTCTGTTCTTCTGTCTAGTGATACTCAAACACATTTCTAAAGCATAGTAACATGAAGAGGTTCTATCATTTTAATAGAAACAATTATAGTATTCCTTTCACTGGGTGGATCTTTTTTTATTTTACTACTGCCTTATCCCAAGTCTACAGACTTTCATCTCACTGGTTTTACCAAAATGTAGCCACGAGTTCATAGATGATTTATATCTAAGCACCATCCACAGAGAGGAAAAACTGCAGCCATGTTTTATGCTGCCATTATAAAAACAGGCAGAAAAAGACTGTAATATTAGAGTAAGTAAAATTTCCTCTTTTCTTGTTGATCATCCCTTAGATCCAGTGAGGATTATTTGGCTTTTTCCCCTGTTTCTTTAATATTGCTTTCCTTTTCTGTAATGTTATCTGACTATAGAAATACCCACATTTCAGAACTCTAGAACTCTGATTTCTCAATAGATTTGGGTTTGCCTGCTTTAAGCACCTTGGTTCTGGCTTTTGATTGCTCATGAGTTCATTTCTTCCTTTCAAATCTGATGGTCTTTTATATTATTTTTCCAAAACACTTCATGAGAGAGTGTTTTCCAAAACACTTCTGATTGCTGTGTTTCAGGCATGATGTAACACTTCTGTGCACTTACTCAATTCTGGAGATTTGGATCACTATCTCTGCTTGTCCTCAGCTGGTTCCTTCCTCTGCATATTTATCCTTTTTCCCTGAGTCTTTCTTGAGTCTTGTCACAAACGTCAATAGCCCCAGAATGTAGCAATCAAAATGTCACGTTATAATGCTGGGTAGTCTAGGAATAAAATGTAATGCTGCCTTCAGGGCAGTAGCCTGTACTGAGGACAACTGAGCCAACACAAATCCAGCAACCTGCTTGTTTTGCACTGAGGTGTTGATGCCAGATGGCCACCCAGAGAAGGCTCTTTGAAAAAGATGTTGTGCTGGGCCTGACAGGAGAAACAAATTATTTCTGGAAACAGAAACCCACTCTGACAAGTGCAGTATCACAGAGCATATCTTTGTAAGATCAACGGATGGAGACAGTCAAGATCACAAAGAACTTGTAAGTCATTATAAATAGTAGGGCCACATTGAAGGACGTGTTCAGTTGAATTCCCTACCATACTGGAGGAACAGTGCTTATAGTCATAAAAGTATAAGCCAGTCTGTGTTTTCTCCTTGGTTTTGTGTCTTCTTTGAACTTACACTGTACATGAGTTACTGAGTTTTAAGAATATTTCCCCAAAGAGGGAAGGGTACTCATAAAGGTCCTCTGTTTTCTGAAAATTGTAGAAATCAAACATAATTTTATACTAATATTGCTACTAATTTTGCCTATAATTTATGAACTAATAGTTGTATGCTGTGAATATGATTTTCAGAAATAAAATTAAATTCAGCTGACAAAGGTGTTTGCTTTATAATTCATTCTGAAATAATAACTCTGCATATCAGTTTAGAAGAGCTTTTATGGAAGTGAATAAACAGATTCCCTAGTTGCTCTTTTGTCCTCTGCAAGCATGTATTTCTATTGCCTGAGGTTAACAAATGCCAGCAGAAATGTTTGCTAAAATAATAGACAACATTTAACTGGCTGAGAACATACTGTGCCAGTTCCTGACTTTTGTAAGTTAATTTCTTGAGGAAAAGACTGAAGTTTTTCAAGCTACACCTTCATATGAGATAGAGCAAAAGCTTTACTTCATCTGTGTATCTTCCCTGTGTAATAAATACTACATTGGATAAATGTAGCTATCATTTGGATTTTTATGTTGATGTAAAATATGCGGTTGCTACCAGCAAAGAAACTTCATTATCATAATAGCACAAGGCACAAAACTGAGCTGAAATGTATGACAACTGCCTAAGCTTAGCAACCAAGTCCTTGAGGTCTGAAATCTGTGCTTGAAAATCCAGGTAGATTAAATGTCTATATTTTGACTTTAAAGGTCCTTGTACACAGTGATCCACGAGTATGTTCCTAGTTGACAGACCTAACTCTAATGAAGATTTTATAATCATTTAAGAGGGAAGATATTTCCAGAAGTGCAGAATTCACAGAAAGGAGTTGTATTGGAACTTGAACTATAAGTTTAAAGACTTCTGAAGGTTTGTGCATTGGATAACTTAGGGATTTTGAAGAGCTCAGCAGCATATTGACATTTGTACCACTCTGCTAAGGGCATACTTGGGTGTTGTGAATATTGTAAGCAAAGCAGTTTGTTTTCACTGTCTTCTGCCAAGAACAGCCATGCCTATAGATCGATGTCTTAAGTTATTAGTATTGTCAGCAAACTATAATAATATTGCTCAATTGGACATGGCGACCAGCCTATCTAGTTTCTCTATACACTTTAATTCTTTCAATAGCAAGGACTTTCACCTGATATTCTAGCTTATTTCTGCAACAGTTTTAGTTTCTATTTTTATAGAGTTCAAGAGGGTATCTAGGCATTACATACATCTAAACCATAGAATACCTACTTAGAACAGATAAAAGTTGAAACATAGTGTAGTCACCAGATATAAAGGAACTAAATGTCAAAACAGGGGATTTTTATCTAACCATTTTATGTAACTAGTTTCATTTCAGTTTATCTACTTATTAACATAAGTAAAATATATCTCAAGAGAGTCATTGTGAAGAATTCTTACCACCTATGTGACTAGAAGACCTTATTTCTTTAAACTTGAAAACATACTGACATCAGTGACATGCTACTAAATTTAATATTGTCATTCCAATACAAATGTAGTTTGCATTACTGAGAGGCCATGATAAAAGTATTCTTTATTGTAAATTTAAATATGCCCCAACATAGAATCATGGAATGGTTAGTGTTTCAGTCCTATGCTCAGTTATGGAAAAACCCCACATGAAAAAATGTAGCAACTGGATCGTGAATCTGTTGCTCTGACATTCTGTTAGAATAACAGATTTATGTTTGGTTAAAAGCCTGCATAGCTCGGGATGACTATGATTCAGTTGGTTTCACACAAGAATTCCAGATGCAATGCAGTCAACAATACACACAGATGGACTGCAACAATTAGTACAATAAAGATCTGAGCCATTTTGAAGTATTTGTCACATATCTCCTTCTTTGATTATAATAATAGTGTAATAATTGCATTTTTCTGTACTAATTGAAGTAAGCATGTCAGAAGATAGAGGAGAATAAATAAGATAATGCGGGAGTTGTTATACATACAGAAGCTACATTACATAAACAATAGGCAGCAAATGGCAATTTAGATAGCTATTCCCAAGGAAATTATGTTACACATGAAATTAGGAATATGGAATGCCATATAAATAGCAAAACTGGTGAATTTTATGTAAGCATATTTTGCCAGTTAATATCAGAAGGAAGTAAGTATAATGTCTTAGAGTAGTGGTTTTCAACCAGTGGACCTTTAATCATCTATGGACTATTTGCAGTGGGTTCATGAAATGTTATTTGAAAAATATAATTCTTACTGTCAGAAGGCTTCTAGACAGGATCAAAGAGTTTCAAATGTGTTGAAAATTGTGAGGATCTACAGATCAATAAAGGTTAATCAGCACAGGATAAGCAGTCACTGTTCAGCCCTGATGACAGGAGATAACAGATTGGTTATTGGGGTAGTTCAAAAAGGTCAGATTTTCCAGTCAGAGTTTCTTAAAGTTTTAAAAATATCAAAAAGTCTTCACTGTATCACGCAAACCAAAAGAAATCATGGCAATTTTTGCTCAGTCTTGAATAACTGACAGCATATCTACTTTATCATCCCTCTTTAACTACATCAGCGAAATTGAACATTCCAGGGCCCTGGGATAACCAAATCAATCCTTACTGTATTGCATGAAGTCTATCCATATTAAACAGAGAATGTATGAGTCAGAGATTTCAAACACTTGTGTTTAGTTTTGTGCATATAATGCTTTTTGTTAACATACTGAAATTACTTAATCAAAGATCAAGGTCAGTCAGCTTAGGTCAGTCATGTTTCCCTTTCTAGTGTTGATTGATAAGAGTTAGCCAAATGAATCAAGACTATAAAACTAGAAATATTTACAATACATTTATTTTTGTGCTGTTTCTTCATTTTTAAATGAACTATGTATAAAGACAAGAATTATATGTATAAAGATCAAGAATTATAAATGTAATTTATTTTCTGAAGTTCACTTCTAACAGCAAGTAAATTAACCTCTGGTTTTTGGAGAAACAATGAGGTGAAAACCAAACTTTTATACCATGCTAATGTAGCTCTACAGAGATTCAAGGAAATATTCAAAATATTCAAAACAAAGGCAGAGATATTGTGAACTTTGCCCCATTTACTCAATCTCCACCATACCTCTAATGGGGAGGGAGTACTACATTCATTTACTGTCTACTCTAGCCCCTGCCAATAAGCTCATATCACCAAAGAAACAGTAAAACAGCATTTTCCAAAAGGGCTTTTTCTTCCAAAACATGTCAGTACCATGTTGGCTCCAGGTACAATAACAGTGTAAGGTTTGGGGGATACAAACTCTCCCTGTATATGTATCCCGTGTACAGTGGTAGCTGGGTTTATTTGCACTACTAGAATTTAATGTGATTTAGTCCACTCCCAAAGATTTCTTCTTCCAGACTTATAATCTATTTCAGTTATCAGTTTGATATATAATATATCAGCATTTGGTAGTGATGCAATTAAGTTTTAAATCCTCTGTGCTTCTCACTCTTCTTAATANCCCCGGCTTTTGGGACATAGTCAATACTTACAACTACAAAGGTGTGACAGGAAGTTTCATCTCATTGAAGTGCTTCATGAGGGGAAGTTTCTTTATTCCCCCTGTGATTTGTGCTCACAGTTTCTGACCTTTAATGTCATTGTTGTCTTACCAATATCTTGTGTGCCCCTGGGAGTGTACTCAAGTACTTCACAGGACTTACTAGGGGGTTTTGCTTTGTCGTATACACCTTTCTTATCTACTGTAAGAATATTCTCATCTGTTTACAGATCCCTGCAATAAATTGATGAGTAAAATAATTCTTCTAGAAAATCAGGTTCTGGGGAAATTGCTTATATTGCTTTCAGTTATTGCTTTTCTACTCTATTTTTCACTGTGCTTATGTCAATAATGCAATTTTTTACTCTTTAATGGTACAATTCCTCAGTATCAAGACCAAGTATCTTTAGGAATATCATCACTGTTTGGTGGGGTTTTTTCCCACTGTTGTAATCATACGTGTGGTTCTGACTGTCAAGTTGCTAAGATTTCTGGAAACTGGGTTATGACTCATCCGCTTTCTCACTCTTAGGGCACCTTCAAGAGGCTTAAACAGGGTCAAAAAATAAAAATACAAGCCAAGGAACAGCTATCCAGCTTCCTTACCCTACACTACTTCAAAGACTCCACACACTTCAAAGTGACGAGGGATTGTGGGCATGAGGGAACAGTAGGTTCCAAGGGCATCCCATCACTCCTTTACAAGCCAGCAGTGCTGGCTTCAGCAGTCTCTCCTGGATCTCCTGCTGCAAGATATTCCTATTAGCTAGTCAGCCCCATGTCAGCACAGCCTCTGTCTGCTCACAGATGCAGCCTTAGCATAACAAATTGTACTTGAACAGCTTGAGAGCCACAGGTGGCTAAAGAGCCCCAAAACTACTACCCCCTACCTAACTGCAGCCAGCAGTTTCCGAATTTGTTCTTAGTCATTGCAGCTCGTAACCGCAAACATTAATCATTTTCCCCACCTGAAGAAATTGGGCAACTGTCTTCTCATCCTAGAAATGTGAAGAAGGCAGGTCAAAGGACAGAACTACGCTGAAAGGAGTCTCACAAAGACAGATGGGTCCAGAAAGGAGCTGTACTCAAAGAACTACAAATTTAATCCTCCATTCTCTGTGTTGTTAAAATGTCATTTTACAAAGAGAAATGGCTGATCAGGGTTCTGATCCTCATCAGAAATTTGCTGATGCGACCAATGACTTTAACTAAAACTGCTAATTTTGGGAAAATACTGCACACTCTTGCACAAAAATGCTCTTTCTATCAATATCAGGTTTAAATACATGCATAAGGTATTTAGATTGCTCCACGTTACTTGAGAATGATCAAGATGTCAGCAAAAATCATAAAACTGTATAAAGAGAAGTGCCATGGGAGTGACACCATGTTTCATGTGTTTATGAAACTTTTCCAGTAGGAAAAGTAGTCAAATGTAAAGCAGTCTTTGTCTGCTTTCATATATGCACTTTACCACAGGATTTCACAAAGTACAAGCATACACATGAAAATAAATAATATCCAGATAAAATACAGAAGTCCCTTTGGTTGGTATCGATATGTTAAATTGATTGCTCTGCCCCTTTAGGAGCCTGGTGTGATCCAAGTGACACTGGTCCACCAGTGCTTGAAAACTTGGCTGAAAAGGTTCATGCTTTATCTTTTTGGTAACTGCTCCAGAGAAACACTTGACACAGTGAACTGAAAATGACATTTTATTCCAGACGACATTCAGTAAAGAGATATCTCTGTTAAAGTATGCTTTAAAGCCTTTATGTGCTGTATCAATCAGAGAATCAAAATGAAGAAATAAGATGATTGAAAACTGCTGATTAATGGTAAAAGTTAATAAGGGTGCAGAAGAGAAAAACAAGGGATAAACTGCCAACCTAATTCTATAGTTGTGCTCTAGAAACTAGTGAAGTCAGGTAACCAATAATGATAGGGTAGGAACTAAAATAGCCCCCCAAAATAAAAAGCCAATATCATGTCATATGATTTTCAGCAGTTTGATAATGAAAGATAAGTAACCAGAACAAACTTGGAAATATATCAGGCTGATGGTGCCTTTGAAATGCATTAGGTCGCCATGGGTACCTACCTGTATATTGCACCAAAGCTTGTACAGAAGGACCTGATGCTTTCTGTTGCTAAGATTTCATTGCAACAGGGATCCAGGCTTATGCTGGGGAACATCCGTTGAATCCACTGGTGGTGTGCAACAAAATGTGACTCTGCCTGATGTGGCCTGCCAGGCAGTGACTGACTCCATGGGAGCTGGCTTCACAGGGTGACCGCTTCATTCAGCAAGTGCATTTGGGTCCATTCTCCTTCTGCTTTCCTGGGCTCAGGGAGTGATTTTTCTGAGCAAGTAAGGGAGGAGAGATTAATCCAAAATCTGCCCTGTATATTTAACATGTTTAGGCATGTTAACCTGTCTCTGAGGTTCTTTCTGGGATGGCACTGGTCAACTACAAAACCTGTATTCAGTTACAGCCAATGCTAAATTGCCATTAAATTTATCCAGGTGACATGGGGTAAAAATTCTTACTGGAATTTCTGAATATAACTAAATAAAACCTCTTTAACACCAGAATAGCCTTCTAACTAATATGAATTCATTAAAAAATGCTGAGTGCCAAAGAAATGATGACTGTGTCTAATTGGGTCAACACTATGTGGAGCTCATTTGTATGACAAGTCATATCAGATTTGCTTTAATGTGTTTTATCAGAAAGCATTTTCTCAAACTGGTGCACAGCTGAAAAATCAGAGCTTGTGCAATTCTTATCTTGGATGTTTCACAAAGTCATTTTTTGGTCCTCTAAATGTGAGATTCCAGCTAAAGTAACAGAGCATGTAATGTTGGCAATAGAAGCAGGTAATGTGAAATTCATACCTCACACCTGCTTTTCTATGCCACTTAAGCTGGGCCAAAATGCTACTCTCTTCTTGGAAGCTAAGCAAATATCAGATGCCTTTCATTTCCCTGACGTGTGCCACATGCCACAATGCGCTCCAAGTCTTATTTACATGTGAAGAAGAAAAAATCAGTCTTCTGTGTGCTTTTATTGCAATCATGGCTGTTGTTAAGCTATTCATTTCCTGTCAGGTGTAGATTGCCTAATTGGTCCTGTCCATCCAAGTCTCTCTGCTCTTTTTTCTACATTGTCATCCTATTTGTAAGACTTGTGCTATTCTGATTTCTTTTCCTAATGTCCTAAACATGTGATGAAGATAAGCAAATGTAAGGTAAAAGGCATCCCATGATTTTTTTTCTTTGCTGTATTTCTTGCTTCTTTTACTGGATGCTGGCTCCTTTGCTTTTGTGGGACATCAATCTCCAGAACTCTTCCCTCTTAACTTCCCCCTTCTTCACAGCCATAGGCAGCCTGGAAACATTCTTGACTGGACTGCTGACTTCTTTGGTGGAAGATGAAAAATGATGGCAAACTCTTGCTGTCCACAATGACATCCCCACTCTGCCAGCCCAGTTGACCAATCTGGACATCGCTACTAACAAACATCTCACTAACGTCAGAGTTTTGTGCAGCTCTGGAGCAGAGTGGGCTTCATCTGCAAGCTAAAGTCTCCTCTGCAGAAGTGACTTGCCAAAAGAGTTACTACAAGGTAGTAGTCTATCAGGTGTGGTTTGATCTGCTGAGTAAAAGGAATAAATATTTCAATTCAAGGCAGTTTAGAATTTTTCAGAAAACTTCATGGTGTTTCATTGCTATGCAGTATGAAAAAACATAATTGGGAGATATGAAGAAACAATGTGGGTGTTAGGAAAGAAAAAATCAGGATACAGATTCAACATCTCCCAGACAGGGAGAATAATGGGATTTAATTACCCCATCATATGAAGCACATTTCTGATTAACTCCTTTGGCCTTTCAGGTCTGACAATGCAGCAGATTCAATATAACTTAGTCTTAATGAACACACCTGAAGAGTATAGAGAGAAGAATCACATCTTTCCCCATTGGAATCCTGCCGACAAGATCTCAGTGTTCGTTGTTACCACACGAAACCGCTATCTTGGGTCAAAGGTGCAGAAATGTTCTGACCTGTCTGGGAAGTGCTGCCCCGCCTCAAGATGGCAGCTCTTAACCAGAGTGAAGCAACTCCTGTCCTAAAATATGTGCCCACATTTGCTGCTTCACATCTCACGGCATTCTTCATTCACCTATTAGGTTTTTGTTGTCATTACAACAAAGGGCTTTTGTGCTGCTGTTTGGATTTGCCCAAACAATCAGATAATTTGATCATAGGTGGAAACAGCGTGATTTTTCTACTGCACAGTGCACTGTAACAACAACAACAGCAACAACAACAATAATCATCATCATCATCAGGCTCGTAATTTTTCTTTCTTCTTTTACTGTGCTCAAATGAATGTTCCTTAGATAATTAGACTCCCAGGCTAGTTAAATGTGGATCACTCCAGTGGCTACTTCAGCCTTTGGGAAGCAGCACACAGCATCTTCACACAGAGAGGGAAACAATATCAGCTTTGCCTTCCCCCAGGAAACAAACAAAGATGTTCTCCACTTGAAAGTAGTGTAATTTATCATTTCCTGTACACTAACAGGCTGCTGGGCTCAACATAAAGGTAAAGGTAAAACACTGAAACAAATCTGAAAGACCTTATCTTATATAAAACAGAGAACTGTGCTGCAAGGGACACAAGAAACAGAAATAGTTTATATTGGTTCCTCGTCAGTATTTAAAATCCAATTGACAGCGGTGGTGTACTAGTACTGCCTGGAGGTAAAAATACATGGTTTTAATCTTTCCAGCTCCCATAAGAAAAACTTTAACAGATTCATCAATATTTGGATGGAAGATATCTAAAGAAACCCAAGTGACTGTTGGAATGTAATTGGCTATTTTCTGTTCAGAGTGTTCATATTTCCTTAAATTTATGTGATCAGGACTGTAGTGCTGAACTATTGAAATTTGAGTGATAAGATTTTATTGTAATTGATCCGATTTGTCCTAAGGTGGATCACCTAGCTGGGTGGTGAGATATAAATGCAAATTTTCACTTACAAGCATGCTTCTCTAACAGCTTTGAAATGCACTTTCTGAACCATTCTGCCACACAGATCAAAATTATTTGGGCTTTTTTGAAAGTGTCACAGAAGAAAACATAAAAGCAAAATGGCTTTAAAATGGTAGAAAAAAATCATGAAGAACAGGTTTGTTAAACACTGTTAAGTACAGCAGCTCTGCTCCAGTTCACTCCCTGAACACCTGATTTCTGGAATAAAGGAGTGCACAAGAGGGATCCCTCAATATTTGTGGTTTTCTTGTATTTTCTTCTGGATGTAGCCAAAGACAACCAGAGATAAAAGCAACTCAAAAACATTTGGAGGGCTGCAGTACTTGAGCCAGGTTTTCTCCGATGGCATAGTATCTTCTGGTGCAGGAGCTGCCTCACCCAGCTGCATGGACATGGGTGAATTTGGGGGCTGCTGGGACTGCTGAAGGGCTGTACTGGGCAGAATCCACTTGGGATCTAGACAGTAACAAAGCACTAATTGGCAGATGTTAGTATTAGTGGAACAGTAATAAAGTAAAGATGTTACTCCTCTCTGGAGCCACAACCAGTCTGTTGTGCAATTATCTGAAGAAAATGCCCACTGGTAAATAAATCACTGGGTCTGGGCACCTCAGGACCCCAAGGCCATAACCTTTTGGTTTACACTGCTGTAAATCAAGTTTAATCTTGCTGCATATGAACAGACCTCCTCCCGATTTACAGTAGTATAGACTGCAGCAAAGTCTGCACCTGTCTTTTCCCTCTCATTATCTAATGTGTTTTGGACTTTGGTTTGAGATTTTTAGTGAGAGACTTACTGCTGAAGAAAGGCAGTGTCCATCTGTGAGATGTAACAATATAGTTCTCAGCCTGAATGGTGAAAATCAAGTCTCACCTTGACACTTGAAGATTTTGATCTGGAGATAGACCTTTGCCTGGTCTTTTATGGACATCAGCACAAGCAGCAAGCAATTAAAGATTAAATTACCAATTAAAAGTTTTTCCATCATGATTTCACCTCAGTCTTGCTTAAATACTGGAGACTGTCAAGCTACCAGCATGAAAAATGGTCAATCTCAGTCTAAAATTAAGCAGTTAAATTTATCTGCATAAATATAAATTGACATCTTTAATCCCACAGAGAAAATCCCATATTCCCAATACCAGATCCTGTCACTTAAGACTGCATTGGTGTTAAAGTATGAAAATCCTCTTAACTTATGATTTATTCTTAATGCTTTCACTGAAATTAAAAAACTATCACATTTCTCTTCAATGGATTTAAGCTTTTCCTTTCCAGCTACATGTGAGTGCTGCACAAAGACTCAAAACTGTTGATGCATCATTTCTGGTATAGTCTTTATAAGAATAAATGATTGCTCAACTAACATTCTAGAAATTTGCCTTGGAGACAGTATATTGCTTGACATAAAATGTGAGAGAAGAGGAACAGACAGCTGTAAAAGGAAACCGTGATATAGTTGAGAATTAAAAAGTCCATCACATATTAAAATACAGATCGATTGTTCAATACCCCCATAAATTAAGTTGCTTTGGACTTGTTTATGGCAAGTCAAACACCAAGTTTTGAATCTTTTTAGGGTATAATGCCCATTGTAAACTCTGAAGTCTTGATTTAAATTGCTTGTCTATGTACATGTAGGTACTCTTTGCACATCAAATCTACATGCTGCTTTGAAGCCAACATTTGTTCCAGCTCATTAAACACAGCTTTTCTTTACTTTTCATCTCTTCCCCTTATGGTTCAATGGTAGTAAAAGCATTCCTCCCAGGCCACAAGTGAAAAGCAGAGTAGGCATTAACTAGAACCAGACAGAAAAAGACTACTGTCACTCCTTGATTTTCCATGTTTGAGTATAAATTGATCAGGGAAACATACTCATTGCATAGAAGAAAAGCTAGTTTCACTCTGGAATGCTAGGCTGTGTACGGAGCTATGCTGCACACTTACAGCAGTGCAATGATACATAGCAGTCACAATAGCAATGCAGAAGTTCTCTTAGGCAAACTGAGAAAACCTGACATGAAGCCTGTTCATATGTCCTCGTGCCTGAAATGCCAGTGTGGTCTGTGCTCATACACCAGCTTACAACCATTACTGACTGTATCACTGTACTGCGACATCCAACTCCTCAAGGTGCCAAGCCCTACAGGTTTGATCATTAAGCTGTCACATCTACTAATTCAATCCTGGTTCTTCCCCAGAGAACAGCTTCTTACCTAGGTTTAGGTAGGCAGAGGAGAATCAGACCCATTTCATCCATACTAACAATTGAGCTCCCCCTACTTTAACAGGAGCTTATAAAACTGAGCAGTCTTACTATGGCACTACAAGGTGGACTTTGGTCTCCTAGCCTTGTAAGGACAAAACATGCCACATAGGCCATGCTCAGCTTACATATCCTACTATGCATTCCTGTCAGTAGCCTTAAAGCTAAGTGTTATGGATTGAAGAACCCACAACAATTTATTGTTCTTTGGACAACTATTCTCTCACTCAGTGACCACTCCCCACCTGGGAAGAGATATCAGAAAAAACCAAAGAAATCTGAGAGTTTAAATACAAACAGATTTAACAGAATAATACTAAATAATTAACATTAATTAACATTAAAAACCCTAAAGAACCATTTTAATTAACATTAAAAATCCTAAAGAACCAATATTGATCCCGATACTAAAATAAAATATATATGAGTGCTCAGGACTGCAACCAGCATGGAAGAAAATTCCTCAGCAAACTTTCTAATTTACACTGCATGTATACATGTGCATATTCAACATCCATGGTATGAAATAATTCTATTGGCCAGCTTGGGTCAAGTTATCAAGATACCTTTCAGTATCTGAAGGGAGCCTACAGGAGAGCAGGAGAGGGACTCTTTGTCAGGAAGTGTAGTGATAGGACAAGGGGTAATGGTTTTAAACTAGAAAAGGGGAGATTTAGATTGGATATTAGGAAGAAATTCTTTCCTGTGAGGGTGGTGAGGCACTGGAACAGGTTGCCCAGAGAAGTTGTGGATGTCCCATCCCTGGAGGTGTAGTGGAACTCAATGATCTTTTAGGTCCCTTCCAACTCTAACCTTTCTACGATTCTATGATTCTAAGTGCCCAAGTCTTGTTCCTCCTTGTTCACCCACCTGGTTAGCCAAAAAGACTAAGACCTTGAAACTCACATACCATAGTTGTCTATAAAGTAAATATTTTCACAAATTCAAACACTAGAGTCTTCTAAAAATGCAGTTTTCCCTAGCATTAGAAGAGACCATACTGAAAAATAAAATTACTGAAAGAGAAATTAATCCTGTGTTGCTCAAACCAGGACACTAGGATTTTTTTCTGTTGCTGCTCTCCATGCCCCATTGATAAAGAGGTTCCTTTTCCTATGCTCAATGATTTAATGGTAATTGCACAGGAGTCTAAGTAGGTATCTTGTTCCCTTCTTCCTGTGGCAGAAACAGTCTGTTGGACAAAGGGCATTTGTGCACATCTATGGTGTGAGGAGCTCTGCAGATGTCCTCACTTCCCACAACACAAGCCTTCCTGCAAGACAGAGGGATGCTACATGGCAAAATAGACCTAAAACCTTGTGAAAGAGTTTTGATTGAAGCTTCCCTGTACACGTTGGATTATTTGTAGTATTAACACAAATGCTTTTAGTATTGTAGTGTTAACACAAGTACTTTTCTTTGGCTTTTACTCACACTGCACTACACCATCTGCCTGTAAACATAAACTTTATTCCAGATTGCTGTTTTGGACACTGTATGCATCAAAGATAATTTCTCTTCTACAAGGTTGACAAGGGTTTCACACAGCATGGCCCCCACAGTCATATTCGATAGCTATTGTAGCCTACCAAATGCATTTTTAACTGATGATGCAACAAGTAGCAATCTTAGGGAAAGCTCTGAAAGTAGAGGAAGCAACATCAGATCCCATCCCCAGAGCAGATCCTGGAAGCAAACATGCAACCAAGTGTCTGCAAGGCCATTTGGGTAAAACTTAAGAACAAACCAGAGAAGGAAAAAACATCACAGCACTGGAGTCACAGCTGATGCTGCCTGAAGAAATTTTCCATGTAATCTCATGACCAGTGATTGAAAGTATTTTGGTAGCAACTATTTGCTTTGGCATGGCTTTTGTTTCTGTCAAGGAAAGAAGTAATGTGTTCCTCTGCTGTCATTAGCATGGGCAATCACAGATGGAGAGCCTGCAGCTAGGGATTTTCTCTACTAGACTTTAACTGAATACAGCTTTTAAAGTATTTACAATGGCAGACTTAACAGAAATGACTGCATATTTCTATTCTATCTATCTACACATAGCATATGTGAGTTAGGACAGTAATACTAGCATTCAGGCAGTGTCCTGGGTGGTCTCCATTATGAACTCTGTTGGCTGTGTTGACTGGAAAAATCACCGGAGAGGTCTCTTGTCCCTCTATGTGTTCCCAAGCATGGCGGGGGCACAAAACAGGAGCACAGATCTTTAGTGAACAGACTTCTGTATCACAGTTCAGCATCCTGGTTATGTTTGATTATATTTTTTGATTCTTGGCTGATTGTTGTGACAACCACACTGGCAATCGTTCAGTTCTTTTTCCCCCTGTGTTATAGGGAGAAGAAAAGGAAAACTCATGTGTTGAGATAAAGTAAATAAGTAAATGATAAAGTTGTTGATAAGTAAAGCAAAAGCAATGCAAGCAAAGCAAAACAAGGAATTCATTTACTACCTCACATCGGCAGGCAGGTGTTCAGCCATACCCAGGAAAGCAAGGCTCCATCATACATAACGGTTACTTGGAAAGACAGACACCCTCACTCCAAACATTCCTCTCTCCCTTCTTCCCCCAGCTCTATATAGTCAGCATGATGTGGAAGATCCCTTTGACCAGCTGGGATCAGCTGTCCCAGCTGTGTCCCCTCCCAACTATTTTTGCACTCCCAGCCTACTCACTGGTGGGAGTAGCAGAAAAGGCCTTGACTGCCTTACAACGACTAAAAGCATTAGTGTGTTATCAACATTATTCTCACTCCAAATCCAAAACATAGCACTGTACCAGGTGATAATAAGAAAGTCAGCTCTATCCTAGCTGAAACCAGGACGCTGATGGAGCCTGATGTCACTGCAATTCTTACTCCCTCTTGTAACTTGCAGTCCTTCTGCATCCATTTATTTTGTGCTCCACCACCCAATGACAAAAGGCATTTCAGCATACAAACACTTTTGTGGGAGAGCTGTGCCTTTTCCAATTTAGCACATGCAATAAATTAACATGGATGGACTATGATATGAAGACCATAACTGCTAAAAAAAAAAGGTGATGTTTGAAGTTTGCCCAGTTTTGCAAAACTAAAAATATTTTTTTTGTTGTTTTTAATAAAAATAACTGAGATATTAAGCCATGACTATTGTTTCTGCAAGCGAATTACCTAGTAGGCAAATGCATCTTGTGGATACACATTGAAGGTAGAAGAAAAGGCTTAGTGAGCTCTCAGAGGTATCTAGGTGTGCCCTTACTATAGGAAAGAGCATTAAAAGATATTTTATTTTATTACTTTCCTAGGACAATGAAAATATTGTGATTCCTTCATTGTCATGTATCAGAACTTTAACTTTTTCTAAACTACAAAAGCCACTGACAGCTTTGCAGAACAGAACTACACCCACCAGGGGAGAAGAAGATAAAGAAGTTAAAATGATGTGCAGGTTGAATCTGAGCTCAGGCACTTCTGTGTGCACAGTTAGAGGAGATGGTGACAGTTTGCTGTGGCCAGGGAGGGTAAGGTTGTATCGGAGTGCCACAAGTGTAGCTGGAGGGTGAGGAAGCATGAGTATAGGGAACTCTGCAGCAGACCTCTACAGCTCCAGCACCAGCACCATTTTTGTACTACTGCACTCCAGACCTGAGAAACCCCCTGGAAAATGCTGTGGTGGCCAGGGGATTGGTCAGGATGTTGGTACAGGTAGGGGCTTGGGCTTCTTCCTCTTCTGCCTGCCATAACAGTCGAGAGAAGAGCAGAAATGCTGATAACATGTACATCACTGAGGAGATGACACTGCACAGTGTTGGGATCCTCCCCACAGGTAGCATGGTAGGCATTTTGCTGCCATTTGCAAACTTTGCTTACTTAGTTCTTAACAAAGCTATATCTATCCTTTTAAAACACCTTTTACCTGCTATAATAAAGATCTTGGTTCTACACTCCATTACAGATAAGTACTTAAGGAAACACAAAAAACAGGCAGGCTGATCCAAATTTTCAATAGATTTCAAAATTACATAAAGCAGTTGCCGGTTGGCATGGATGTGACAAAGCAGCACAGCATCATATTTCCTCACTCTGTTTTCCTGTGCACCACTGCTTGCCACACAAAGTTCCAGGCACACACAGCTCTTGCAATGCTTGCCTCTTCTGGACTGTGCCCAATGATGACAGATGAGCTTTTTAGTTGCTTGTGCCAGGCCTGCAAACTGATGGTGTCCTCAGTCCACGCCAGCAAAAACTCTTTGCATTATCCTTGTAAATGTTGTGCCATTTACCTCCCATTCCACTACTTTGAAGAACATCAGGCTTCCTGGGACCTTGGCTGGGTTACAGAGAGTGCCATTTTTCTTTCACTTTGCTTAAAACTGGTTCTGTGTCCATTAAGCAGCAGCTCAGTGCACAACTGAGCCATCTCCTGCCAGGTGCTCTCATAACAGGGAATGGCTTCATCAGTCAGGCTGGTAGAGGGCACACTGAACTCTCATGAAATAACAGCATGTACTCATATTTTTTAAAGGCAAAAAGATGCTTTCATATTCAAATATATCCGGGCCACATAGCACCATGCGTGGTGGCAAGGTACCCCACAGTGGGATTCACAAAGGCTGTGTCTGTAATGATAAATTGTCTAGGAACACTCCCAGGTGCTGAGGCCAACTGGCATTGAATGGATCACATCTATGATAATGCATCCTCCAAAGCCAGGTTGCTACATGCAAGCCACTCACACCACTCCCACAGTGACCAGGCTCAGGAAGCTTCCTCACTGCAATGGGCCAGGCACGTGCCTGGGATTGGTCTCATGGTTTACTAGAACAGACACTTGGAGGCATGCTGAGCACACTTGAATCTACTAACACAGGAGCAGCCAAATTTTCCTTCCTGTTCAAATAAGTCCTCCCCAATTATGTTGCTCATTCACACTGATGTGGCCACAGAGGCTCCATATCACAACCACTGTGTATATAGGAAAGCAACATTTACAAATGCCAGCAGTGGCACCTTGGGACTGTCCTCTCCTCAAGCTGGCTGTCACTTGAGGGGTAATAGGAAAGTCAACCATTTTGCAAGAACAACACATTGGTAATCACCTCAAAACTTCCACCACCACTGTATCAGTCGTTCACTGGTGGGCCCTAGACTGACTTGACGCTGGCTTGTCACTGCCTGCCAGATCTCAGCTGCAGTCTGCCTGGGCTGGTGCTGCCACCTTTGCACAGCTCCATGAAGATACTGCTGGATGTGCACAAGATCTTCAGTCAGTCCTCGTCATCCAGGCTCTGCAGAGTAAACAAAACAGAGGTGACTGCTAAAGATTAAATCAGGGAGATGTTAATGACAGAAGTTCCTCAGTCTTGAGACTCATCTTCTAGTATTTCCACTAGTGATTTCAGCACAATAAGAGCAGCATTGGTGAGATCTGTTAATGTCATAGAGCTGGATGGTAACATGAAAAGAGAGGAGACTTGGATATCCTATGGGAATTAGCAGATAAACTTCAGTACTGCAGTAGTAGAGCCAGGATGAATTTCAGTAAAATGAAAGACTATGTATTTGAGAAAAACAAAAGACTGTATTTGAGAATAACAAAACCCATGTAACAAGAAGGACATTGTTGTTGCCAGTCAGAGAGGAAGGCATGTGATTGCCAACTGACTAGAGAATCACTATGAATCTCCATGGGAGGCAATCATATGAAAAGCAACTGAGGCTGCAGGAAGTGTTTGCAGAGATGGAGCCTTCTGAAGAGCCGTGCCGACTGCATAGGTTGCTGGTTGTGAGAGCAAGTGAGAGCCAGGCTTGATAGGGCTTTGAGCAACCTGGTCTAGTGGGAGGTGTCCCTGCCCATGGCAGGGGGGTTGGAACACGATGATCTTCAAGGTCCTTTCCAACTCTAATAATTCTATGATTCTATGAAACAGGCAGGAGGGGCAGGTGAATGGGCCATCTCTTTTATGACAGAAGGCTGGTGACTTAATATGGTCACCCTAATAATGGAGGAGTATAGTTGCCTATAGTTGTACAATGGAGGTGTCATGGCTTGCACAGTGCTTTGGATTAAGAAAATCCTTAAAGAAAGAATAAAACCATTTGTTGTAGCTGTGGAGGAGTCTCTGGGAGAAGCTGCACATATGTTTTCTAGCTCTGCTTGCTGCCTGCCAGAGCAAGGCTTTTATTATTCATTTTCTGGTACTAGTATGGATCTGAAATGAGCAACCATCACAGTTGGTAACTGATGCCAGTTCTGGCTCTAGGAGGGATGCAAAGAGCTTTAGCAGCAGAATCAGGGCTGCATTTATTGAGACACTGCAATTGATAGTGACATAAACCTTTCCAGAGGGCAGTATCCACAGCAGTCCTGCAGAGAAACAGAGGGAATGACACCACCCAAGAGCAGAGAGCTGGGGATGATAGCCTAGCCAGCTGACAGGGTGCTTTCTCCCCATGCCCAGTGAGGACAGAAGTGACACTTACAGGCTCAGACACAGCCCAGGGATCACCAGACACATCTGTATTGAGATAGGTCTGGGTCAAGCAAGAAAATCACAGCAGGCTGAGCACAGGCACAACACAGCTCAGGAATGAGGCTCGTACCACTCAGAGACCCAGGGAAAGGCTGCCCTGGCTGTGAGTGCACTCCTGACCCCCCCAGAGTAAGCCAAAAATGAACATCAAGAACTGGGCTTTCCCACAGGTGATGATTTGCATCTTTAGTCCAATGAAAAAGTTCTGGTTTTAGAGTAAGGCAGAAGATTTTGTCAGCAGTTTTTGAACTGCCAGCCTCACTTCCTATCTCCAGGATAGCACTTGCCTGCAGCCCTGTTTTGTGACAGGAATTCATAAGGGAGCTGGGACTGAAGAGTGAAGTGACATGGGCTGACAGGTGATCACCTCCTGCAACAAGGGATACAATAATCCATCATAATCCCTCTCCTCATTGCAAAGAGATGAGACTTGCTACGTACTTGCTAAATAGTCCGGCATAATCCCACTCCTCATTGCAAAGAGATGAGACTTGCTAAATTCTTGCTAAGTATATAGGAATATAAAATAAAAGCTACTTTAGAAAATCATTCATCACAATCTATCTGAAATAATGAAGGATTTGAAGCAATAAATTCAGCAGACAGTCAGCCTTAGTCATAGGTATCTGTTTGGAAGGGACAAAATACTGCCCAAACACTTCATCCTGCTCTTCACAATGAGAAAGGCAAACTTGATACTGAGGAACAGCAATGTTTTTCATGCACTCCCACTTCAACTTCCTTGTCTGACAAGCAGACATGCATCTTGGAGGACTCTACTAAGCAGCAATTTCTTATCATTTCAGCCATAAACCTACCATTTTTTTGCAAGTCAGCCTTTCAGGTCTGCAATCTGGCTTGGCATTGCAAGGCACAGCCTCTCTCAGGTGGTGTTGTGTATGGTCAGCAACCACTTTCTGCTGGAAACAGGAAATTTTACTTTGAAGACAGCTCCAAAAACATTAAAAAAATGTTGAACTAGTGTGTAACTGAAGGTTTTAAGATTTCTATTGGTGGTACACCAGATGGAGGGAACTGTTAATGCAAATACTGTTACTGACTTAAGGAAGAGCAGGAGCAGGAGTGTGACAGTTTGCTGTTATTACCAGGTTGTCCCTGTAATAAACTTGCATTAATTTTTCATTAATCTGGAACTTGCTGCTGCCCCTCTTTAGCTACTAACATAGTTTCCAGTGTGTTTTCACAGAAACTATTGTCTGTGCAACAGCTCTCTCTTTTTCTGCCTGTGAGAAATTGCTTTTGGTTTCCCAGCAGTATTGGCTGACTCAAAGAGAGAGAATAATGAAGAGCAGAATGACTGAAGATATGGGGTCCCAAATAATTTTCTCCATGGTGAGGCTGTTGTAAGCAATTCCCTCTTCTCCCTCTCAGTCTTAGCCCCTCCATGTCCTCAGCAATGTCACCACAGGTCCAGGTGGACCGAGTGACCAGATGGACATGGGAAATGATCAGAATTAAAAATAATTTTTCCCTAGTGAGACTATTTCTGCCACACCAGCTCACCCTGTCCTACCTGCCAGCATGACCGAGGCTGCTTTGCAGTCAGTGCACACCAATGTGTGCCTGCTGTGCTGTCACCAACAGTTATGCCACCTCTTTCCCAGGTCCCAGCCCTGCATCTTCACCCCCTCTCTTGTAGCAGGGGGCCAATGAGAAGGTGAGCCCTGGACTGAGCCAGCCCTGCTGCTGCCATGGGAAGGAGAGGGCCCACCGTTTATTTCCCGTTCTCACCAAGAGGGATGGGAAGTAATGGTGAAGGCCAGGAGTGAAATGGAGGTTATGCTGATGTTGGAGTTAGACCTCTCAAGTGAGAAAAATGTTGCAGTCCTTTGGCAGTTTAAAGCAGAAGGTGGGAATGACAGGTTTTCCTTTCCCCTTGCTCACTGACACTCCTATGCTGTGTGTACAAAACTCAAAGCAGAACTCAACTTGGCCACCACAGTTAAAGATAACAAGAACAGGTTCTTTCAGTGTATCAATAGAAAAAGGAAGACTAGGAAAAATGTAGGTCCACTGATGAATGAGGTGCATGCCTCGGTGGTGGAAGACACAGATAATATGGAGTTACTGAATGCCTTCTTTGCTTCAGTCTTCACTGCTAAACCTCGTGAATCCCAGACCCTGGAGACAAAGGGGAAGGTCTGGAGAGGGGAAGATTTTCCCTCTGTAAAGGAGGACTGGGTTAGAGACCACTTGGCCAAACTGGACATCCATAAATCTATGGGCCTTGATGGGATGCGCACACAAGTGCTGAGAGAACCAGCAATAACTTTGGCCACTCTCCATTGTCTTAGAAAGGTCATGGAGAACAGGAGAGGTGCCTGAGGACTAAAGGAAGGCAAATATCACTCCAGTCTACAAAAAGGGCAAGATGGAGGGCCAGGAAACTACAGCCTGGTTAGTCTCACCTCTGTCCCTGGGAAGGTAATGGAGTGACTCATTCTGGATGTCATCTCCAAACACGTTGAAGAACAGGAAGTTATTGGAAGTAGTCAGCTTGGTTTTACCAAAGGTAAATCATGCTTGACCAATCTGACAGCCTTCTATGATATTATAACTGGATGAGGGCAGAGCAGCAGATATCATCTCCCTTGACATCAGCAAGGCTTTTGACACTGTCTCCCATAACATCCTCATTAGGAAACTGGGGAAATATGGGCTAGATGAGGGGGCAGTGAAGTGGATTGAGAACTGGCTGTGGGACAGGACTCAGGGGGTTGTAATTAATGAAGCAGGGTCAAGTTGGAAGCCTGTAACCAGTTGTGTCCCCCAATACTCTGTCAATACTCTGTCCAGTCTTGTTCAACATATTCATCGATGACCTGGATGAGGGGATCAAGTGTATCCTCAGCAAGTTCTCTGATGATACCAAACTGGGAGGGCTGTCTGACACTCCAGAGGGCTGTGCTGCCATCCAGCCTGATCTGGACAGGCAGGAGAGCTGGGCTGAGAAGAACCTAATGAAGTTCAACAAGGACTAGTGTAGGGGTCCTGCACCTGGGAGGGAAAAATTCCGAGCAACCATACAGGTTAGAGGCAGACTTGCTGGAAAGCACTNTATCTGAAGGGTGGGCTGAAGGAGGATGGAGCTGGACTCTTTTCAGTGGTTCCCAGTGACAGGACAAGGGCCAACGGGCACAAGCTGGAGCACAGGAAGTTCCATTTAAATATGAAGAAAGACTTCTTTACAGTGAGGGTGACAGAGCCCTGGAACACGCTGGCCAGGGAGGTTGTGGAGTCCTCTTCTCTGCAGATCTTCAAGACGACCTGGACACAGTCCTGAGGGGTGTGCTCTAGGCCATCCTGCTTTAGCAGGGGAATTGGACCAGATGATCTCTGGAGGTCCCTTCCTACTCTGGCAATTCCATGATTCCGTGATTCTGTACATGCAAACCTGGGACAGGAAAAAACAATGCTTTTTTGGGTGTGGGAGGCATTGCACAGTATAACTAGGGCTGTGCAATAAATGAGAGATTTCCATCATGGCTCTGAATATAACATGCACAAGATAGTAAAGTGTTTCTCAGATTTGTATTTTGCTGGTTGTAGAAAATCAGAGATAACATGCCAGGGTTCAATAGATTAATTTGATCTTATTTTATAGGTAAGCTACCATCACTGGTCAGAAACAATTACTGCTGCAAAGATACAACTCATTTCCACCAAGAGAGCTTTCTGTTGTTCTAAGCTAAGATTACGGTTTGGACTTAAATTGAACATACTGGCAAGAAAAATATGTTGATATAAATCAGTCCTTATAAGCCAAATACAAATTATTACAGCAATCATCAAAGTAAACAAGAGGACAAAAATATAAATGCATGTTTAACTACTGGTGTTATCTCAGTATTTCATATTAAAAGTTCCCTATTCGTGATCCTATTAATGAATATTGATTTGGAGAACAGAAAAAGAACTTCTCAGTATTAAAAGCAGTTTATCTGTATTTAAACCAAGACAGTTCCTTCTTTTTTTCTGACATGGCTGTATCTTTAGACCCCCATCTAACAGCAGCTGTGATTTATTTTTAGCTTTTTTTCTTTGCATATTGAAAAGGATGTTTCCATATGGTGTGAAGCATAAGCTAGTGTGGTAATTAACTGGCAAAGAGACTGAGCTTCTACAATTGCAAATAAGTCAGAAATTAATTTTCCCTATGAATCAAAGATATCTACACAAAGTTAATAGTATGCCTCTACTATAGACCGTACTGTAGATCTGTCCATTCTAGGGACTCAGTGGAGTATAGTAACTGAATTCAAAAGACATCTAGCAGTGAGTTTAAATGCCTATAGCACCACAATACTATCTGAGTGTTGTAGGGTTGTCTTTTTAATTCATGTTATGTAAATTGAATATTGCAGAAATCAGCAATATCCTGTCAGAAAAACTAATATGTACATCTAATGGTGCATGATCCAAAGGCTACATTTGCATCTAAATACAACGATCTATGTGGAAAATATCTGGCTTTTATTTATAAATTACAGTGAGCATTTTTTTTTGTACTCAGAATGATTCTCTTTAAAGAAAAGGAAGCTCAGACTTCCAAGAGATGATGAAAAATTAGTTTCATGTTGTCTGAATAAGGTACAGTGATCTTGTCAGTTAAGCAAACTCTTTTTATATCACATCTTAATTAAGAATTAATTAATAAGTCCTCATAAAGAAATAATTTCTGGATATTCTTTGCTTTTCTGTTTTATTATTCAAAAAAATCTTCTGATGTTTGTGCCCTAAAACACACAAAAAGCCTTTACAGCTAGATACCATCCTGATCTTTTACTTGTGCACATAAGAATTTTAACAACATAAATCACTGTGTTTTTTTCATACATATAAAACCCCTTAGATGGGGAGGAAGGGCTTTGCTTCCCTATTCTGTTTTGCTCATTTATGGTAGTTTACAAGGAAGGTGTTTGAAATAAGTTGAGCATCTTCTTACGGCAGACTATGATCACCCTAGGTCTCCTTCAAGCCTTTCCAAACAGGGCACACCTTTACACAGCCAATTAATAGAACAAGAGTGAAGCCTGCAGAGACCCAGCCAGACATGGAAATCTGCCTTCTCAACTTGTGGTGCTCTTTCCACTCAAGCTCCTTGCACCCTCAGCTATCAATTCTGCTTGGCCCCTCTCCAGGCAGGATTAGATGCACCCAGCAGGGACAAGGTGTACCCAGACAGAGCCCCTCTGCTGCTATCTAGCTTAAAAAGAAGGATCAGAAAAGCCAATTGCCTACAGAGCTTAAAAATAAGGAAACTGTTTGGGAAACACCTCAGAAAATGCTGGGTTTTAAGCAATTGTCTAGCATCATAGTAAATTTCTGGCCTGAGGGAGACACCCTAACTCCTTATCATCATCCGCAGCCACTCCTTCTTTTCTTGTTCCTTCTGAGTGTGTCTGCATTGCAGTCACTGTTCACAGAAACACTGCCAGACTGGGTTAAGCTCCCTCAACTCCTGCTAACTACTGCTGTAGCAGCAAAAAGCCCTGTTACAAATTCCATTTCAGCAGATTTTTGCATGGCTTTGTGTTTTAAACGATCTGCAATACAGTTAGTTGGAACTCTTAAAATTCAAGGTCCATGGTCTGTCAACAGAGCTGAGAGTCCAGAGGTGCTCAAAAACCAACGCAATTTTGTGAATTTCTGGTTTTGAAAAGGTAATAATTATATTTAAGAATTACCTTTCCATGATAAAGACTGACTTTCTGTTTATGTCTGCTCAAAAACATTTTTCTAAATAAAACAAAGATTGTCAATCTTTGTCCTCTCAGTACTCAACAGTTTCCAGTATCCAAATTCACAAGGTGAATTTGTACACAGCTCTCTCCAAGGACTCTTTCTCAGTCGCTACAGCTCTGTTTATACCAGGGTCTCCAGGTACCTCTTCCCTATTTAACTCCCAGTGATGTTTCTCTGACAGTGGCAGGAATGAAAGAAATTTGAGGGAAGGAATTGAGATTTGCTGTCCTAAAGCAAAGGCAAGTTTTCATCAAGCCTAGACAATCCAGAACCAAAGCCATTGTGCTCTGGCTACTATACTAGAGACTTCCCTTATCACAGTGGGAGGATCCCTACAGATTTGTCCAAGTTCTGTGGAGGATCAGATTCCTATGTACATACATCTCTGGCAGACTTATTGTGTGCTTAAATTCCTCCACCAACACCCTACAATGCTGGGGCTGTGTTATGGGACACAAAACACAAGCTCCGTTCACAGTGCATCAGTGCCCAGTGCGTTAGAGCCCATTGTCCATTAACCTTTAATACATTTGGTGTCTTCCTGACATCCAGGCAGATACGAGACACAAGTATGTTGACCCTAAAGGCCTGCATTTTCAGGATGCCATAAGCAGAGGCCTGCTCTGAATTTAACATTCCATTTGTTTGAAATGCTTGTTGCCCTCCTATTTTTCTCACTACATGTGGTCTTGACAGAAGTCCTTCTGTGTAGCAACCACCATGTGCAACATCTGAAAAGGGCTACTGCTTTCTTCATCATTTTGTGAAAACACACAGTGTTCAGGGACAGATGAGGATTTTGAGGAGGAGGTTGCTACCACATTGCAGGATTAGGAGCACAGCATCTGACATTGGTCAAGGGCTAGCAGGAGGACAAGGAGGAGGGGAATTTCACCTAATTCCCTTGGTGAATCCAAGTCAAGAGCACATGCATCTTCATACCAAGGTGGATGCTGCATATCAGCTACTTCAAGCATTCACATAATCAAATAATGATGGCCTGACATCAAAAACATATCTTCGTAACATAGGTGTCTGGTAGCAACTTGTATTGCATGGTGTAACTCACCACTTTTCTCCTTGATTCAGGTGGCCAGAGGAGCACAGATTGGAATTTCTTGGAGAGCAAAGGGAGTCAAATTCCTCTGCTTCTCTACCAGCCAGCACCTCCCACACAGTATCTATGGTGCTAGTACTAATGCTGCTGTTGCTATGTACCCATGAGCTTACACGGGAAATAAAATCTCTGGACTGTTGAGAAAGCTTTCATTTTTCATTCAAAGATGATAAATTGTTTACACGGCCTCAGAGGCTTGCAATGGGAAAATAAGTCCCAATGATAAAGTACACTGTCAAAATTGTCTTCATGTAGTTTTAATTACTTTGGGTGTTAGGCATAAACCCTACTCCAGCAGACAATTATTCCATGTATATTTTATTGTGGGTCTAGATGTAGACATAAAATTAATTGATACAAAATGGAATACACTGTTTTGACAGCAAGCTTTTGTTGAGGAATGTGCTTCTATCATTAAAAGAGAGAATATAGCTGAAGTAATTTATGAATGACAACTGGAACATGGTATTGAATAGCAATGTGTAGAGCAAACTAGATATTGAAAAATACGAATATATTTTTTATCATGGCTTTGCATATGGGTGGCGGCATTGTCAGGAGCTATTCTTTCATACTTTCAGGAACAAACTTAGTATGCGAAAAATTAATTAATATGTTGTTACACAATGTCATCTGTGGGAGAGCTATGCCTTTACTAGTATAATAAGAAAACTGTATCTTTCTATCCATGACTTAGTCTGGAAAACTGAAAATGGCACTAGGTCTCTGTGAGGTATGCTCCACAAAAAGAAGAGGTACCAAAATACACAACCTTGTCAGAGCAGACATGTCCTGCCCATTCAAAATCTTACCAGCCACTAGAGCATGGCTTCTCCTTGGGGAGGTGTAGGTTTGACCCAAGCCACATCTGTCTTTGTTGGCTTTGCTATCTTTCAACCTCAAAAGGAAAATTTGAAGGTAGCATCTTCCAAACATTACCCTGGATAAAAGTGCCCATGATGGGCCAGTTCATTTACTGCTGCTTCTTATACTGAGACAAAGAATCATCATTCCCTATTCACTTTTTCTGTGTCACTTGTAGAATCATAGAATCATCCAGGCCAGAAGCGACCTCCAAAGGTCATCTAGTCCTACCTTCCTGCAGTTGCAGGGACACCCCCAATTAGACCAGGTTGCCCAGGGCCTCATCGAGCCTCACCTTGAATATCTACAGGGAAGGGGTCTCAACCACCTCCCTGGGGTGTTCCACCACCCTCATAGTAAAGAATTTTGTTCTGATATCCAACCTAAATATGCTCTTCTCCAACTTAAAGCCATTGTCCCTCATCCTATCACTGCAAGGCCTTTGTAAACAGACTCTCCCCAGCCTTTCTGTAG
>VZRU01003747.1:77220-157854 GCA_013398155.1 Pedionomus torquatus | reverse complement strand
ACTCTGGGATGTATTTCATCAGGTCACATGGACTTATATATCTTCAGATTCCTTAGTCGATCATGCACCTTTTGTTCACTCACAGTGGAATGGATTTTGTCACCTTGGTCTCAGACTTGTGGGCCATCAACATGAGAGGTATGAAGAAGGGGGTTGCTAGTGAAGGCTGAGGCAAAAAAGTTGTCGAGAAATTCTGCCCTCTCCTTGTCTGTTGATACAAGTTCCCCACTGTTAGTCATCGGGGAGGGTACATTTTCTTTAACTTTCTTTTCTGGTTAATGTACCTGTAGAAGCCTTTCTTGGCCATCCCTTGCCAAATTGAGTTCTAGCTCTGCCTTGGCCTTTCTGACTTCATCCCTACACAGCTGAGCAACATCCCTATACTCCTCCCAGGATGCCTGTCCCTTCTTCCATTTCCTGTGCAGCCCCATCTTGCCCTTTAGTTTGACCAGCAGGTCACGGGTCAGCCATAGTGGTCTCTTGCCCTTCTTGCCCAATTTCCTACTCGTGGGATTGAGATCTTTTGTGCTCTACAGAGAGCATCCTTAAAGATCTGCCAGCTTTCTTCTGCTCCCTTGTCCCTGAGAGTCATTTCCCATGGAGCCCTATTTACTAGCTCCTTGAAGAGCTGGAAGTTTGCTTTCTTAAAATTTAGAGTCCTAACTCTGCTTCTCATGGGCTTCGAACTCCTTAGGACAGTGAACTGCACTAGGGCATGATCACTGCAGCCCAGGCTGCCTTCAGATTTGACATCTCTGATGATTTCACTTGCATTTGTGACCAACAGGTCTAACAATGCATCTCCTCGATTAGGGCTGTTAATTTGTTGTCTCAAGAAGTTGTTGTCTAGGCATTCTAGGAGCTTCCTGGAGTGCCTGCAGCCAGCTGTGTTGCTTTTCCAACAGTTGTAAGGGTGGTTAAAATCTCCCAGCAGGATGAGAGCCTGTGACCACGAAGCCTCCTCATGCTGGAGTAAGAAGGTGTCATTTACAGGTTCTGCCTACTCAGGCAGCCTGTAGAAGACTCCTACCACAAGATTCCCCTTGTTGTCCTGATTCCTAATTCCTACCCATAAGCTTTCAACCTGCTCATGGCTACTCTTTAGCAATAACTCTTCACACTCTAGCCACTTCTTTACATAGAGGGCAACACCTCCACCCCTTCTTCCTCTCCTGTCCCTTCTGAACAGTTGGTAGTCATTGATGGCCACACTCCAGTCACAGGATTCATCCCACCAAGTCTCCATAATTGCTACTATATCACAGCTTTCCTGTAGCAGGATAGCTTGCAATGCCTCCTGTTTGTTGCCCATGCTACATGCGTTGGTGTAGAGACACTTCAGTCAGTCTGCTGGCCATGTCACCTTCTTAGAGGGGCACTCCAATGATCCCCCAAGGTGCTTTGTGGCAGCTACCCTCCTGTCACCTATTACCTCAGGGGCTCTAGCTCTGCAAGACCTTGTCTTTGGTGAAGCATTCACAGCACCCGTCAGTGCAACAGGTCAGAGGCTCTTGCTATCACCCCATCCTTCCACTACTGATGTGCCATCTTGCAACTTGCCACAGACCATTCTGATATTATTGCTGTTTCCCACTTCAAATGAAATGGCAGGCTGAAGGCTATCCTTAGGCTCATCTCTAGTGCACCTGTGTTTGACCCCTGCCTCCTTCAAGCCTAGTTTAAAGCCCTTTTGACAAGCCCTGCCAATTCATGTGCCAAGATCTTTCTCCCCCTCTGAGACAGATGTACTCCATCTGCTGCTACCAGAGCAGGTGCCATATAAATTTCCCCAAGATCAAAGAACCCAAAATTTTGTTGGTGGCACCAGCCTCTGAGCCACATGTTAATCACACCTGACTTCCTGTTCCTTTCAGTATTCCTACCAGCAACTAAGGGTATTTATGATAAAATTACCTCTGACCCTGATCCCTCAACCAGTTTCCCCAGTGCCTTGAAGTCCCTTTTGATTGCTTTTAAACTTCTGGTATCAACCTAGTCACTTCCCACCTGCATAAGGGATAGTAATCAGAAGGTTGTACCAGACTAGGCAGCCTTTTTTAGGGTACAAGTTCTGATTGGGGGGAGACAGGGGACTGACTTACTTTAGGAAACCCCCAGATGGTGTTTCTTCTACCTTCTCATTCTCCCCACCCTCAACCTCCAGTGCTTATTGTGCAAGGGCAAATAGAATGGTGAAGAGGGCTGTGAGGGGTTTCCTTTGTGTCTTCTGATAGGCACCTGTATCCATTCCTCCCTGTTCCCTGTGTCAATTCCCTCTGTTGAGGGGGGTCTGCAGAGCCTAGTGCCACAAATCTAGCTCCCTTTCACATTCCCTTATAGACCTGATCTGCTCACACTTAACACAGCTGTTGTCTCCATCATCCTCCGTTGCAAATGCCAGGCTGAGGCATTCACTGAAGCCTGAGACTTGCACAGCCCCATGTTTCTGTGGGAGCTCAGTCCGAGTTCCCACATTCCTCTTTGCAGTGTTGCATGACTCTACACTCCATTATGTTTCCCCTTGGTTCTTTCTTTTTTCTTTATCTTCTCTTTTTCCCTCTGCACATCTTTTTTAGTTCTACTTGGTACATATTGAGATAGGAAGACCAGAACTTCATACAGCATTCAAAATATGGATTAATATTCTGCATAATAATAATTTCTGATTTGTTCTTTACTCCTTTTCCTAGTAATTCCTAATATTAGACTTGCTTTTTGGTCAAAAAAATGAGCCAACATTTTTTGAGAATTATTTATTTTAAAATCTTATTCCTGTGTTGTTCTCAGAACTCATCATTGTGTATATAAAGTTAGAGCTGTTTTTTCCCATGTTCACCACTTTACATTTACCTACATTAAATTTCATTACTCAGCTTATTCATTCTGTATTTATTAGAGTTGGCCTTTTCCTTTCCCACATGAATACCTTGGGATCATCACACAACAATATTCTGCAACTCATCACTCAGAGCAGATCAGTTATGAATATCTGGAGCAGCACAAGCTCTTGCAGAGATCTCTTCAGGGCTCTATCTCCCCAGAGTGACTTCTCCCTTCTGTGAAGACAAACCATATTCCTACCTTTGCTTATTATCTTCAAACCGGTCATTTATCCAGGTGAGAACTAACCTTTTTCACCCCATGCTAGCTTTGCTTTTTAGGAGTTTTTGCTGAAAAGCTCTTTCAAATAGCTATTAAAAGTCTAAGCAGAATATATCAACGGGAGTTGTCTGTAGGTTTATTGACTTCTCAAGTTCTAATACATTTTGGAGACATGATTTGCCTTGCTCAAAGAAATACTCACTCTGGTTAACATAGTTAAGTTTTTGATGCATCCACTTATTTCTGTTCTTAAGCCATTATAAATTTATTATTTTGGACCTCTTGCATAATCTCCTCCACAAGCCCAGCAGTGCCATCAGCATGAATTCCCTATCTGTGATTTTCCTCTGGGTCTCTTGCACGAGCAATGAAATATTTGTCAAAACTGACAATTAAGCATTGACCTGGACACCTGGATATCTCACTGAACTGTGAACGGTCATTTCTTAGAATGATTCTTCCAGGTTTACTGCAGATTTGCACAGGAATCTGTGCAAAGACGGCAGCCACTTCACCTTCTTTGGATTTCTCTACAGCTCTAATAGACACACATCTTCCCCCATCCCCATTGTCAGAGTTACACTGGCATACACACTGCTGCATTCAGTCTAGTTCTGATTTATATGATTTCCTTCTTAATCTGTGGGTGAGTGTGCTAGCAGATGGAGTGATTTCTGTTATGGGAAATGATGAGAGCATTGAGCACATCTCATGCAAGTGACAGTATCTCACAGACCCAGGCCTGGGCTGGGGTCACAACATTCTTCTGCTTCCATCTCCGTGAGAAGATTTTGGGACAGCAGTTTAGTTACTCCTAGCCCACTGGATTTTATCCCAGTTCTACAAAAAATGAAGAGCTGCTTTTTGACTGCTGTCTTTCAAGAAGGAGGTAGATCCCTGGAAAGGCCCTTCCTGGAGGAAAGAGAGCCAGAAGCTGCAGATCATGATAGTACCTTTGCTAGACTTACCTCCATTTTCATTAATAGATCAAATATTGTACCCCTCCATCTCCATAACTGTAGGTCTTTTACACTCAGGTTACTTTTTTTTCCCAGTCTTTTAATAATCACCTTCTCCACAATTCTACCAGAAAGACTGGTATTTTATAACGGTAGTGTCTACACAGCTACATCACTATTTCAGTTCAGAAGTGAATCTTCTGATTGTGCTCAGCCAGCTAGTTTGGTTGTCATCCTGCAGTGGTCTTGGAGGGCAGAAGGTGAATTCCTTCCAGACGAAACTGAAACAGAAGACACCAAACGTGCTCCAACCACAAATGGGCATTCAAACCACAGAAGCATACTAGATGTGTTCAGAAACACTCCCTCAAAGATGCACACTTCTGGTGCCATTGCATAATCATATGGCAAACCATGTAAAAAGGCAGCTTCCTCATACCATATGAACACTGGGTCTACGGCACACAAATCACTCTCACTGACTGATATGACAGCCTGGAGCACATGGAGAAGTCAGCTGCAAAACACTACAATCTGCTGTGCTCAAATGACTGAGAGGAGAAAGGGAAATAAATTACAAGAAGCCCTTATCTCCAGAGCACTGAGAAAAAACCACAAGCATCATGTGTGTAAGTACAAGGTTATTAGGCATCACCTCCATCTGCCACCACGCCAGATGAAACCACCTGTGCAGACTGTTTCTCTCGCTTCACTGGAGGTATTTGTTTGTGGTTACATCCACCTGTGCCTCTGCTGTGGGAATCAAGCAAAAAGGAAGACAGAATTAACACCACTCGTTCTAGACTAGGGATTCTAGTAAGAGACAAGAAGATAATGATGCAATTAAATTTGACTGAACATTTAGTCCAGAAAACTCAACACTAAATGCTGACATTCAGTTCCATTTACATGGTGAAATTATTGTTATATTCCTCTTCAGTGATCTGGTTTTGGATTACTATCACTTTGAATTCTTTTGTACCTAAATTCATGAGAGCAAGTCAGAACATGAAGCTTTTCTTATACAGTTACAATATTGATTTGCATATAACCATAGCCATCCAGTTCTCTTGCTATTTAATCTCAATTTTAAATGTTTGCAAAATTGCAGCCTGTTTAACTGTATTTTGAAGTAGCCACAGCTTTGCAATTCAACTACACAGCATGTTAGCAAAGGGCCCTTCTAAAACAGTCAATCAAGTTTTTTAAATGTGTACATCTTCTTTCAAGCTTTTCCTATTCTTCTTAGAAATCCCATGTGCCAGAGCACCAAGTGTAAGAATGCTCAATGGCTTAAGTAGAATGACCTTTATTTGCACCAGCTGTGAGGTCAAATTGACAAGCACCGATCCTGAACTGGTACCAGCCAACTACTCATTTCACATGCAACCATTTGCCGTCAGAACACAATCACATGACAGTTGGTGTGGCAATACAGCTTTCTCCAACACACGTCTGCAGCAGTTGCTCAGAATATTCTCAACGCAAATCAGGTTTAGTGACAGTGAATTACCTGTGATGCTGTGTAGGGGGTTATGTTTGCAGACAACGGTCTGATGAAACTGTTAAAAACCAGGAAGCTCTGGTGAGTAGGCAGCTGCTAGAGTCAAAAAACACGTTCTTTAAAACACACAGACAAAGTAAATATCTGCTAGATCCATTTCCTGGCAACAAAGGCAAAATGTAGGTGTTGGCAGCCACCAGAGCATTTGCTGCCTGGGCAGAAATATGCAGAAAATCTCCTAGGTGGGATAGACTTTCATAGTGAATTGCTGCTCTGTGCCTTGTTTCCTGCTTGATACTTTGAATAGAGATAGGTGAAAGAGCAACAGCAATATCATTTTCACAAATTTAGCCACACATTCAGAGTTCCATAAGAAGATCCCTATCGTCTAACCTAAAGCCAGTAAAGCTACATAACTGTTTGGATGCTTCTCGTAGCTGATGGTGTGACTGTACATGTAAAATCCCTCCCATAACATACAAAACCCCTTTGTCTGATGCTATTCATTCTGGTAACCGTTCCCAGTCAACCAGACAGGTGTCAATCAAACTAATGCCTCTCAGCACAAAGCCAATCCATCTATGGTTGCAGGGCTTGAGCCAATTTAATTTAATTTATTAGAGCTGAAAGGAACCTTTGCCTCTATGACAATGGGTGTGACAGTTTCTAATGATTCTCATTTAATTGATGAATGCAGACTTGGCACTTGACTATTAACTAGACACATTAAGACACTAGGGGTCAAATCCCAAGAGGTTTTCATAAGCATTTATGTGCTCCTAAGCTTTATTTTCCTATAGCACATTCATCTGCAGCCTTTCTCAGTTGCCCAAAGCTGGAGCCGGTCATCTATGTCTCACAGAAGTCAACATCCTCCTCTCACAGAAATAATCTTGCTGTGCAGAGGAAGGACCCAGGTCCCAGTTCTGCTTTCAGTGTGAGACTGTGCTCAAAATATACAGCCTAATGACAATTCTGTAATCCAACATAGCCCTATACCACATAGACGTTTTGCAATTTATGGACTTAAATACAAATGAGGAATATTTAAGTATGCATTAGCCACAAAAACCCTGCAATAAACTAATCATTCTGCACAAGGCTGTTTCACAGGAGAAACATTACTCTCTAGAAACACTTCTCTTTCCTAGCACTGAAACTTAACTTCTTTCTATAGTTTGTCCATTATGGTTGCCTGATATACCAACCCACTTTGATTAGCTTTTCAGTGCCAATTAATATGCATTTTGAACCCTTCTAAACACATATTGCTCAAGGGTGGTTATTCTAGAGTCCTAGATTTTAAGTCCAGGGTGCATCATTGCAGGCTCCTGCATAATCGCCTAGGATTTTACTCATTACCCCAGGAGTGCAGTGCTGAACACTTCTCTGGTGACTGAATGAGAGCTTTTTTATAGAAGGAAATCTAATCCTGATTTAAAGATTTAACGTGAGAGAGAAGCTGACCACATCCTGTCATAAGCCATTTCACTGATCAAGATGTACATTTTATTTTTAGCTTGAACTTACCCTGCTCCAGCTTCCATCCACTGAACCTTGTCAGAACTTCATTTTCTGAACCGTATTATTTATAGGCTGTGACAGATCACTTCAGAATCCCCTTGATTACAAGCTAATTAGGTTTCGGGTTTTTTTTAAATAGATATTTCTTTCACCAAAAGACAAGTCTGGAGAACAGCTTTGGTCCTCTTGCTCATGCTTCTACTCCTCAGCAGTCTCTGGATCTGCACAGAAGCTGATCCTCAGCAGTGCAGTCCCATCAGGATAAAACCCTTTGAGACCTCTGGACAATCATCGCCCTCACTGCTGCCCACTCCGCCAATCACCCCAGCAGCAACAGCAACAGTGTTGGTTGCTGCTGCCATTTTCCCACAATCTTTCTGAGGTGCAGCCTTTAAAACCTGGATGTTATCTGAGTGATGGCTCTGCCATGTGTCTTCCTGTCCATCTCCTGCTTCTTTGAGCCCATGTTAGTTCTCTGAAGCCACGTGTCCCATGAGGAGCTCATGTTCACCCATCACCTAATTCTTTTCGCAATCCCTGATCTCCCCCATCAGTCCTCATGTTAGACAACCTATCATTATTTCAATGTTTCTATGTTTAGCGTTAGTTATTGACACATAATTTGTCTGTCTTTTTTTTTTTTTTTCTCACATTAGTCAAAGGGCTCATAACTCAATGCAAACTTTTCTGAGAGCACTTGGAAGCAATATCTGTGAGCCTTACTTAATGTTTTTGTCCCTGCTCTGTCCCCTGGTGTCTTCTCTGTTCAGTGAAGTTTAAATATTGTTTTTAAAAGTGTTTACAAGTTACATTATGCAATGTAATGTTTACATTCATTCTGACATATTTCAGATTTCTCTCCCTCCTTCCCTGCTTTTCCCTACCCATCTCTCTGCCAGCAGCTAACGCTTTCTGCCTGCTAGATAGAAAGAGATTTCAGAATTCTAAAAAGCAACAAACCAAGGCTGCAATACAATACAGCAGGGAAGAACAGCTCTAGGGAAACTCAGTAAGTTAGAATGCACCAAGGCTCTCTTGCAGTGTTTTAACGGTGACTTTGTGTAGCTATGTAGACCTAAATCTATGCATTTCATTAGCTGAACTATCAGTCTGAGAAGTCTGTCCTTTATGTGAATATAGCTAATTGCAGATTTACTTTGGGAAGAGGAATTACAGATAGAAATGAATTTAACTTAAGTTTTCTCACATATTCTTCTGTTTCCATGAATTCTGAATCTCCCAAGGGTTTACAGACTAAATCTGGACTTGGATGTCTGTGTTCAAACAAACAAACTTAACAGATTTTGCCCCATGGTATCTAATGAAAAACAAAATATCATGAGGCCTTTTCCTTTAGAAGTAATCAGTTGAGAAAAGATTAGTGAAGATATATTTATGTTCAGACTGTTGCCTGCAGCGAGATTAGGGGGTATATTCATCATATACATCAGGATTAACTCAGTTTCTGCTGTAGCACTGCAGTTCTCTTCAAAATGTATAGCCAGTGACCTACTTTTCAGGTGGCTTGGTGAAAGTCACTCCAAATCCTTCTGGCATTTTACCACCATAAAATTGTAATGCTTTACTGGGACATAGCATCTTCCTGAAGTGGCAAATCATACAAAGGTAAGTCACAAAATAAATTTTGGAAACTTAATGTTGGAAAAACAACAATAGCTTTCATAATGAGCACACCCAGGGAGTGAGCTGACATGGAATGCCCCCACTAAAATGCCCTTCAGCAATTTATCTCAACAGGCAGCCACTGTGTGCCCAGAGATGTTATAATCTTTGATGACCTTCTTCTCTTTTCTTTTTTGTAAGAAAGTTACTGGAAGACTCTAGGGGACATTTCCCTCCTTGTTTTCTTTATTCCTTTCTTCACACAAAATAGGAGCTTTACTAAAACCAGGATTCTGTGTTTGTAGAATTACTCCAGCTACATGCTGCACAGCACAGCCTATCTCAGCTGACTTTACAAATTTTTGAAGTTAAAGTAATACCAGCTTTCTCCATAGTCCCTGCTCCCTGCTAAGGCAGTTCTTGGGAGGGCAGTGTTGGAATATTTACCAGCCAGAGAAAGAAGTGGTGAAAGCCCAGGACAAATGTGTTCAGCACCTTCATTTGCTTTCATCCTCTCTGAGCTGTGCCTTCAGTAGATGGAAACTGTCAAACAAGGTGGTATGGAACACCAGGCCTGGAGACAAAGCATCAGGTCGATATACATGGACTTTTCACCCTAAAACAAAGAAATACCCAACTCCAGTGCCAGCAGACAGAGACATGTGAGCTTACACAGGGCAAATCCTTAATTGCTCTCTTAAAGACAAGAGACTTCACATAAATTAAACTCTACCAGATTATTATTTTAAGCTCTTTAAGGATTTGCTTCTGATTTTATAATATCAGCCTTGGTGGAGGCTGATACTATAGTGGGGCAACATTTTCTGTAGCTGCATTAGGAACTCCTGAAGTATTCTATTTTATAGCAGAAGCTGAGACAGAAGTTGCTGCTGTATCACTACCACCGCAATGGTAAAATGATCTCATGAATTGCTTCAGTCCTTTTGAGGATTTGGTGATATTATTAGAGAGCATGTTTCAGCTTCCCTGCACCAGCTGTACAAGGGCTGCCCTAGGAAAGAGGGCATGAATATAACACCCAGGCAGTTCAAACCCCACATTGATTTGTCTTGGTCAGTAATTACATTAATTGTGTTATGGTTACACAGTATAGTCATTGGTGAAGGGAAGAAAAAGGACTTGGTGAAAGAAAAAAGGACACAACTCAGCAAATTAGCTGTTACACTGTAGCTTGAGGTCATAAGGTGTATCACATATTGCTTCTTCACCAGCTCTTTCACATCTGCTCACAAGTTTAAGGAATCGCAAAAAAAAAATTCAAGTGTGTTTTTATAAATAATGCTGGACAATAATTTATATAATTGCTATGGTAAGTCAAAAAGTGACGGCACCAGCATAGCATGAATGAGGGAGCTGGGTGTTTTGGCACAGCTGTGGTACACTGGACAGGGAATACACTGTGTGGACACTGTGACATGCCTTTGGTGTGTCCCTATTGCTGTGCCCCCACTGCTGTGGTTAGGACCACCAACTATGTGAAGAAGGGAAGGATATCTACCCCTGTGTGATTGCCCCCTGCCATCATTCCCAGGCCTTGTCCAGGCTACTGCCAGTGGGAGACATGGTAGGCAGACAAGATGGAGGAGAGCAACCACAGCAGATGCTAACCAGATCACCTGGTCTTATAAGCAGAGGGAATTTTCCCTCTAGTGCCTTACCATGTAAGTTGGAGACAAGGAGATCAGCTTTTACTGGAATTGAAAACCTCCACTTGACACCCCACTGAAGTATCCCGGAAGATAACTCTCCATAGACTATGCAAGGTCACAAAGGCAGGAACAGGCTGTGCAGCCTACAGCTTGTAGGTCCTGCAAGAAAAAAAAAGGTGTCTAAAGGTGTCAAAAAAGCATTTGCTTCCCAGGATTGTTCCAGCCAGCAAGGGATGAATGACCCCTCTTTTACAGATAGGTCATTTGGAAGTGAGCTAGTGCTTCCAACCAAGGTATTAATTTGTCTTATTTTCTTTTATACTTGCCTTGTTCCAATTGAAAGAAAAAAATAAAATGGCAGACATTTTGGAGAGTGGATGTTGCATAGTGATATAGGGTAATATCTGCTGGTAGTTTAAAGAGGCTTCAGAAAACCAAGGATTAAATATCTTCCCTAACATTAACGCTGTACTAAATCAAAAGCTTTACTCTTCCTGAATTTGAAATAGATTTAGTTATATAACTGAGAAGACAGATAGCCTTTGAGACAGAAAGGGCTTTTATCAAAAAGAAAATAGTTCCAGAGTTTGCCTGGGGCATTTTTCTTTCCACAAGATTTGAAAAAGTGGGAAAAGAAAGCAGAAAAATCTTTCAACTAACATTTTAAAACACATATATTAAATTTTTGCATTTCAAATAATTACTTGTCTAGATTTTATTCTGTCTGTAGTTTTTCTCTATGAAATGGATTTTGTTTGCTTCTCATTTTAAATACATCCCTGTCTTGAGGCACCTGAAGTATGCATTTGGCTCAAAACTAATTTCTGCAGTTTTAATTAATTATAATGCTTGTATTAACTGAACTTCAAGGTTATTTTTAATATGCTTTTTTTTTCTATTTTGTAAGAGAACAACAGAAGGGAAGATATACATTGCCATAAAAATAATTCTTGAAGTTCAAAATGTATTTATTAAGTTTTTTCAGGTCTTCCAGTCTTCTCTTCTGATTGCCTGACAACTAGGAACCACTCAGAGAAATCTGAAAGAAAAACTATTACAGAAGTAAAAGGTAAATTCATTACTTTTAATTTACTGTTTTCATTCTCTTTCCCAACCACCATCTACAATCAGTGCTGCAGATGAATCATAAGTACCACTTCTCCAGTTTCCTATCAGCATGCTAACAGTCTGCTACATTAAAGTCAGTTTTAAGAGTGCAAACATTTTCCTCTGTCCCGTTCATTCCATTCCATAAACTAAAAATAATTAAAGTCATAAAAATAACCATAATTTCCATTAACAAATTAAGATATAAAGAACAACCAAGTGCTGCAGCAGTGTCAGCTAAAATGCTGCCACGGACACCTGCTCACTCCCTCTAAAAATAAATTGCTGGATTGTGTCACCAGAATTGATGAACCTAAAAAAACCTGATGTCTCATGACAATAGGATTCCTGGGTGGAAAGCTGTGTGTGGCAAAGTGCCAGGCAGATGCACTGCAGACCTGTAGGCTGTGCTGCTGGCGAGTAATGGCAGCCCAGTCAAGACACACCAAGGCTGGCAAAGGGAGTCAGAAGTCACAGCCTGCCTTCCAGAGCGCATGACATGATGGGGAAGATCGGTCTTTTGCTATGGCTGATCATGCATCCAGGCACTGCTTGGCAGGTAGAGCAGCTCCTATAGTCATCTCCTCTTCCTCCTTGGTGAGAAGCATGGAAGTGGGCTTCCCAGATGGTAGGGTCACAAGGAATTACTTTGTCCATTTAATACTAAGGACAATACTCTGCATCTGGAGCATAATGGCTCCAGCAGCTCCAACTAGCTCCACTGTCCCTCTGCCTGTCCCTACTGCTGCTTCTTGCATTGACCAGCCAGGGTGTTTGTATGCCTTCACTGGTAGCTGGGCTGGCAACCAATCCAGCTGGAAAATAACTTCTGTATCCAGCTGATTTACAAAGAGTTGTGCTGGTACAATCCAGGGCAGCACAGGGACTGAACAAGGGACAGAGCGAAGACGGTACATGTCCAGCTGCTCTCCCAAAATGTTACAAGTCGAGGGCTGTGACCTCCAGCAGCGTGTATGCCTTTTGCTTCAGCTCTCGCTGTGTTAGCCTATGCCCTACTTACTACCAACAGCAGCCATTTGGGCAGAAGGTTACAGCAAGTACTTGATTTTCCCTGGTTCTTGAATGGAAAAAAAAACCAAACTACAGTGCCTGAGAGGGTGGGTCTCTACAATGTATGCACATTATTCTTGTATTATTTACATATGATTAGAATCACGAAGTTGTGTAACACAGGCTGCAATTGTAGGCTTGCACGGTTTTGGCTGTCCTTCCCTTCCTGGTCCCTTCACTGCTTTCCTTTGTTGCATTTTGGCTTGTGCTGAACTGCAAGGCCCTTGTGGCAGGGACCACGTCATTTATGTACCAGCGCAACACCTCAGATAATGGAGCTCTAGCAGCCACAGGGGCCTTTGGGAGCGCCTGTCACAGAAATTACAGGAGGTAATAGCTTCACTCTTATGGAGTGCAGAATTAATTATGTCTAAGAGTGCTTGATTTTTGCTGGCCTTTTTGAAGGAGTTCATCTTTGCCTCTTGCCTACCCAGTTTGTTTCCCTCCATCTCAGCCAGCTACCTATTGCCTTTTTATTGCCCCACCTACCCCTCCAATTTGACTCCATGGCTGATCTTTCCTTTTCATCAAGAGGTCACAGACTGCCTCATTCCCTGCACTCCCTGCAGTTCTCCTTTCCTTCCTGATCTTTGCCTGTGTGCCGAATAGGCTGGAAATAAGGGTTAGTTAATGAGCAAACCCCACTTCCCTAGATTTAAAAGAGAAACATGTAATAATTGTTTTCTTCCTAAATATAGAGGAAGATAAATGAAACCAAATAGTATTTGGAGCTGGAGGGGAAAGGGGAGAGAGGAGGTGGAAGAGAAGAAGAGGCAAAGGAGATCTGACCTTCTCCTTTGGAGATGTCTTTGGCTTTGTTCATATTTCAACAGGAATATAGGTTAAGATGAGAATATAAATTGTAACCATAATACCCTTTATATATCATATGTAATGACTGTTGTTCAAAAGCAAGTATACAACTTATGCTTTTTGGAAGGTCTTTCAACTAATTAAATTTGAATAAACTAAGTATCTGGAGGACAGTAGGTTTAAAGAGATATAAAGTTCCTGTGAGTTTCAGTGTACTGGCATATTTTGTGCATCCCCTGTGGAGACTCAAGGAGAACTGCATTTTATTGATAACATCAACCTGTGCCAAAAGATACAGCTGAAGGGAAGTAGCTACTAGAACATTGATTCCCAGTCTTTTTGGAACTGCATGTTACTGTTAGCATCTAACATTTCCTACAAATCACAATGTGTTTTCCTACTTTAAACTGAAAATACTACAGAGGCATCAAATGGCGATGATGGCCTACATCAGCTTTATAGGACCTCTATGATCCTTGAGCAGAGCTGGGGAGCCACAGGTCTAGAATAAGGGAGGACAAAGGTAGAATAAAAGTGCTGACAAAAGATTCCACATGTGCAAATATTGACTACAAGAACAAGAAACAAACATAATCAGAGGGGAAAGAGGTAAAGTCTTTCACATAGTTGGGTTCATTGCAGAGTCACCATGAGGAATATAGATATTAGGGGTTTGAAAAAGCTGGGTTGTTGCTAATGGAAAGATTTGATTTGAAGTCTTTGCAAGAAGAACAGGCAAAGGAAACCAGAGAACAAAATCTGAGAAAAACATCATTAAGCCAGCTACAATGTGCCAGTATAGTGGCATGTTAGGAACAGAGAAGAAAAGCAACATTAGATTGCTAAAATGACAACCATCAGTTGGATTGTGCAAGAGCTTGCAGGCAACATAGTAGAATAATATGCATTTTGTTGCAGGGACCACGTGAACAGAGATGTGCTGGACTCTGCTAGACATGGACTAGCTTGCCCAGTGAGGACAGAAGTTTTTGGACAAAGACCTTAAAGAAGGCTCAGAAGAAAAAAGAAAAGAAAGAAGGAAAAAAAAAACAAAAAACACCAACAACAAACCAAACACGTAAATAAATCAACAGAGGAATTGAACAGCTGGCAATACTGAAAGATGACACTAAGAAAGGATTGGTTCTGAGGATTCATTGGATGGATATGCATGGTGATATCTAACAGCTATAATCTTGCCAAGGGTTCTGTGAAAATGAAAATGCTGATGGTTTGGATTATTAAAACAAACAACCCCCCAACACTTTCCTGCATAGGTAAATCCCTTCTTGATAAACGCCAAACGCAAATCCAGGCTCAAGCCTTGAGCCAGCCATATATGCAACATCAGTGTTACTGCAGAATGGAATACAGGGTTTGAACTTGTTCTCAGGAAGGAAGAAATTCACTGGGTGTTAGGTCAGTCCTTAGATCTGGGTGGCAACTTACAGTAATTGTGCAATTTCCCTAAAAGCTCCCCAGAGATCTAAGTCAGGCATTTTGCCTCTGCAGCCTTTCCTGCCTTTGCTCTTACAGTGTTTTTCATTCAAAGTCCTTGCACTTCTCTCCATCATGTAAAATATGATTCTTTCTTTAACGTGAGGACCTCAGTACAACAGTAAAAAGCCACCAATAACTATGCAGACTTCCCTTTTGTCGTAATAACCAATCTTTATTAGTCATGCTCACTTAAACAGGAGGGCTAGATTCATCTTTTTTCTTCCTCCTTTACCAGGCTGGCCCGCGGAGCATCCTCCAACCCAGCGCCCCGCTGCTCAAGGTAGGTCCGGGCCTCTTCCCCCTGTTGGGCCACCGCCAGGCGGCAAGACAGGCAGCCCGGCACCGACTGCCATGTCCGTGCGTCCCTGACCCCCTCCGCTCCCCGCCCCCGCGGAGCAGGCGAATGTGGCGGCAGCCGTGCTCCGCGCAGCCTCCGCAGAGGCGTTCTGCGGTGCGCGGGGAGGGCGGTGGGGCTGCACTGCCTGACCGCCGCAGCGGCCGGCTCTTGGTGCGGGGACATGCGCGCTGCTGAGCGGCCGCGCTCCATCCCTCTCTGCCGCCTCCCCCCGACCCTCCGGAGGAGGCGTAACTTGCTGCGGCTCCTCCTCCCCCTCCCCTCGCCGCTGCCCGACCCCTGCGGGCTGCGCTCCGCGGAGGCGGTATACCCAGGCGCTCCTCTTCGCGGATCACGGCGGCTCCCCACGAGTTGGGGGCGGTACGCGAAGTTGGCGTCTCTGAGGTGGGTTTTTCTGTTTGGGGTGGGGGTGTCGGTATGCTGTCGCTGCGCGGCTGCGGGAGGCTGGTGGCGGGGCCACTGTGGGGCTGGACACCGTGGGGCTGCCCTTGCCCGGCCGCGGCAGCCGTTTGGTTATTTGGGGGATAATTTGAGCAGGAGCGGTCGCAGGTGCAGGGCAGGGTCCGGGGCGGGCAGGATTCAACCCCCGACTGGAGTTACTGTGCGTGTCTGGGAGGGCAGCGCGCCGGCGGGCATCTCCGCTGCTGCCGCTCGGCCCCTTAACTATATTTTCACAGTGGTATCTGTTCTTGGTCTTGGAAACTCTTTAAGAGGAAGGGGATGACTGGGGGAGAGCAGGGGTTGCTTTTCAAAGCCTTGCGAAGAGAGCTGCAAGCGCAAATCTGTCCTAGCATCATTTACCGTGTGTGCTGCTTGGAGCTTTTATTTCCCTTAACTCTTCTAAGAGGGGACATAAAAAACTGGCAAGCGATTACACCAGAAAGTTGTGTGGGTCGAGTGTTACCTACAATAATGGACCCAATTATTTAAATAAACAAGCCTAGTGATTTATGGTTGTCTGAACTATAATGCTTTGAATGATAGAGCTCTTTAACCTTTTTTTCTAATCTGTCCCTCAGAGGTTTGGCTTTAAGGAGAGTAATATATCATCCGTGGTGCTGAATACTTGAGTTGATTACATTTGTAAAAGGAATGGCCTTTGAAATAGTACTGAGCCATTAAGCAACAAATGCAGAAGAAGAGTGAAAGACAAAAAGATAAAAAGATAAGAAAAGATAAAATTTTGGTGGAAAATACTTTTCCCCTTTTTAGAAGACATACTGAATTAACTTTCATCCAGAGTTCTTGTTTTATTAAATTAAACTCCAAAAAAAAAAAAAAAAACCAATGTGCTGTGTGAAACCAGAAGCAAATCCTCCTTAGCGTTCTTGAGGTCTGTCTGCGTTGTGATTAAACGATGGTCAGAGCAGTGTTTGTTGAGAGAATTTGCAGAAGCAAGCACTGCTAAAGATACCCAGTAGGTAAATGGAAGTACTTTGTTATTGTATATGTTTGTTGTAGATAGAACTTGAAATTTCTACTTCTGTATTAAGGTTTCTTATTTTACATTTTGAAAAAATTTGCTCTGATAGATGTACCTATATGTGAGGTGCGCAGCTTCAATATAGCAAAAGTGCTTTTCCTTACTGGAAAAGTGATTATTTCAGGTGCTAACTTATCTAGCAACAACCAGATTCTGCAGCCTGTGGAGCATCTGCTATAAGGGATAAGTGTCTTCTGCCCTCATTGAAAAAAAAAAAAAAAAAGTGAATACAGTATGCACAACATCCCACAGGCCTGAAGTGCAAGAGCAAATTTATCTTTAACTAGTATTTCAGCACAGTTTCTTATTAACATAAAATAAATATTCAGGTCAGCAATGGGGATCTGCAACTTCCGACTGAGAAGCTGATTTGAAGGCAACACATTGCTTATAGGAGTAAAGGTTGTGTGAGAGGATGCTCAGCAAGCTCACCTATCTTTTGTTCAATTCCTTTTATGAAATGTTATTTAATGAGGAAAAGAACTGGGCAAACCATTGCATTTTAAGGCACCATGCTCCTCATATGTTCAACTGCCTGGTGATGAGGCTTGAACATGGCTTTAGATCATGTATACAAATGACTGGTACTAGATAACTTAAGCTCTAAATTTATCGTACTATTAAAGCTACATTGATCAGAAAGCGGCAACTGGATTTCAAGTTGTACATAAGAAATGCTCAATAATCTAGAGTTAATTTAAATTTTGAGAATTACTGTTCTGAGGAATCCCCAAGAAATGCAGTCAAGTGTTCCTTACTAGCCATGCAGTGGCATTTAGTTAAGGAACACTCTTTCCTGGGGCAGTGTGGACTTCATTATCACATGAAAGAGCTAAATTTGTTAATCAGCTCATTGCTGATGGTAAAATGCTGTAGAGTTCAATGGCTGGAACAGGACAATCTTTTTTCCTTCCAGTAAGAATAGGGTTGGAGAACAGAGGGACTCTTTTAAAGTAGTTCGACCACCGTATCACTTGTAAACGCAAAATATAAGATTAATAGACCAAGAAGGCTTGAAAACATTGTTTAATGCTTAACTGAAAAAAATAAAGCCTTCAAAATAACGTTACCCAGGCTCCTATTGATGCCTCTGGTTCCAGGTGTTGAGAACAGAGCAGATTTAGATGAGAGTAGCTCAGCCCCAGAGCAGTGGTGGGAGGGCAGGTGTGTTCCAGCCTGGTGGCTGTGCTGCAGCCAGGAGAGACACCAGGCAAGATGAAAGGGCAGAGTATGCTTAGACTCACCATCACCCTTGGCTGCCAAACTGGGGCTAAGAGAGCTCCCTCCCAAGTTTGAGTGTCTGCTGAATGAATGGCAGTTGCTGGCCAGGGACGAGGCCCTGGTTGTATAGTCTCTAGCTTCTAGGCAAGCTGCACTGCCTGCTTGCTGTCCATCACTGCATCCCAAAGCTGCTACCAGTTGCAGGTCTTATGTGGTATATAAGTTGCAGGTCTTATATGTGTAACAGTGCCAAAACCCTTCTGTTCTGGTGAGTAAAGTTCAGGACAGCTCCTTCCTTGGGAAAGTGGTGTGTTTCTAAAAGTTTGTATCATCAGATGCTGCTTATGTTGATTAAACATAGAAAGACTCATCTGTGTAAAACTGCTAGTAATAAACTGCACACTTTGAAATCACTGTGCACTTGTGCAGACTCTTGGAGGCTCTGTAAAGTCCTGCTATGCTGATGGGGAAGCTGAAGCCTGAAGATCCAGCTGCAAAGTTACTGAAGGGAGTTGAAATGTACTTGGTTGCTGTTCCTCTACCTCCATCCTAGTATCCCCCAATCTCTGAATTGCCACGGCTTTTCCACAAATCTCTCATGGGCACTTGCAGCATCCAGCTCACCTTCCCATGGCTGCTTCTCTCCCAAAAATCCCATGTACTGATCAAGCAGCACTGCTCATGAATGTGGGTATATAGCACCCTGCAGATGGTAGATGACTCACTCAAGGCCCCAAGCTGCAAACCCCTCTGCACTTTTACTTTGATTTTCTTCCATTAGGAATCGTGTTTTTACAACTCTGTGCCTGCAGTTACCTGGGCTGGGAAGGGTGTGCTGCAGGTGGTGGGACCTCCAAAGATTGCTCCTGTAAAGGTGCACCAAGCATAGCTGTCAGGTGAAGATGATGAGTGGTGAAAGGCATTCCTTCCCTTAGCAGATGCAATATAACCAACTTTTAATTAAAGCAGCAGTGGTAGATTATTAGGGCAGATAAATACTGCCTTGTTACAGCCCTCTTGGGTCATATGTAAGCAGTATTCGTTTTAGAAAGGATGAATGAATAGAGTGAAGGATAAAGATCAGCATTGTTAATCACTCTGGAAGTCTTCCATGGGAAAGTGTAAACTCATGAGTAAAGATACTGTCTATAAATGTAATTTAAATATTTACATAACTTGGGGATAAAATGTTGATATTAAAGGCATGTAAATACCAAGGCATGTTTGGGTTCCTGTTGGAAATACCTAGGACCTGTACAGCTGGGGTGGTCAGTGCTGGGCTTTATTTCTGCATGCAAATCTGCTAGCAGTTATAAAGAGCTGTTCTTCAACACCACCTATGAAAAAAAATGTAATTGTTCTTGTCAAGGTGCAGATAAAAAAATGAGAAACTTGGGAGATCATATTTGCTTAAACTTTTGTGCTTCTGGTGGGATTAACTCTTCACTTCTGGCGTCCCCAGGTAGGCCGTTTCCCAGTAGCTGTTATCTAGGTGAGAGCCACGGGGATTGACCATTCACTTGCAGTTTGGGGCTGTTGATAAGTCTGTAGGGTGAGAAAGAAGGACTCCTAGTGGGAAGTGGTGGGTAAATAACTGGAAATGGTAGGAAATGTTCTTGTGCTGATCCTTGATTTTGTAATTCTTGTAAAAGTTTGTTTTGTCCTTTACCAGCTCTCAGAATGTGATACAATCCTTGAAAAACAATCTGTGTACTTTCATACAAATGCAATGAGGATGAGTCTTTGAAAACATATCTTAGCTGATGTTGATGAATAAACAAACTTGGCCAGAGTAAATCTTTTCATCTAACTTCAAGAACCAAACTGTAGTGAAGAAAATGTAGATGTACTTAATGGGCTTCTTTCATCCAAATACATAACAAACCCTCCAAAATAATGCAAGCAAATATAAAATTTATTTTAAAGTGCCGGGTGTTTTTGGGTTTTTTTTGATGCTGGATCAGGTTAATCTAGGCAGGCTAGGACAGGAGTGGACCTTGCTTCCAGAGGTGAGGAGAAGTGCTGGGGTGTGTGCTGGGCTAAAAGGGAAGGGGCAGAAAGTGCACCAGAGGCTTGGTTCTTTTGTGATTGTTCTGCAAAAACAAACCAGAAAATGTTTGTTCCATGTGTGGTTTAAAACATATTATTTTAGGCAGGGGCACCTGCATTAGCTGCTGTTTGCTCCCTTTCAGTTGCAGCCTGCTCTGTTGCTGAGCCCAGGCTGCACAAGAGAGCCCCTCCAAGCATGGGACAGCTGCCAGCTCATCTTGGGGACAGCCTGCATGTGACATGCCACCACTTGCCCAGCCACTAACCTGCATGGGGGGCTTGTTCTGCAGGGTACTGTGCCCCAGCCTGGCTCCTGGGCTTACCAAGTACTCGAATTAAGTGTTAGCATTGACCTCAAGGCCATCATAACAGCTGCTGTAGACACAGTCATCAAAGTATGACTGCGGTGGTGCCATGGACTTTGGCAGTATCTTGTTGGTTGGAAGCTGTGGGAAAGAGGAACTCAAAGAAGTTGAGTTTGCATTGCCCAGGGAAGCTGTGGATGCCCCATCCCTGGAAGTGTTTAAAGGCTAGGCTTGATGGGGCTTTGAGCAGCCTGCTTTACTGGGAGGTGTCCCTGCCCATGGCAGGAGGGTTGGAACTCAATGATCTTCAAGGTCCTTTCCAACTCTAAGCATTCTATGATTCTCTGAAAGAACAGGTTTGCAGGTGTGGATGTTAAATGTGTGACAGTGAATGTGATTTCATTTTGAGACATGCAGGATGGCTGTTTTCAATGACAGGGTTTGTAAATAGATTAACAACCTCTTGTGGAAAGCACGCTTGGCAAATACAACCGATTTCACTGTCTTTGCTTCATGAAGAAGGCCAGCATGTAATATTTGTATTTCCCATGTCACAGAAAGAATCTTTAGATCTCCTCTTTAAACACAACAGTTATAAAACAATTTTACTTTCAATACAGGCAATCCTCTTTACTTTGGAGAGGATAAACCCTGTTCTGGAGCAAAACCCAGTAACTTGATCTTTTCATAGTAGGGAAAGTTCAAGTCTATTTAATTCCATTATGGAATAAAATTCCACTTGAGCCTGGGTGACATGCTTATAAGGGTTTGAATATTAGACTATTTAGACAACTGTGTCAACATAATTACAGAAATTCTTCAATATGAGCTTTCTTTTTGCTGAGATCTTGATGAGTGGGAAATTGTATAAAGAATTATTTCTGTGAGCATTGGAGGAATTTTGTGAAAGAGCTTTAAATCTTGCAGATTGTTGTACTTAAAAAAAAAAAAAAAAAAAAAAAAACACACAAACACCAACAGGGATTTACTGAAGTCCAGATTCAACTCACTGACACCATGGAAAGTCAGACATCCAGTTTAGCTGGTCTGGTTGTGCTGTGCCCTGTGTACAGCAGTGAAACGGAACATATTAAAAGCTGTTCAGCTTTGAATGTGTTCCTCTGGGGATTTACTCATAAATAATTGAGAACCCTCTGAAACAAAATCTCTTCGTTACTCTGTGGTTTGCTCATCTCTTACCTCCTGCGTTCATTGTTCTGGCAGGTGGGGCAAAGATGGGAGGCGCTGCTTTAATGAAGGTGTAGGTCAGCCTCCGCTGCTCCTTTCAAAAGGTCACCCAGCTAAACAGTGGCAATGAAACGCATGACAAAAGATAAAGATTTTGTCTACGGAGAGCTGAAGCATTTCAGTGTTTTTGAGGAACTGCTTAGCTGCTGTATTTAAGATTTCTTCTCATCCTGGCATAGAAGCAGTGCTTGTGATGAATTACTAAATAAATGAAATGTTTGCATCTAGTGCACTGCAGGATAGGACATCAAGTTAAGGGCTGTTTGATGTGCAGTACCAATTACAACTGTGATATTTGGGCTTTATCTTTCAAGATTTGACTGTGGGTAATTATCAGCTCAATTTACAATGGGACAAGTGTTTGTGAGCAGTGATTTCTCATTTGAGCAAGAATTTGGGTGATTGAGCTCCTATTTACCAGACATTGAAGCATAGCGATGAATTTCCTGCAAAAAATAAGAACCGTTCTGTTATCTACTAACTTAAAGTGTATTTGAGTTTATATAACAAATTCTCATTTTAGTGGAAGAAGTGCCTTAATGTAAGATAAGTTCATCTTTCTGATGACTTGGTTGTTTTAGAGTTATTAGCCAAGTTGTATAGCAGTTTTAAAAGGTGCTAATACTTGCTTGGAGTTTAATAGCCCTAACTATTGCTAATGTTATAATACAGGAAATGTTCCAAACGCCTCATTGAGAGAGAACCCTAACAAATCTTACAGTAATTTTAACGTGTGGTTTCTGATATTACTCTTGTTTAATGAAAAGATGAATAGTGTAAATGCTTTGTCAGTCCACTGTTTCCAGGTAACAGCACTTTCTATGGAATAAGCTGTAAATCCCAGAATGCTGATCCCAGCTTTCAGCTTCAGGATTTATTGTTCAAACTCTTCTTTTTCTGCCTGGCAAAAGTATGCGTCTGTGGTGTTGTCTGGATTAATGTCTTCCAAAAAAATACTATTTCAATCAAATCAAATGAGAAAAAATTCTGAAATAATAGTTGCATTCTGCCTGATATTACAGAAGAGGGGGCCTTCACTCCTTCTTCTATAAACCAAAAGATTAAGCCTGCTTATAAAAGATTAACAGAACTCTCTTCTGATAATTCGTAGTGGTGTAGTCGAAGTGCCTAATTCTACATCAGTGGAAAATCCATTATCAATCAATGGGAATTTTGGAGCTGAAGCCAAAAGGATTAGAGACCCATCATTGGAAGTGACTGGAGGAGAGAAGGGCTTGGATATGCTTGTTTCCACATGGCTGTGGGCCACCACAGGGTTGTGGCTGTGAAAAATGGCAAAGGAAAATCTTTGGTTGCCTCTGAGAAGCTGTTTCCAGAGATGTATGAAAGGATTAATGCCACTGTAAAGGGCTGTAGAGAAACCTTACCTGGGATACTGCTGACAGTGGGTTGTTACTCATGTCCAAGCAAGATGATTTCAAACTTGAAGAGGTACACAGAAATAGATGACCTGAAGTTCTCTTCTAGGGATAGTGCCTTGGTGAGGGAGAGTTATTGAGGTCAGATGTGCAATGGGAGCAGGAGTTAGTAAGAGCAGTGGAAGAGGGGTGCAGATTTGGGGGATGAGTGGTGCATTCAACTCACTGGTGCCAACGCTACTCTGTCTTACTTGCTGCCACCCAGGAAGGTTGGTTTAGGAGACTGGAGTGTAAGCGAGATACATGGAGAAATTGTTGAAGAATTTGCTAAATAATTTGCTACTGATAGTGTTAAGGGTGATTTCTTAACAAATTGCGTTGCCTGTAGAAATTTATTCTCTTAATAAATAATAGCTACTTTTCCTTCAGTAGAGTGCGTAGATTGATATTAAGACTGTTAGAGCCTGCAAACTATAAAAAACCTTGCAGTTGTACAATTAATTTAGTAAGGAATACTCACCAAGCACATTCCAAAATATAATTTCACTTTCTTTTGAACTGCTGCCATAGAGCTTAGCTTAAAAGGAGTTCTGATCTAGAGCCTAGTTGTGGAGAAAAGCACAATTTCTGCTGCAGTGTATCATAGGTACTTTTCCAGGGATATCATCACAGAAACATATTCAGAATAAAAATCATACTTTTTACAGTGATTTGGTAAATGTAAATGTACTGTTTTGATCTGTTATAATAGGCAAGATTATTTAGTAGTTTGGCAGTTACATAGATCAAATTAATGTCATTTTCCTTTACCCTTGATAAATGTGAAATAAGTGAGTAGGCATCATGGAACGTTGGGGCTCTCTTGTTCGTAGCTTCATCATTTATTAGTCTTATACATTAGATGAGAGGCTTTGTAGATTTGCTTGCAAAAGAAGAAGAAAATACACAGAGGCCAAACTAGGTGTGTGTATTGTGTCTCTTTGTATTCTGACACTTTGAGGTACTGTCAAGTATTGCCCCATTTTTAGTGCATTTTGTGAGGAAGGAAACAGATTTTTCCCCAGAACCATAAATTGTGAGCTAACGCTTAGTCTGAATAAGCTTATGTTTGGATAGGCAGGGTGGCTTGTGCAGTTCTTCTCCGTCACATTCTTCATGTAAGGATATAATGTTGCAGCCAGACAGGCAAAATAAACTACAAATAAGCATGCTGTAAAAAAATAATAAAAAAAAGGTATGTTTTGGCACTCTCTTGGCCATGCTAATTGGCTGTCCTAGTTGCAGGAAGAAGCCATTTGTGATGTGTGCCTTCCTCTGATTTAGCCTTTTCAAAAAATGTTGTTGGCCTAATATAGCAGCCATGCAATAACAGCTCAGTGGTGGCAAAAGTCCTCTTACCTTTACATAGCTGGAGGGGATTTGAAAATTGGTTATTTCTTTCCATCTCTGCAGCTCCAAGTAGCCCCAGCACTGCCAGCCATGGATTAGTGAAATAAATCCCACATGTTCATAGTGGAAGATATAAAGAGCATTTTCTGCCTATTTTTCCCCTTTTAATGTGTCATTTGCTAGCTGGTGCAGTGACCTCCATTTTGTGATTCTTGTGATGTGACTTGTCACGGGGCTTTTCTGGGTGGATTAATTCATCACATGCATGTGACATTATCCATGTGGATCTAAGGTAAACTGTTACCTGTAGACCTCCTATAATGAATCTGTACTTCAAATATTATCTGTTAATGCAGTTTGAATTTTCTAATATACATTTCTTTTCTTTTTATTTTACCTGTTTTCTTAACTGTGTCCTTGGTAGTCAGAAGGAATGCATACATATAGTCACCTTTCGGTGTTAAAGTATTTCTGGCAATTTAGTACATGAAATTTGCCAGTGTATCAGGAAATGTTTTATACTAGTTATATAGAGATACGGTGCAACAGTTTAGTTTTCCAGGCTACCTTGGTGTAGAGTCTGTCAAATCTTTTGAATTGTGGTTCCAGTCAATTTTACTGACTGAAGTGGAAGCAAAAATTAATCTTTTTTTCCTTTCTTAACATGAAGATTTAATTTCATACTCTTAATTTACATTTCAGTATCAATTGTGTATTTTAATTTGTGTGAGTGAACCCTGAAGGCCTTACTCACTTTTGACTCCATTTTTCATTTTGCCTGACAAGTCCATCTCATTTCTGGAAAGCACATACACCAGGAATTGATTAGTGTTAATAGTTAGGTAAATTGTAGGGAAAGACGTGATGTCTGGGTCTGGTTATGGGACTGTGTTATTTTGTCGAGTCTGACCAGTTATGATGAATTGTTGCTGTTTTCCAGGCGATTTTTGTTATCCTGCTCAACAGGTTTGGTTAAAAACAACACTGGAGAAGTACTGGAGGAAGCAAACTAGCCCAGAAGCCAAGGATTGATTTCCCACCAAAATGGAAGGTCATTATTGTGAGGAAATTAGCTAAATTATTTACTTTGCAAAGTAGGCAGGTAGCCAATAACTCAGCATTTATGTGTTTCCCATTTATTTAGTGTTTGGGCATAGCTTGCACGAGTAATGGGGTGAAGTTTGTTCCTGACTGGTACATCAACACCTGTAGTTGCAGTCAGTGTTGTGAAGCTTCCAGAGACAGTTTGAGTGGTCTCCTCCTGGGAGGAGAAGTCTGGTCTGTGAAAGAAGTGACAGGACCCCCAAATTCCCATGGGGGTGTGGGAGACAGCCTCACTGGAGCTGCCTGGTCACATCCTGGTTTCCAGTGCCTGCAGAGATGTTGGCAGAGCCTGAGCCATGGAGCAGCAGGAGTCCTCTCCTAGGGGTTTACTGGAGGCAGGCAACCTGTGGGTTTTAACCCCGACTGTGGACCGTAGAGCCTGGAAGTGCTGGAGTCATCTGGCACTGCAGGACGTGGCTCCGTGCAGAAGCAAGGTAGCTGGTTGTAGCTACCTGGGATGCCAAAGCCCTGGAGGTTTGGACCTGCTGGTTGGCAGCATAGGAACCTGGAAACTCTTGGTGGCTTTTTTCACCTTTTGGCTTCTCCCAGCTTTGGGAATTACTGAAATATTAGTTCTTGGACAGTGGCAAAATCAGCACAAGGTGCCAGTTTTAATCAGCAGTAAATAATATCTTAGTCAGGAAATGCAATAGCCAAGAAAACTTGTTTTCACTTGGTTTTCTGAACTAGGCAGAAGTTACACATGCAGTGCTGTGATTCTCTGGGAAGGACAATTTCCAAGACTTTGCATTTTCTGTGTTCTACCCAGCAAGATATGTACCCTGCTCAACAGAGCAGTTGTATTTTCTGTATTAAGTATTTGCCTGCATAATTAATTACACTGCTTTAAAAATGCAGCAGCTTTAAACAGAAGAAGCTTCCTTTCACTGTAGTCTAGAAGAATAAAATAAAATACAAACAAGCAAAAAACTCCAAACAAAACCACCAGGGATTTCTGTGCTTAAGCTATCTGTCAATAGATAGTAATCAATTTTCAGAGGTAGAACTCTGAAATGTTAGCGTTAATCATTTAAGAAAATAATTCTCACAACAATTCATCAGCAAATGGCACTGAGACTAAATTCAGAAAAAGTAAATGTGAAGATTGCTGTAGGTAAAGAATCAGAGCTAAGCAATTTATACGTTTTAAATACCTAGCTACCTGCTTTTATTAACTTTCCCAGTACCTGTGGTGTCTGTTGGTATCAGCCTGGTTTTATGCTAGGAGCGTAAAAGCAAGCTCTTGCAAAAAAAAATTAGAGCTATTAAATCAGTCATATGCTATAGAGCAAGGTTTCAGTGTCAGGAAGAAATGCAGTGCTGCTTTCTCTTGCTGCAACTCATGTTCAAGTTTAGCAGTAGAGAAGAATTATGACTGAAGGCACACACTACAAACTTAAACCTTGCATTTTCCGCACTCTCTTGCATGATCCTCTAGTGGATTTTTTTCCCTCAGCCCTGGCAGTTTGATACAGGAAAGAGTTAACTTACAAAAGTTAACTCTTACAAAGTCTGGCAATTTGGTTTGTACCACACTTTAAATTAGGGGATGCTGCTACAGTGGAAGTTGTAAAGTGGAGCTTGCAGGTGGATGTAGCCAACATAGAATTTGAGGACCACAGGTTGTTTATATCCTGACAAGAGTCTGGTATCTTGTGGGGCAGCTGTACCTGTGGTGAGCCCCAGCTGATCAACACTCCGTCTGGGGAATGTCACCTTTGGCTCTGCTATGGAGAGCATCTAGGAGTTATCCCACATCCCAGATTTGAACTTGTGAGTGGTAGGTACCAGAAGTGAAGTCCAGAGTCTTGCCCTTGGGAAGGAACAACCCCAGGCATCAGTATGTGCTGGGGGCTGATTGGCTGAAAAACAACTTGACAGAAAGCCTCTTGTCTTGCTTTTTCTAAGTATTTCCTTTCCTATAAAGCCTGGTTCCTACTAGATCTGTTTCTGAGCCATTTGTAGCTATATTGTGTCCCATGTGTCTCCATGAGCTTCCCTGTCCTACTAGTAGACCTTAAGCGGTATCATATCCGACTCAAGACAGGAGGCTTTTATCAACACAAGCCTACAAGAGAAGGCTTTTGTTATGAACAACAACAGTATGGTGTGCCACTGCATTTCTTCCTCCTGGCAAGTTAGCAGCTGCCTGGAAACAAACCCTGCCAAATGTGCTGCTTTTTATGCACACGGGGGCTGTGGGGATGTTATTGGTGACCTTAGCCTTCTCATTCTGGCTTGCAAGCTATTTTTTTATTAATTACAGGCATTGCTTTAATCTTCATCAATAGGGCAACAACAGTAGAGTTATCTTTTGCTATTGAGTCCCATTTGTTTTTGTCTTGTAAGGTCTGTTTGCAAAATAAAACTGAAGCATTTTTCATATAAAGTTATTTCTTATTTGTGATTTTTAAAATTCACAGAGGGTCTGATCTTAGATATACTCGTGCCTTCTCGTATACTGCCTTCTCAGTTGTAAATACTATAGCTCTGGTGCAATCCTTGGAGAACATAGGAGGCTATCCAGGTCAGGGATGAAGTTTTTTGAGGTGAAAGGAGCTGCTTTAATATAAGTAGTTTGATTTCCCCAAAGAAAAAGGAGAGTTCCCATTTTAGGAGAGGATGAAATCCAGGCCTTTACACAGGTCGTCCCCAGTTAAAGGCATGCACAAGAACTTGGGTACTGTGTAAGATTTGAGTATACTTGGAATATCAGACACTTCAGAAGAGAAGCAGTTGCATGTATGATACAGTGGGCTAAGACCTTAGTGAGCTGCAAAATGGATGAAAGTTTCTTCTTTTAAAATCTAACCTGGGAAGTGCTTGTACGCTTAGGTAGGAACAAGTTTAACCAAGAGATACATTCCTTCCTACAGAAAAGAGATTTTGTTCTTTGGTTTTAGTACCCTAAGTTAGTGGTGTGAGAAGAAAGAAATGCTTGGGAGGATTGGAGTTCATATGGCATTGTAATTAATTTTTAAATATTTAGGAAGCTTCAGAAACAAACCTCGTTGTTAACCAAAAGGTTGCAAAGGTTGGCAGGTCAAAGTATATATGAACAATAGCTATTGAGAAGATTGCATGATAGCTAAAAATGTGGATTCCTTATCGTTTTGGAATTTGCATGTTCATATCCCATTTGGCTTCAGAGGAATTATACATGCAAATCTCTGGTGCAGAGAGAGGTGACTGCATGGATAAAATGACACTTATATGCTTATATATAGTTTTGCTCGTGTATGAAATGTGACACTCCTAAAACTGAGAAATATTCTGGTATTTACAACTTTTTTTTTTTTTTTTTGCAGCTAATTGAAAGAAGACAGTGATGCTAGTATCTGGAGCCAATAAGGAAACAAATCAGGGTTGGGTGTTTTTCTGTTGCTTTATTTGCCTTATAATACACGAGTAGTGAACTTAAGAATTACACTCCTGTTGCATTTAGGCAAACTTACCATTTGTAATACAATGAAAATATACACCAATACTTCAAAAAAATTCAGAAAATGTCTGAATTATGTGTGTACATATCTATCTTTTAACTTCTGGGCTTTTTAGACACTGAAGTACCTTCCCCACACCCAAATAACAGCAGAGCAGTTGAAAACAGGAGAAAGTCAGAAGGGAGAAAATGTATATAGAATTATCTAGGTTGGGATCATCAAGTCCAACCATGTACGCTACTCTACACAGTTCTCCCCTACACCATATCCCCCAACACCACATCTAAACGACTCTTAAACATGTCCAGGGATGGTGACTCAACCACCTCCCTGGGCAGCCTATTCCAATGCCCAACCATTCTTTCTGTGAAAAATTCTTTCCTAAAGTTCAGTCTGTTGGAGCTTTAAGCCGTTCTCTCTTGTTCTATCATTAATTCTCACCTGTGAGAAGAGACCAGCACCAACCTCTCTACAGTGTCCTTTCAAGTAGTTGTAGAGAATGACGAGATCTCCCCTCAGCCTCTTCTTCCTCAAACTAAAAAATCCCAGCTCCTTCAACCACTCTTCTTATGATTATTTTTCCAGTCCCTTGGCCAGCTTCGTTGCCCTCCTCTGCACTCACTCCAGCACCTCAGTAGCTCTCTTGTGTTGAGGTGCCCAGAACTGGACGCAATACTTGAGGTGTGGCCTTACCAGTGCTAAGTACAGGGGGACAATCACCTCCCTACTTCTGCTGGTCACTCTATTTCTAATACAAGCCAGATGCGATTGGCTTTCTTGGCCACCTGGGCACACTGCTGGCTCATATTCAGCCACTCAATTGGAACCCCCAGGTTTCTCTCCACGAGACAGCTTTCCAGACACGCTTCCCCAAGCTTGTAGCACTGCATGGGATTATTGTGGCCCAAGTACCAGGACCTAGCACTTGCCTTTGTTGAAACTGATACAATTAATGTTGGCCCAATGATCCAATCTAAGTTTTTCTGTAGAGCTTCCCTATCCCCATGTGAATCAATACTCCTGCTTAACGTGGTGTCATCTGCAAACTTGCTAATGATATACCCTATGTCTTTATCAAGATCATCAATAAAGATGTTAAACAGAAATGGTCCTAGCACTGAGCCCTGAGGCACACCACTTGTGACCAGCTGCCAGCTTAATTTTTGAGCTCTCATAGCATTGTCTAACATACAGGGCAACTCTGCCACCTCTCCTTTCCTGTCTATTCCTCCTGAAGAGCTTGTAGGTTTTGACTGTGGCACTCCCGTCATGTGAGGCATCCCACCACGTTTCTGTGATAGCCACTATGTCATAGTTTTCTTGGCACATCATGGCCTAAAGCTCCCCCTGTTTTTGTTCATACTGCATACATTGGTATAGATGCACTTCAGAGCTAATGATTCCAACATCTTTTTGTGAGTGTGGGCCCCATTTCTTACCAGACCCCTCTCAGGTGTTTCTATAATTTCTAGGTGTCTATCACTTCTCTTAAATGAATTGGTAGAGCAAGGGTCCTTGCTAGTCCACTGTCCCTAAAAGCCTGGCATGTTTCCCTTGGGTTTAGTCCTAACAGGCCCAGTTATCTCCCTGCCCCCCCTCACATCTAGTTTAAAGCCCTGTCAGTGAGCCCTGCCAATTCCTGCCCCAAAATTTTTTCCCCCTCTGGGATAGGCACATCCCACCTACCACCAGCAGGCCAGGTGTCTCATACAGCAACCTGTGATATTCTCAGAGTCATAGAAGAGTCATAGGAGGCTGCTTAAACATATTGTAGAAGTCACTTAAAGCACCTGTACATAAGCAAGCAGAAGCAATGGTCTTCTGAATGCACAAACATTAGAAGTTACTCAGATTGCAAAGATATCCTTGAGTATATGGGTATCTGCCCCTAATGAGTCTGGCAAAAAACCCAGCCAGAATATGTTGAATCAAATGCAAAGTGAGCATGAGGATCTGAAAAGGACTTTGAAGAGCAAAGAGTCTGCAATGTAAAATTAAATTATGAACTACGTATATATCTAACAAAAGATGGATACACTGTTGGGCATACAGGGTCACTAGGCAGGACATCAGAAAAACGAGAAGATAGTTGAATTTGGGCAGGTGCTGCGTTGGGTAACAGAAATGAAAAGGTGTCAGACTGCCGAGGTACCCCAACAGAAGTACTAAAAGAAGCTGGAGAATTGAATATGGAGGTGTCCCCATGTGCTCAGGGAGAACAGCCAGCAGTCTGAAGAGGCAGCGATGCTGACAGAAAACATACAGTGCACCACAGATGTGATTTGTGAATCTAAGCACTGGAGTTCACTTTAAAAAAAACCACAAAAACCTGATTTTTTTTTGGCAGGAAGCAAGTGGTGATTTTGAAGACTGACAGTGACAGCCCTGAGAGGGTGTGAGCTCCCAGGGGGACAGTTCCTTTCCTCAGCCTGCTCCAGCAGCTCCCTCCAGTTGACTTCTGCTGTTCCCAGGCGGGGTGGGCATAGCCCTCCTCCTGCCTTCATACCCTGCTGTCCTGTCTGCAATCCCCTAACTCCACCGTCTAAGCCCATCCTCCCCCAGACTAGCTCATTCTATATATTCATCTTCAGCTTCCCTCTGATTTGTGAAAGTAGAGAAGAATAATGGGAGAAACGGGTGCTTGGCCTTTTGGATATTTCATGAGAGGGCTGTATTATTTATAAATAATTTATTACTTCAAAGCTCCACAGTTTCTCCCTGGGTTATATGTATTGTATAACTGAACTGTATGATTTACCTTAAATTGCCCATCTGCCATGCATTGTGAATCTCTGTGCAGAGCTGTTTCTCCTATCCTGTATGGCCTTCACTCAAGGATAAGAGATTTGCATAAAATGATTTCTTCATGTAAATGTGATCAGGCTCCGGCTCCAGCATCTTGTTAAAACATATGTACCAATCCCCTTAAATCAGGCTATCACCTGCCTTGGTAATTGAATCTATTTGTTTGTTGCTATAGTTTGGGGAATTAGCAAGGAGCAAGATGCATGCAATGATGTGCTTTTACTGCAGTCATTGTAGCCTTACTTTATCCTAAGGCTTCTTTGAGAAAAAAAACAACAGGCACGGGTTGGGATGGGGGTGGGTGGTGCTGCAGCTCAAGCAGTGGCTAGGGCAGGAGAAAGGGGTTGAAGGGGATTCCCTGGTTATCTGTGCTGGCCCTGAGCCAGGCAGCCAGTGCCCCTGGCTGGGACAGTCATCCTCCTGCAGACAACCTGCCCGTGGCCTGAATAACCGGTACAGTTAAAATGGTGTAATGATATCTCTCTTCAGAGACATAAGGAGCCTTGCCATTTCAGTCGGTGTGTTTCAAGCCTGCCAGGGGCCTGTGAGATGCCAGGGGATGTGAAGCTCCTACCCAAGAATGGAGTAACCAGTGTGTCTCACAGACAGACTTTTCCTGCCTCCCTCTGCTCCCAGCAGTCTTAGCCTTGCATTTCTACAATACGGAGTGGGTTTTTTTATGACCAGTCACTGGTTCTGGCTAAATCTCTTAATTCATGGTACCTCCTCCCTGTTTGACTTCTCTTTCTATTCTTCCAGCTCCTTTTGTAGCTGTCTTGTCCCAGCTTCTGTGATCTTCTTGGCACCTCCTTGTTTCCCCTTTACCTGAAAGCATGAATAAATGAGACATGGGCTAGTCATCCCAATTACTTTGTCTACATATGGATATGCATGCCCTAACCCGTTCCCTTGTCTCTCATTTTTCTGTCCTTTGCTACAGTAGACTCTGGAGGATGGGATTATCTTTTGGTGTGTATTTAGCACACTGATGATGATGCAGCATGAATAACATTGACTAATAGTATACATATTTTTAAAAACTAGAGCTGTATTGTAGTGTTCATGCAGGCTAGTAATACCCAACAAACTACAATGTAGCCTAATTTGTCATCACCATGAATAAAATGTTTTCCTGCATTCAGGCTACATAGTTTTGTATTTTTGGAGTTGGAAGGAAGGATAAAATATAGACAGTGCAGACTCTAATAATTTGTTAAAGCTTTAATGTTTTTTATACTAATGTTAACATGTTCTAAATAATGGTTTATGGGAAAGATCTGCTAATTTAGATAATGGTTATAGTATTTTGATCAGGTGTGTAGTAAATGTAGAAGCTGGAGGGAACTTCTGGCTTCTTGAAGGCTTCTCCATCTTTTTATAATTACCAGATAGATAATATGAATTTGTCAGATCCAACATGCTAATGATTGCCTTCCTTTCAGAGAGACAGCATAATACTAGCAGTGTATTTTAGAGAGACAGAGATTATACACCAGTAGTGTCTGAATGAGATTCTGCTTTGGTAGTGTAATAAAACATACAATACCATGCTCTCTTGCCATTGTGTAAACATCCATGAACTTGCCCCTGGTCTTTCAATACAGAAAATAATGAAGATGAAGTTAAATTTACTTTAGGAGTACTTGAATAGCTGTTGATGGCTTTGGAATGCTGGGTTATCAATAGTAGATTAACTGCTTTGCTGTTGTCTGACATTTTAGGGGTGTCTCATGAATTATTTTCATATAAAAGGTAAATGCTCTTGCTGTCCAATTTTGCTCATTTTAAATTGCTACATTTTTCAGCTTTGTCTGCAGATTTCCTGAAGCAAGCTCTCTATAGCTGAGATGCCGGGTATTTTCTTAGCAGGACACCTTTTTTGAGCTGGCTCTGAGCTGTGCTGCCTGATTAAAGGCAAGTCTGATAAGATTGTAACATGTCACGGTCATCTGCTGTGTTCTCTGTTCCACAGGCAATTTAGCACTGATCTGTGGCAGGCCATTAAGAGTAAGGTAGGGAGAACTGTGTTTGGGTAATATTCTTAAATATATCACATACTGTTGGTGCCTTGCAATTGGGTCTAGACTAACGGGGGAAAAGCATTTTGGCTGTTATGCTGCTAGCTGTTTTATGAGTTGCATCTTGCTGTATCTCCCTTTTAAAGTAATAATTTGTGGTCCACCAATCCCTCTGTGATGAAGAGAGTTCTTCCCAGTATATATTTTCTTCTAAAACGTGGTCAGTGTGGGAGATTACTGCAGAGGAGCGTGGAGACCCTTAGTCTTTCATACTTACTGCCATTACATTGGGACTGTGTAGGCAAAGGAGCAGTCTGAGGTAGCAGATCAGCCTTCAGATGAAAAAGGAAAAATAGCAGAAAGTGGTAGAAGCTGTACTAACAATATTCCCAAATCTGCAGGAAATCATCTAACCCCTAGTTAATATGAAACACTCCTAAAACCAGCAGAGCTTTTGAATTCAGTTTCTTTGTTGCAGAAGTAAAGCAGTGCAGCCCCAAGGCAAGGAGTGGTATGAATTTACTGGGTTATTGCTACAGAAAGGTCTCTGGCATAGGAGGCAGTAACCTCACCTCTTTGTTTGACCTGTGAACCAGATTATTTGAAAGTACTCTGCAGGACATGGATAAATTATGGGAGAAAAGCTTTTATAAGCTTATTCTGTCTGATTTATTCCAAAAAATTGTGTTAGATACTGGTATTAATACTGTGTATTTTATACTGTTCAGTGTTCTGAATAAGAGATAGAGATGAGGCTCAAGTTCTTCTGCACTTCTTTCAAGGTCCATGTAGTGAACTCTTGCTGCATATCTTCTTTTATCATAAGTTTTAGTGTCTGTGTCAGTTGGACTTCTCTGGCTAAGGTGAGAATGGAAAAAAATGTTGCCTGAGACTTTTGGGCACAGAACCCATAGTTCATGAGCAGGTGGAACACCAGGAAATCAGGTTTTATAGTTTTGGATAATTGTTGCTTATTCTCTTGCCTTTCCTATCTCCCCGCTGTTCTGGATCTTCCCTTGAACCTGCTGTAGCCAGTTATATGAAATGAGACTTTATTGGAATGACTACATCAAGCAGTGATGAAGTCTCCCACCCACACTTTTATCCAGTAGCTAAGAGGCTGCTGTTGACATCTAGGTGTATTGCCGAGTTGCTTTAAAACTACTTCATACTGGATCATGGGAAAGGTTTTCAGTACAGTATTTTACCCTGATGCATCTATAAGTCTAGCTGCTGCAGCAGCTTTCAGCAGCTTTTTCAATAAAGAAATAAATCTCACAGTCATTTTTCCTGGGCTCTGCACACCAGTTCCATGAATTAAAATGCAAAAAGAGAATACAGCATAAAGGGGGTGGTTGCGTACCCACCTTGTTACCATGGAAATAATTAAGGGCATATTTAGACTAGTGGACTCAGGAGCATTAGTGTTCCCCCTCTTCTTGTCTCTCTGTCATTTGTGACAGGGTTTCTACAGAAACAGCACCTGGTTGTGGGATTCAAAGTGAGCCCCCCATATCTCTGCTTTTCTTGGCAGCCTCCAGAAACCTGGGGAGGTCTGAAGTGACAAGAGTGCATAAGTATTTCTGACAGGTTTTGGACCTTTGTTTCGTTTAGTGAGTGTTTTTTCTTCTTCCATCAGAAGCACCAAAAAGACCTGGCCACTTGCCTTTCTTGAATCTCATACAGTTTGCCAGCCTTGTCCCTGTCTCATCCAGCAGAAGTTGAGGGTCATTTATTCCACCTCCCCAGCTGTACCTGGAGATAACTATCTGTGCTGGAGGCAGTGTGAGGATGGGAAGCATCAACCCTCTGCAGAGCTGTAGCTGACTCCTCACAGCCTTTGGGCAGATGCTGGGTGGGAGAGATTATGGGCCAGGCCTGTCTGGTTTTCCACCAGGTGTATAGATGCAATATGGCAGAACCTTGAGCGACTGGCGTGTCTAAGAAAGGCAATGTGAACAAAATCCACAGCTCATGTGAATTGGTATAGTATTCTTACAGGCACACAGCATTATTGTTTTATGGTTTGAAAGAACTGTGCAGTAATATCAGTCTATTTTATTACTCTTCTGTTTTGTGCTATTGATGCCAGCAGAGATTAGAAACTAAGTAAAGCAAAAGATATGCTCTGGCCCAATTGTATCTTTGTATATGTATGTATATTGTTGTATATTGTTGTATGTATATGTTGTATATTGTTGTTGGCCAGAGTGTATCTTTCACTGTAGCTATATACCTGCATTCCTTCATTGACTTGCATTCCTTCATTGGCTCTGGAGGAGAATATACTTTAGTGGTACATACTCTTCTGCATGGTCCTGCCAAAAGACAATCTATTCTGACCTTCTTTTGACTAGACCTGTTTCTTTCACAGAATCATGGAATTATCTGTTGGAAGGGACCTCTAGAGATCATCTGGTCCAATTCCCCTGCTAAAGCAGGATTGCCTAGAGCACACCCCTCAGGACTGTGTCCAGGTCGTCTTGAAGATCTGCAGAGAAGAGGACTCCACAACCTCCCTGGCCAGCGTGTTCCAGGGCTCTGTCACCCTCACTGTAAAGAAGTCTTTCTTCATATTTAAATGGAACTTCCTGTGCTCCAGCTTGTGCCCGTTGGCCCTTGTCCTGTCACTGGGAACCACTGAAAAGAGTCCAGCTCCATCCTCCTTCAGCCCACCCTTCAGATATTTATAAGCATTAATAAGGTTTCCCCTCAGCCTTCTCCAGGCTAAAGAGTCCCAGCTCTCTCAGCTCTTCCTCATAAGGGAGGTGCTCTAGTCCCCTAATCACCTTTGTTCTCCTATGCTGGACTCTCTTCAGTAGTTCCCTGTCTCTCTTGAACTGGGGAGTCCAGAACTGGATGCAGTATTCCAGCTGTGGCCTCATCAGTGCAGAGTAGAGGGGGAGAATGACCTCCCTCCACCTACTGGCCACACTTTTCCCTATGCAGCCCAGGATTCCATTGGCCCTCTTGCTGGCTCGTGAATAATTTACTGTCTACCAAGACCCCCAAATCCTTCTCCTCAGAAGTGCTTTTCAGCAAGTCTGCCTCTAACCTGTATGGTTGCTCGGAATTTTTCTTAGTTTCCTAATGAGGATGTTATGGGAGACAGTGTCAAAAGCCTTGCTGAAGTCAAGGTAGATGACATCTGGTGCTTTCCCCGTATGCAGCCATCCAGTTACGGATTTCTTTTCCTGTGTTGTTTGTCTTTTCCTAAGTTTTATTCTTGCCTATTTTCCTCGCTTTTACAGCTCTCCTATGTTCCTTCCACAGCCACTCTTCCTATTAGCAGTCTGTCCATTTTCTCTTTTTGCCCAAATGGACATACATTTCTTTCCTGTCTTTCACTTGACTGGCCACCCACTCAACTCTCAGGTCTCTTTCCTGCAGTCTCAGCTCTGTGTCCTGCTGTCTCTGCCAAGCCAGTGCTGGTCTCCCTTTTTACTAGCTGCCTATTTGATGGGTTTGAGCTCCCTCTGTTCTCATCCAAATAGTTTCTGGTCTCAGTCTCACTCTCCTTTTTCACCTTTTTTTTTTTTTTTCTCTTTAGCTTTTGCTTAGAGCCACTGACTGTCACCTTCGTTTCTTGCTACTCTCTCACCCTCCTTCACCCTGCTTTTCTCTCTGATTTCCCAGCCAAATTTCCTTGCCTATGCTCATCTCCATGTAACTCTCAGTCCCAGTTTGCCGCATTTTCTTACTTTTCTCCTGTTTCCTTAATCTTGTTCACAGGATTATTCCTTTCCCATTTCAGAAGGCAGTAAAAAGCATCACTTGGAGGTAAAGATTTTTCCTAGGTCATGTGAAGTCCCTGCTTCAAAAAATAAGGATAGTAGAGCTTCTCAAAGAAAAAGGATGCCAAGACCTTTTAACTTGGCCAGTGAAAAGTACTTTTGTTTGGCTTTATTTTCAGCAACATTGTTATAATGGAGGTACCTAAAAAGACATTTAGCAAGAGGCTGCATTTTTTAACAGTTGAAAGTGGCTCTGGAAAGGAGGAAATGCCAGACAGCTGTAATAAGCTGCACTGCTGCCAGCCTCACCTCTGGTACTTATCATCAGGAAATGTCATTACAGTCCTTCCAAGTCCTTTTTCTTCAACATGTTGGCAAATACACCATATTGGGAAGATTGTGTGTGATTCTACAAATTTTACAAGGCTCCCAGCAGAGGCAGTTGTCCAAGGAGGAAATTTGTAAGCAGTGAACTGCTGCCTGCCTTGGTGGCTTGTCAGAGCAGGAGTGAAAGTCCTACTTTGGAGTTGGATATTATTTAGGAGTTGTGTGCATGTGTGTGTATTTATTATTTAATATCTAGCTGCTATTTATACTTGCTCCAAGACTAGTTCTAATATGTAAATAATAATAAAAAAAGACCCTTAATGAATTACGGGAGCCCATGTCACCTTAGCCTTCCCATTTTATAGAAGGGTCAGACTGGGAGTCTGATATCCAGAACAGGGTTGGCAGTACTGCAGAAAATTCACAGCTGTGAAACAGATTTTTGGATTTTTAATGCATAAACTCAGACAGCAGTTCCACCAGCCTTACATTGTACAAGGTGTGTCTGTCACATTACACTTTTTCTGAGCCAGTAAAAGGAAAACATGATCCCCAGTGAGTTAATAGAATAATTTTTCATGTGGAGGGGAAAAAAAGCAAAAGGAAAAATGAGCTGTGTAAGATGTGGCTGTGACATTTAAAGTCTAAATCTGAGTTTGTCAGAGTAATTTATCTTTGGGTATTTGCAGAAGGGAGAGCAGGAGAATATGAATGAGGGCATCTCAGTTACGTCTGAGCTTTCTGATAGATTAAGAGAATTTTTGGTGACTCCATCTAGCTGGAAGGTCTATCTGTGTGATCTCTTCTCTGACAGATGGAAGATAACACTGGGATCATCAAAGCATGGGAATTGCTCCAGTGCAGTACCACTCTGAGATACCACTTTCTTTCCGTGTGACATGTGATGTTTCTGAGACATTAGAGAGAGCTGATTTCCCCTGCTGCACCAAACATGTGTATGCCAGATTTTTTTTTGGCAATATGAAACCTATCCACCTTCTGTATCTGTTACTTGCATAGAGGGAAATGAAAATACAGAGTATTCTTGTAGAGAATATAGCAAGTACAAAGGGATCAAAGAAAAAGGATGTGTTTATCAACTTCATTAATATTTCTTTTGCAATCTGCTTGGATTCTTGGAGTTTCCATGAACTACTATTTGAAACATGTAAAAGATGATTAGGCTGACAGTAATTGAAGTCTTTCTTGAATACAGAGGCTCTTTTTCAAAGAGCATAGTAATTTTTGTTTCCTACTTCTGTTGGCTTTGTGCTTGCACATATTTGCAGTGTCCCATTGAGGGATACTGCAACCTCACACTTCTGTCAAGACTTACCGTTGCAACATGTAGTGTTGCATATGAATCTACCAGCAGTCCTGCATGCAGGTCTTCCTTTAATTTCTAGGAATACGATTCACCTTATTCTTGTGAGTATGAGAAGTTAACTAATGAAGCCAGTCAGCCTACTGTGACCACTGTGACCTACTGCCTACCCCTTTGGCATGTTACCTGTGTGTAACCATTAGGAAACAGCTGTGCATGTCAGACTGCAGCCAGGGGCATTGTGGTTCAGCGGGGTTTTCTCTGGTGCCTGGGGAAGTGGGGGCTGAGGAAGAAAGTCTCTACACTTTTCTGTATTGGAGCACATTCTAGTGATAGGAGAAAGATCCACCTGCCACAAGACACTTTTGGGGGATGGCTGCATTTCCAACAGGCCTGGAGCACTGTGGTTATTCTTTAGCCTGTGCTTGTTTCTTATCTGCTTTTCCCCACAGTTGCACATCATGTTGAGTCACTTGAAATACAGATGCTTTGACTAGCTGTTTGCTGGTGAAAGGGCTGAAAGGAGTGCCTTATGAGGAGTCACTAAGGCTTGTCTGGTTTGGAGAAATGGAGGCTGAGGAACAACCTCATTCCTTTCAACAGCTTCCTTAGGAGTGAAGTGGAGAGGGAGGTGCTGATCTCTTCTCCTTGGGATCCAGTGACAGGACACATGGAATGGTTCAAAGCTCTGTCAAGGGAGGACTTAGGATATTAGGAAGGACTTCACTGGATATTAGGAAGCATTTCTTTACAGAGAGGGTGGTCAAAGGCTGAAACAGGCTTCCTACAGGTGTCAGTCTTTAAGAGGCATTTGAACTATACCTTTCATAACATACTTTAACTTTTGGTCAGCCCTGAATTGGTCAGGTAGTTGGAGTAGATGATTATTGTAGGTCCCTTCCAGCTGAACTATTATAGTCTATTTTAATATTTTAGAGTCTAGACACTGGCTATGCAGTGGAATTCACCTGTGCTAAAGATACACAGCAGATCATAGAATCATAGAATGGTTAGAGTTGGAAGGGACCTTCTAGTTCCAACCTCTCTGCCATGCGCAGGGACAGCTTCCACTAAACTAGGTTAGTCAAAGCCTCATCCAGTCTGGCCTCAAACACTTCAAGGAAGTGCATCTTGCTATCCATGCTATCACTGCCTGTTCCATTTTGCCTCTTGCTTAATCCTGGTTTACAACATGAAATTCGTCATCATAGCTTATGTCATGTCTTCAGGAAATGCTGCAATAATAATCTCACTGTTGGGTTTTTGCTTTCTTTTGGTGCTTGCCAGCACAAAGCAATATGGAGAGGACACTGTAAAAATCTGAGGTTCCAAATGTCAAACCTCAAGATCCTGTTATGAAGAAGTTATGGCAGCAGCTGGTTTAAAGAACCCAGAAGTTTATAAAAATTCTCATGCCTTAAGTAACTTTTTTATACTTACTTTTCTATTAATATTCTAACATGGCTGTGTGTAACTGGCATGTGACTAACACATTTAATGGGGTTTCAGTCTTGAATATGATTCTTTTGGTACTCTTTCTGATTTATAATTTTTTGCTGGCCACCTGAGACACTTCCTGATTTCTTTTTGGCATAACATTAATTTTGATTTTGTTGTTGATAAGCATTATTATTTTAGCAAATAACCTGATAAATTGTTACAGCAAGACTGCAGCAGCAGCCAAAGCACTGATGCTTTCTAATGACACACTTTACCTCTGCTCTATTAGCACTGCCCATTTCATTATGTGCAAGTTGATTACCACTGCATTTCTCAGGGGGTATGAAATATTCAGCAGCCTGGGCTAGCCTGGAGAGAATCACATTCTTTGCAGCTGAACACCTGCCTTCAAAGGCAAAGAGGAACCAAAAACTTCTTGTATTTTAAAATTGGTGCGGAAATTCCTTCTCTGCATTAGCTTTCCCATGATGCTGACTTAGCAGTGCACAGTAATTAAAAAATACCACTTTACTTACTCTTTTCATTGGATGGGGGAAGAACAAGAAGAAATGTACAACTAATGCATTTCTTCTGTTCTTGTGTGGCTACAGCAAAGAAGGAAAGAAATGTTGGCATAACTGGTTGCCTGTATGTCAGCATGAGGCAAGTGGCATTCTGAGTGGAGTTGGGAAAAAAGCTCTCTGTTAAGGGCAAAAATTAGCACTACTGGTTGTGTTCTCACACCTTCTCTCTGGAGGACTAGCCAGCAATGATTGACTGAAATGTGCAATATTTTTACCAAGTAGGAAACAGATAAGATTTTTGTAAACAGGATACTTCATCATTAAAGTAAAGAAACAATTGCTTTGACCTTGACACCGTATGAGTGAGGCCAGCAGTGTGGTAATTGAGAATGTAGCTAAGCAACAGTTCTCCAGGAGCTTGTACTGCTTTATTTTTAGTAGACTACAACAGTAAGGCCAGGGGGTGGGGGGGGCAGAGGGGAGTGAATTAGCAAAGCAACTGGTTAATGCTTACAGAAAAGAAATAATTTCCGTCTTCGTGCAAAACGTTTGAGTTGTAATGTGTTCTTATACTGATTGTAATTTGGGTTTATGTTAAAAGAAAATAATTGAACCACTGTATCCTTCTGTGGTTTGAGCAGGAAGATGACCTGACGGGTGTCCCTGATTTCTTAAGCTGCTTTAGAGACTTGAGTCTCTTCTGAAAATAATTGGTGTAGAAGAAATGGCATATTCCTTAAAAAATAGTCTGTTTTATATCTATTTCTGCTTACTTTGACAGTAATTAAGTTTCCTAATTTTACTGGTTAGCACAGCCTAATTTATTTGAAAAGTTGGACAGTAGTTTTAAGTAAATTAATTTGGAAAGCCCTTTAAATAAGTTCTTGCAGCCACTTGCTGTAGATATGCTCTAGTTTGGGATTGAACTAATCTTAGAATACTATAGTAAGCTGTAGGGGACTTTGTTCCCTACAGAGTTAACAATGTAAGACACTTTAAATCTGAAATAAACATTCAGAGAAAGGAAAGTACTTTCTCCTAACTGAGTCAATTTACAGACCAACTTAGTTTAATTATTCACCTAGGCAATATTAAAAAAAAAACCTGTCGGTCTGAGAAGTTCAACATTTTTATGTAGGCATTGCAGGATTGATTGCAACCACATGGCCACTTCTTTATCCCGTAATTAAAAGTATGTGTTGCAAGACTGATGCAAAGTGGAAAGTTTGCATTCTCTTTACCTCTCTCTGTTCATAGTAAATCTCTCATCACTGACTTGGATGCTTGCACTTTAGATACCAAACCAATACAATATCTAAGTAACAGTACATTTCTGCTCATAAAACTTCAGTGGTTGCAGAAATATCCCTGAACATCACTGTATGGGTATAAACTACCCTGATTTTATGTACAGGAGCCTTTAATTCTGATTTGATCTATGAAAGCCACATGAATAACAACATTACATAGGTGAGAATAAAAATGTCCTGATTTTTAGCCTAACTTCTTTATCAAATCTTTGAAAGTCAGAAGATGGCAAACAGACAACAAATAATAAAAAGAAGTTTAAAAACTGTATTAGTTGTGCTCGAGTATTTTAAAGGAAGGAAAACTTTTTCTGAAGTACTTTTCTCTGGGTATAATTTTAAATCTGAAGAAACAGTAGGTAATGTGTATTGTCTATTACATTCTCATAGTGTGGCTAATTGAATTTAGAATTGTGAATTCTTTCTTTCTCTCTTTCTCTCTCTCTCTTTCTCTCTCTCTCTCTCTCTCTCTCTTTCTTTCTCTCTCTCTCTCTCTCTCTTTCTCTCTCTCTCTCTCTCTTTCTCTCTCTCTCTTTCTTATCTGTTATTTTCTTGTCTTAAAAAGCTGCAGTGCCACTCCCAGATGAAAGGTAAAATCATCTGGATATGGGTTTGTATATGGTTATCCAGAAAGTCTTTCCTTATTCCTCAGCATCCCAGCTGGGTGTCTTTCTGGAGCTATGCAAGAGGCTCCACTTGCTCTGCTCTGCAGTGCTGACACAAGCTTTCCTGCCCCTTTTGATGGGAATTTTGGTTGGTGGACTTGTTATGGTCAAGCACAGCGATGACTGCCTCATTGGAAATTGCTGTGTTTGCTCACTTTGACAAGTTTTTAAAAGCTAGTTCTGCTGTGCCATTGCTGTAGATGTCACAGATCTATACATCTCATTTGCTTGTTTCAAAGCTTGTTTTGAAAGCCTAGCAAATGACATCACTGTTGGTATGGACAGAAAATAAATAACGAAAGAGACTGCTGTGGATTCATGTTTCATGTTGGAGTTATAAAACTACTCCACTGTGAAGGGTATGGAAAAGAATACTGTGGTTAGTTAGTTAATCTGGGCATGCAGTCTGCAAGGTGTATCTGTACCTTTGCATGGAAACCAATGAGATCAAGTCTTCTCTATGTATTTGGATTCATTTAGGTCTGATGATGTTTAAGCAACATCAAATTTATATTGAGTTGCCACTTAATTAACATTTCCCAACACCTGACAGATGGGGAATTTTCGAACATTGCAGTTCTTTTTTGATTCTAAGAATCCTGCATGGCTATTTCTAATAAGTGATGATATGGTACTGGACCAGAGTTAGTTGTATGTAATGCACTCAGTTTGTGTCTGAGTTGAGAAATGCTGGTAACATTCCAAGCCCCTTCCTTAGTGCAATGATATCCATGAAACTTTCTGTGGAATCAGTGCTTTGCTAATGCATACCAAGCAGGTGGTCTTTACTTAAAATGTGTTGCTAAGACATTGCACTAACTGACCTGACTGGTGCATATTCCTAGGTTTCCTAAAGGAAAGTTGGTTTGCTCAGACAAGCTTACTGGATTAACTTTGCTTTTGCAGAAGCTGAGAGCACACCTCTGGTAGTATACTCGGTTACCACAATTTGTCTGACCAGTTCCCTCCTCAGCTACAGTGACTGGTTGTACCAGTTTGCATGGATGTACTCCGAGTCCCTCTTGCAGTCTCATTCTGTTACTTGTATGTAGTAAAAGAGATGCTTCCATCCCAAATCTTGGGTCCATGAGAAGTGCATAAATATAAGTGACATATGATTGATGGAAGCATTGCTTCTTGGTAGCGTTAGTCTTTAAAATGGACATGGAAATAAGTAAGTTTTATCAGACACAAGATAGAATTAATGTAAAATCAATTTAATATCACACATGCTTATGGAGTCTTACCTTGTGGAAGCCATAGGATTGTCATAGTTGTTTTTAAATCTGTCAAAGCAAAGACAAAGCTGTTTAGGTCTGAATTCTTGTCCTCTGTAAGAGATACTCAGATCTGGAAATGAAACACCTCTGAAAGGTGATGTTTTTTTTTTATTTCTTCCCTGTTGAATAGCTCATCATTTTTTAAGTTTTGTTTGCAACAAAAATGTGTTGATGACTGCTGCATGTCTAAAGGACCTGGATAATCTGAATTCTTGTGTGGAAGATCAGAAATTACAAACAGGTTATCATGCCATGTAATCCTGCATCAGTGTTAGACAATCACACGGTGCCACCTGTGTACAGCTGTAGGTCCAGTAAATTTTCCTTCCCATTCTAAAAAGTTGGGCATCTTAGAGTTAAAAAAAATGTTGAAAAAAAATTGGATTTACTTTTCTGATCTGATTTATGGTACAAGCTCAAAAATAGTTGATTGGCCTTGAGTGGAGCTGGAAGGTGAAAACAGGATCCCTTTAACCAGCTTTGGTGAGGAAAGAGTATTGAACTTCAGTCTGGCAGAGTGGGAATTTTGACTGTGTTGAAAAAGAAAAAGAAAAAAAAAAGAAAAAGAAAAAAAAGAAAAAGAAAAAGAAAAAAAGAAAAAGAAAAAAAAAGAAAAAGAAAAAGAAAAAGAAAAAAAAAGAAAAAGAAAAAGAAAAAAAAAGAAAAAGAAAAAAAAAGAAAAAGAAAGAAAAGAAAAAAAAAAAAGAAAAAGCCACCAAAAAAAACCCCTCCAAGCTCTTCATGGACTTCATGGACTGATAATTTTGCAACTCTAGTTTAGGAGTGACTGAAGGAGGTACTTTCAGGTGGAGGTGGGGAAGGCAAGTGTGGCCAGTGATAAATGAGATGGGTGGACTGAGGACTTCTTTCAGCCAGTCAGGCTGCTGAGGGTCTCTTTCAGCATGGAACCACATCTCCAGGTGCTGGACACACACAAGGGTCTGGGTATTTCACTGAGGAGTTCCTCCCCTGAGGTTGTGCCGTGTCAAGAGCAAGAGGTTACAGCCACTCTCAGTTTTAGGTAATATAATTATTCATTTAAATAACATAAAAAGTGTAAGAAAGTGTGGGGAAAGTAGTTGTTGGTGAAGTGTCCAAGGTGAAGTGGTTCTGTTCTCCAAGGGTTAGCAGAAATACCTGTTGTGTAATCATTTTGTTACAAGAAGAGGAAGGGTGGTTTCCTGTGGTAGGTGTTGTGGAGCTAGGAACCTGTGAGGGGTGGAGTTATGGACTGGAGCCTCTTGGGTAGGTCTCTGTAGGAAGACAGCTGAGGTATTTGCAGGTCCTCCTCTGCAAATCTGTGTCTTCTGCAAGATACTCAGGCCTGATGTAATATGTGTGATGGTCATGACTGGGCTTCACAGTGGTCTACCATGTTCCCTGTCTCTCAGCTCTGGGTTGTCTTGGCCTGATGGTGGCATGGAGGAGGCACAAGGCATGTGGCTAAAGGAAAGGGTGAGCCAGGTGCCGATAAGAGAGTGTTTGCTGGCTTGTGAGTGCTCTCCAAGACTGGGGAAACACCATCAGGAGTCCATCCATGCCTGCCACTGGAAAGGCTGCATGAAGATTTAGAGCTTGTCCATATTGAAAGTTCCTGAAAGATAGCTGCTCTGCTTTCAGTTTCCATCCTGCCTGCCTCCCTAGTAATATTAGCGTGCAGTCTGCTGCCCAGAGGTTTGGGGGTTGTGTATATACAGCATAAATAAAAAATATAGAGGAGGCTCAGGCTGAAGCTTTTCTCTCAGTTGTGTGAGATTGTGGGGTTGGAAGGTTTGGGGTTTCTCTCCTTTTGTTGGGTGGGGTTTGGTTTTGGTTTGGGTTTTTTTGTTGGGTTTTTGTTTTGGTTTTTTTTTTTTTTGGATAGCCCCCTCTCCTTGTCTTTAGCATTTGAGTTGGTAAAAGCATATTCTCTCTGTGTTGCTGCTAATGGGCTCCAGTATGTTGGCTAGGGTGAGCCTCAAGACATCTCTTAATCTCCGCCGCTATCGGTAGCTTCAGTACATCTGCAGGTTTCCTTCACCAAGACATCATGTTTTTCCTCTGCTGTCCTTAGCTTGCCCTTCCAGATGGCTGGCCCTCCTGCAGGAGTAAGCACGCCTGGGTGAGGGCACTCAGCTACAGTTCCTCGGTCTTGAAAGTGTGGTAAAAAAATGAAGTTTGTGCTTTTCATTACAATGAGCATAGCAGGAGGAGCTGCATTGTCAGCATACTCCTAAGGGGAGAATCTGCACTAAAAGGTCTGCACCCCTTCGAGACCAATGTCCCTGGGCTGGATGCTGGTAACTCAGAGTCAGGGATCTCAGAGGTCGTTCATGGGCCTGACTGCAGCTCACCATCTTGCCTTTACCTCTTCGTTTTCTTCCTACTTTGCTGTTTGTGTGGCTGCACTACTGATCCTGGGCACCTGTGGCTGTTGTGAGGGCTGCTGGCAGAGACCACCAGCATCTTGCACCCTGTTCCAAAATAACCTAGCCACCTCTTCATGGGTTTCCAGCAAGAGGTCAATGTTTCCAAGGAACATGATGGGAAAGCAGCAGTTTTGAGGAGGTGAGGATCCGTGAGGCTTTGGCTGGGAAAGAGATGTGACATTCACCACCAGCAGGTGTTACCAAAGACAGGCCTTTACTTTGTTTATAAACATATGCTAACTAAAATGTTGTTTACTTCAGACTAACCTTCTTAATGTGTGAGAAAATAGCTAATTACTGAGCTTCTTACTCTGTGGGAAAACAGTCACCAAGCTGATAGGGATAAGGATGGGATAACAAGAAGTAGTTAATCACCTCAAGGTTCTCTCATATATCAAAGTATGTACTCCTATACCGATTAGGACAGAGCTGGGGCTACTTCAAAGAACATCCCTATCATGTTCAAGAAGCTGACAAACTTACAGTAAACTTCTACTGCCCTGAGATAACTCAATACCTTGAAAGGGAGATGTCAGGAAGGGTGCGCCTACCCAGATGACAACCTAGGAGTTCACGCATGCACAGAAGCATTTTGCTGGCACTGAAAAATTTAATATGTCTGTGCAAAAGGGCTATTTGGTCATCCTAATGAATATGTAAGCCCAGGTGTAGTTGCATATTAGGTAGATGGAATTATGAGACTCTTTTGTGTATAAATAATGGTTTAATATCCCTGGTGTGCTACATTTGTGGATTTCCACCTGCACCTGATGTGGAATAAAGCAGTATCTCCACTCTAAACTACTTTTGGCTTCAAGAGCTTTTGTTTTGGGTAACACGGGCTGAGTGCTGGTGCCTGGCAAAGTGTAGGCTTTCCTGGTGCTGGAGGACATGGAGGTGGAAAGAATGAAGTGTAGGAGTTATGCTTGTGCAGGTCCAACTTCAGTAAGGTGCAGAAAGCAAGCAAGCAGTGATTCCTATCCATACTGCTCGCTCTATGGCACATTTAATAAAACCCACCCTTCTCAGATATTATATATAGAACTATCTTGCAACAGCGGTTAAGGTCATTTTGTATAGGTCCATCTTGTAGAATTGGAGTGATTCAAATACTCTGGCAGCAGATTGGCATCTTGAGGCCTGCAGTGGCATATATCAAATGGACAAACTGCACTGACAGCAAAAATAGGCTTACCTTGCAGGAATGACTAAGTTGATTACAGAGCTGCATGAATTATTAATTTACTCTGCTTCTGTTTCACTTTTATCTTAGGCCCACTGGAAGAAAAAAACAACAAACAAAACAAACAAAAGAAAACATTTTGGAAGATGTTTTGAAAATGAAAACTTAGTTGTAGTAACAGCCCTACTATGCAGATGTGCACCAAAACTACTCCAAGAGGAACAGAGTAAAAAATCTGTTACTGCTGTATCTCTGTAACATGAATATTTGAAATCTGTAGATGAGTATTCACCAAACACTTTGCAATCAGAATATCTGTTCATGTTTTAAGAGGACAATATTATTATTCTTCAAATAGGATATGCAGTGATATAGTGGCAGTGCTTTCTTGGTAGCCCTCCTTCAAGCTCAGTTTAGAAAGCATTTGTTTTGTTATTAAAATTACCCAACGTATTTGAAACAGACTTCAGCTGATCAGCTGCCTAACACATGCTAGACACGTATTGATTTTTTTTGTCTTAGCTCAACATTTCCCCTGGGCATCAAATTATTTATTCATAAAGCAGAAATGATGTCTGACAGGCAGTTAGAGGGGTGTAGAGCTGTAGTCCAGAAACAATATGACAAGCTTTGCAAGGACCCCATGAAATCCATGTGCTGATGCTGAAGAGCAGCCTTTTAATTCTGAGCACACATTCTTGCAATCGCTCAGTGTAGAAAAGGGAATTTAAATAACAAATATTACTATTAAAACTGCAGACCTTAATTGTCATTCGTTTTTATTCCAATTATCTGAGCCAAGGTGGAAACATGCAGGGAAGGCAGCTAGCCAAGCCCAGACAGATACCTCTCAGCAATACAGCAAGCTTGCTACTCAAGCCCTAATTTGTCCATTTGTATCTAGATTTCTGTTGGAAGTAAGGTATTTTTATCAATAAATATTTAAAAGCTGAGTGTTATTCAGAGCCATATATTCCAAAAATGTTAATGATTCATAACCACTTACTCTAATTGAGTGTTAGACAGTCTGTACAGTAGATTAAAATAATAAATAGCTGGTATTTTTAGAATGTGAGTTGAAATTTTGATAAGCTAGTCATTATGTTAGGCCTCTTTGAAAAGAGTTCGGAAGAAAGGAGATTTGTTCTGGTTTTGTTCATTCAAAATTAGATCACAGCATACTACCAAGCAGTATTTGCTGGTAGAAGATACATTTTATTTCCAAAACTGTTTCTTCTGCTGAAAAAAAACATAAACTGAACTCATAGGTGGTATTAGGAAAATTTTTATCTGACCTTATACTTCTCTCAGCAAGATGAGTAACTTTAATTATTGAGGTATTGTAGTTGAAATGAGATAAACGTCTGAATATCTTGTCAAATCCGGCCACTATGGAATTTGTTTTTTGTTATTTAAATCACAGATAATGCAGTCAAAAAAATAGCACATCATCATGTAATTAAATATTTCATCTTAATGTATAAACACAAGGGAGCTGAACTAAATTTGTTGTGGCATTTCTTGACTTTCCAGTATTTGACTTTGAAACTGAATGTTTTTTGATATACAGGGTTGGGAATTTTAAAATTTGCTTTGCATATTTTAGGGGGAGAGGTGCAATGCAAGAAAATAATTTGTTTCTACTCTATTGACATGAAAATTACTGTCTTTCTCTTGGTTATTAAAAAGATCATGTTATTTACAGTGAAACCAAGGCACATGTTAACCTCCTAAAGCAAAGTTAACACATATTCCTTAAATTGGTCTGCAGAACACATTATAGTTGTTGTCCCCAGGGAAGGCTTTGACCTCTTCAATCACGTAACATCATAATAAATTCAATTTTAAATCGCTCAACTGGGACAGCATAATCTGTGTCCATCCAGAATAAGTGAGAGTGCCTGAAGCATGCACACATTTATTATCTTTTTCCCTAGTAAGTTGTCTTTAAAAAGAAAGGGGAAATATGGTACCTCATTGGTATCTTCTAGGAAATCAAATCTGTGGACTTTCATATTTAGTGTTCTGACATATGAAGATGGCATCAGGGAAGCACTACAGTGTTTTCATATGCCTGTCTTTCATGGACTTGAAAATCTAATTTCATTTGACTTGCTCTGAAGAAAGTGTAGTAAAAATGACATTTTTCTGGGCTATTGTACATTTTGCAGCAGGCATGTTTCTTATGGTTACTATCTGATGAGAACATGAATTCATGAAATTACTCCATTTCTCATAAATTGATGTATTTGAATTTGCTCTTGCCAATACTTTTGGACGCTTCTGTTAACTAATGAGTTACCATGTATTTGCAGGTAGGTTTCAAATAACAAATTTACTGCATAGTGTCAAGGATGTACATACATTAAGAAGCAACTTTAAATGTCACTTTTCCAAACTGTTAAACTGGAGCTGTGATAATAATTCTTTTAATCTATTTAGATGTCTGGTAGCTAGACAGTTAATAAGGTTTGTTCAGCCAAAGCTCAACTCCATCTCTTTGCCTCTCTGAACTCTATTTTCTTAATTGAGTTCTGCCATTACTGCTGTCAGGAACATAACTCTCTACTTTTGACAGCAGGATACCCAGCCCCAGATAAATCACTAAAGCATGGATACACACATTTTCTACTTCACCAGCCTGGAGTGCTCTTCAGAACACTCAGACAGAGGAGGTCTATACCAGGGCTGGTCACCCGAGGTCTCCCTCTTGTCAGGGGAGGGAAGTAGCTATTTTTAGGACATGGCCCATTTAACTTATTTAGGAGGCTTATTTCATTGTGCAATAAGTTGCGTCTTATAAGAAGCTTGTAAGATGCTATAGTGTGACGTGAGCGGAGGTACCCATTTGTGGTGTGGAAATCAGCTTCAGGCTGAGACACACATGTTGAGTTACTTTGAGCATCTGAATCCTCATGTGAGCACAGCATCTCCCTTCACATTTGTGAAGATGTCATCACTGTAGCCAGTGAAGTCTGGAAAGCAGTGCTACTGTCCCTGAGCCAGGCCCTGCTCTGTGGGATAGCTTGCTATGGACCACTGACTGGGCTGTACTGGGTGCTGTGTTCTTGTTAACAGGATGCTGGGATTCAATGTGCTTTTCTGGCTCACAGTTATTTAGGACAGTGGTACATTAGCAAGCTAATATATTACCTAATGCCTTTCAGATATTTTCAGAGGCTTAGTAGGAGGTTGGTAGGTACTAGACCACCTCACAGGTCAGTCGGATAAAAGGCAGCATACCGTTGATACCGTCTTCTACTGAAAGACAAATTTATTTTAATACCAGGGTTCATTGCTGACTTCAAATGGACCCCAGATGCCTCTATGTTCTTAACTTTGTAAAATCACTGAGCTAAGGAGACAACAGGAAAAGTATTATCTGAAATATTTTCTAACAGAATTAAATAGCAGGTACATATGTGAATCAACTTCTAGAACATCAAATTAATTGTGGAACACAGAAGTTTCCAACTATTACATATGGATATTTCAGGAGTCATTAGAAGACAGTAGATTATGAAAGCAACCAACTTAGCTAATGATGTCCTGGGCTTAAAAAATCAACTGTAAAGGATGTTGAATACGGCATGCTTCTTCCTCCAGAAATGTCTGTGGGCTGAGTGATGTTTAGGAGCCAGCCCTAGGACGTAGTCATGGGGCAGTACCACCTCTCAGGCTGCTGGCAAGCATGATCCACATACAGCTTGTATATAGCTTTTATATTGTTCAAACCTGCTCTAAGCATTTTCTTGTGAGCATTTCTGTCATATTCATCTATTTCTCTATAATAGTAATAATAGGAAGCAGCCTGATTTCATATCCAAGGACTTTCTGGTGCATCCATCCACACATCCCTCCAATACCAATGTGTATCCAAACCAGCATCTTTGGGCTTTATTCATTGTTACTGCCAAAATTAAGGATGAGCTGTGGGCAGACATCAACATGCTTAACCCCTTGTAAGTCCCTCTTAAAATCTCCTCTGCCGTAATTCCTGAAAAAAAAACCCACCAGTACATTAATAATGTGCTACAGCCACCGCCTCTTGTGTTGAGTGATGCTATCTCTTTGTTTCCTCCTCACTTCTTGTAAAACATACATATCCACTTTCTGGACCCATTTTATTTTTAATGTTTGAACATGACATGCAGAGGAAAGAACCATCTTTTTGTTCTCTGTGAGTGCAGCCTCTAGCATGCCTGTGTCCTGGCCTAGGATTCCTAAATGCTACCATGACAGAAAGAAGAGGAAATAACAGTGATGACTCAGTGCTTCATGACTTTCATAGGCTTTTTTAAAGCAACATGTGAGGAAAATGAATTTTATTGTCATATGGCAATGGTGAAAAATGAATGCATATTCCCTTAATAAGGAATGTTCTTTAAAAATTTCTATTAATTTTGAAAATATTTCTATGAATTTTGAATGTCTGAGCTGAAGTATAGATATCTTTTTTTTTTGGAAGAGCTTGTGGCATTCCTTAGTATTTAATATCAGATCTCTGAGCACTTCCCGTTTGCAGGTGTATATTCAGCACTGCTGCAGATCTGGAGCTTGTGAGATGGGAGGTTTGAGTATGGACGGGATGTTTACTCAGTGTTTTCCTAAGCTCTGTAGGAGCAATTCGTCAGAACCTATGTCACCAGTTTAATCATAATGCTTCCTCAGGTCTCCTCCACAGTGAGTTTATGCCTTCCAGATTATGAAACAAAGGTGACACAATCCTGTAGGCTGGCAGTACTCAGGAAATCAGCAATATAGGAGCCTCCCCAAACACTTGTGTTTGTATATCCCTACTGTGTAGGCCACCATCTTTCACATGAGGGCATGTTGTCTGCCTGGAGCACAAGGACAGGCTGAAGCAGGACCAGAGGTCTTGGGAGCTGTGCTTTTGGGGCAGTGTGTGTTTTACTGCAGGCAGAGTTGCCTGCTCAGCACACTGTCACAGTGCTTGGCTGAGCCCGGGTGGCTGCTGCTGTTAGGACAACTTAGGCATATCTGGCTGAGTTTGTGCTGGGACCAAAAAAGGTTCCTCCATACCTGCAACATATACACATGGAGGATTTTTACACCAGTACTATTAAAATATAAATATTAGAATACATGCAAGTAATTGAAGATTTTTTTTTGCATAAGATACCTTACTGCTACTACTCCATAATTTTCTTAAATTTGTTAAAGATCAGTATTTTTTATCATTTCATTAAGGATGATTATGTTAATTGGAATGGCACATTTAGTCAACAAATGGTGATTAAGGGACAGTAGTCTTCCTGTAGATCTCATATCTCATAAAAACTCTCCAGTGTACTGTTAAAAGCATTTGCTTCCTTTTATTTAAATATAGGGCCTGCACACAGTGCATGCCAATGTAGGGTGTGATAAAGTTTTAGTGACCATTTGGGATAAGAATATTGTAATTACCATTGAATCTATTTTTCAGTGTCTCTTTAGGGAAATCTGGGTGTTGTACTCTTACTATACAGGGTTTGATGATGTTGCCTTCCTGAAATGATGCTAAATCTCAACGTATGGCTTCATGTGGTATATAAGAACATCACGCTTTTAGATGTCACTGTCTGTGACATTTTTGAGACAAGCAACATACACTAAGGAGAAACTAAACTTCATTTTCAGTGGTGTAAATCCTCTTTGTGATATCTTTAGGGGAGCTTTACCTGAGTAAAGCAGGTACTGTTGGGAGGCCCAGATACTTTGCACCTTTGACACAGAGAGTATCTCCATTTTGTGCAATAGACAAGGGGAATGCATCAATGACAGGTTGACTCATTTCATGATGGTGGATTGGGGTTGCTGGCATATGCTGCCAGAAAAGTTAGTGAATAGAAGAAGTACATAAACATTATTTACATGTCTTCTGTATTTGCAGGATGTTTGTCTGTATGTGCATGCGCAAACTAATTTCTAATTGCTGCCTGAATGTACATAGACAAGTCTACGCTATAACATTTTTTTGCTGGTGTGAAAGTGGTTGTAAGGTGAAAAGTCAAAATATACAAAGCTTAGTCTCTAAAAATATATAAAATAGTGTATTTCTTGCTTATTGGGAAAGTCATATAGTGGATCTGATAATATAAATAATTTAAAAATCACAGACTGTCCATTCAGTTTAAGCAACTATCAAATGGTATCAGTAGTGACTTGAGCCCTCAATTATATTCAGTACTGTGACTAGAACCTGCTATATTATCTTCTGGATATTTTATACATGGCATAACTTAACTCCTAGTTGGGAATTTAGATTGACTACTGATAAACAGTTTAATCAGTGAAATATCCACATAGTATATGCCTAGTTCTTCTAAAGAAACTATTGAGCACCCTTGGCCTTAACACCACCAGGAGTGGATGTGGGCTTATGTCTGTATATATATTATTTGAAACCCTCAAAACTTTTAAACAAATTTTTTTGGCCATCCATTGAACAAATAAAGATGCAAACATCCCATTTAATATAAACTGATGATGTACTTTTTTTTCAGAGCTAGTGAAGCTGTAGTCTGCAACTTGCTTTTAGGTAACTGAAAAGAAAATGGGAAAAGTCACTCTGATCAATATAGCATTGCTATGTTTCTATTTAGAGGGCTTTTAAGTATGCCTTTGCAAATTATTGCCTTAAAGCTTTTAATGTTCTTGTACTGCAAGAAACTAGCTGAGCAACATTTTCCGTGTTTATTCACAGCATATACTATTGGCATATATTCCTGCAGTCCACATTAGGCAGAAATCCCCCTCATATTAAATGGACTTTTTGCCTGACACACTCTTATTCTAACTAAATTAGCAGTAACAGACTTAACTATAAATTATTTTTTCCTCTGGGCACGTTCCCTAATAATTACCCTCCACTGGTAAATACTTTACCATATCAGTGAGATAGAAGAGCTTTTAACTCTTTAAACTCAGCAACTGTCTTTTATTTCAGGACTGATTCTGTTGGAAGAGGAGTTTAATTTGGTTTTATGGTAAGAGAGATCACTCTTAAAAATGAACCTAAGCATATAGTTAGGACATTGCCTTATGAAATTGCTATGTTATAGTATGTGAAGTTTTAAATTCTATCCCACTGAGAACCTTCTGTGTTAGAGATTGGGGTGGCCAGGTCTAGGAGGGCTGGGTTCTTTTTTCAGTGCTTTTATTTTCCAGGTATGCATTAATGTTGGAAAGAGATTGATTCATACTAGACTACATTTTTAGTATGGATTTAGTTCCAGCAGGAGTCAGGGTAGTGAAACGTGCTGCAGGCAGCTGGCACAACAGCATTTTTAATCAAATAATAGATTCCAGCTGGTGGGGAGTCAACTGAGTTCTGATTCAGAGGTGACTTAATGCATATCTTCTTTATTTCTTCAATAAAATATATTACCTTTGCACATTAAGCAAATGTAAATGCAGGAGGGGAGTTGAAGGGAAGAAGTTTGCTAGAAATAAAACTAATTATTATAACCTCATAATGTGAGTTTTAAAAAGGGAGAATATGGGACTTTCTGTTCTGAGTGATAAATTATCTTGGACTCTTCTCATATATCATGAAATTATTTCTGGTTTGCAGGTGTGCTTGTGATTAAAAGATTCATTTTCTGTATTCTGTCCTTGAATATTGCATTTGGTGCTCTTTAGCTACCTACTGCTGTCAGTGACACCGGGAGTTGGCCTCATATTAGTCATCAGTCTCCGCTGTACTTACCTGACGAGGTTACAGTGCGGTGGTGTGCACAATTGCACAGCAGCAAAGAGGGGGGGGCTTTCTGGTGTCACTGAAGTGACATCTCTTTTCAGGTGGTCCTTTTTCAGTAATATCTTTTTCTCTGCTTTCACTAAAAGTGTGAAGATTTTGATAGGATTCAGATAATAAGGATCTTACTGATAGGTAAAGCTGAAACTATGTAATTGTGGTGCAGGGCCAAATGTAATGGTGCTGGAAAGGTCAGTGCAGGTTGGAAAATGTCAACAGGTGATGCATTTTCAATGGCTTTTCTTGTTAGCTTCTATCCCATGATCTAAGCTCAGTGCTTAGCCAGGACAAAAAACTTATTCATCACTCCATGCTTACTGGGGCCTAGTTCATGCTGTTGAAAGGAACGGCAAATGCCACAAAAATAACATATATTAACTAAGACTTTTTCTTCTATCTTTCTGCCCACATGGAATTCAAAAGCAATATGCTGACTAGTTGCCTTTCAGGTATCTTGCTGTTGGGTGTTCCGCACAGAACTAAGATGAAGTTCAGGATCTCCCACCAGGAGATCCCACCTCTTGGTAAGAGCAGGTATCCTGCTGTCCTGTCCGCAGCCAAGAAGCTTGAACCTTTGAGGAAGCTGATAATTCCCATCCCATTAGCTGGAGCTGCAGAGATTTGATATTTCACACAGTTCAGACTGAAAGTAAATACAGTATGAAAAAGCATGTCTGATGTGAGGAAAACCTTTCTGAGCTGAGTGATCCCCATTCCCTCCCTCTGAAGTCAGTTGTTTCAATCAGAAGCCACTACATGGTAGCAAGATCAAAGCCACTGGAAGGAATCAGACCTCTTCATGATATCTGATGAAAGCCTGCTACAAGGTAAGTTTTCTCTGGAAAAAAAAAATTATTTTCACTTTATCTGTGAGTTCAGAACTTCATCCTCAGTAAAGGACCTGTGGAAGAAGGATACTAAGGAGTATTTTTATGTAGATGGCTGCAATTAGCATAAATCTATTAATCCAGACTAGCAATACAGTATTGATTGCAGTGTTTTTGCACTACCTTCTGACAGGATGGAAAAGTGATGAAAGAAAAACAAAGCCAAATTGATCACATAATGTCAAGAGTCATCTTGAAAATAAATAGTTTCTATTTATTGCCTCTATTATTTCCAGGATGTTGTTATTGTCTGTTTCAGACAACATTACAGGAAGTATTAGAGACCCATTGTGTTAGGTTTGGTTTTGCCATGTCAGTCACCTTGTTCCTCATGTAGCTATTCCAGAGGGACCTGGATAGGCTGGAGAGATGGGCCCAGGTAAACCTCATGAGGCTCAACAAGAAGAACAGGTTTCAGCACCTGGGCTGAAAAAATCCTCACTATCAATACAGACTAGGGGATGAGGTATTAGAAAGCAGCCCTGAGGATTGGGACTTGGGGACTCATGGACAAGTTGTTGGACATGAGCAGTCAGTGGGCGCTTGCAGCCCAGAAGGCCAAATCACATCCTGGGCCGCATGAAAAGATGTGTTGCCAGCCAATCCAGAGAGGTGATTTTGCCACTTTACTCTGCCCTGGTGAGACCCCACCTGGAGTACTGTGTGCCGGTCTGGAGCCCTCAATACAGAAAGGACACGGACCTGATGGAGCAGGTCCAGAGGAGAGCCAAGAAAGTGGTCAGGGAGTTGAAGCACTTCTGCTATGAAGACAGGCTGAGGGAGCTGGAAGAAGAGGAAGCTGCGGGGAGACCTTATAGCAGCCTTCCAGTATCTGAAGAGAGCCTGCAGGAAGGCTGGGGAGAGCCTGCAGTGACAGGATGAGGGACAATGGCTTTAAGTTGGAAAACAGCATATTTAGATTAGATATTAGGAACATGTTCTTTATTCTGAGAACTCCAGGAACACTGGAACTGGTTGTCCAGGGAGGTGGTCGGGGCCCCTTCCCTGGAGATATTAAAAATGAGACTCGATGAGGCCCTGGACAACCTGGTGTAGTTGGGTGTGTCCCTGCTGACTGTGGGGAGGTTTGACTAGATGACCTTTGGAAGTCCCTTCTGGCCCAGACCGTTCTATGATTCTATGATTGTTGGTGTTAGAAGTAAGTTAAAAACTATTCTGAATGTGGAAAAATGAACAGAAAAAGAAAAAAAGTAATATGACCTATGGCAGATACTAATAGGAGTTTGAAGGAGACAGGTAGGCTTTTATGTTGAATGTTATGAGAAGTTCATATTAAGTTTCTGCTGTGCATTGGTAGTTCAGGAGATGCACTGGAAGGGTAGGTGCTTGTGTGTGTGACTGGTCAAAAAGCCACATTTATTTTGGTGCAAAATGCTAGATTTGAAACTTGGGGGTTTTTTTCATACAGAAGCAAAACTAGGAGTTTTGGAAACGTTAATGAAATAGTGAAGAGAAAAATTCATCCCAGAGGACCCAAGTGTGTTTTGGCCAGGCAGTTTGCACTGAGAGCTCAGCCTCAGGTCTGTTGTCTGACACATCCTGGAGAAATGCTGTTTAATGCAGAGAGTTGGTGTCTTTTGCTCAGGAACATGTTATCTCCTGCTTTTTCCTGCTCTTTCTATTCATCTGGAAATACTAACCCACATCTGGGAAATATTTCTAACGTCAGCTTTCTCAGGAAGTGACATATTGCTGCAAAATATTTCATTTGCCTTCAGTCTGAAACCAAATTTGATAAATTTAGAGCCAGCTTTGGTACTTTGAACTAACCTGGGTGCACAGTGTTCTCATTTTCAGAAGTACCTAATGATTTAACAGAATTTATGTTCTCTAAGGTGTACACTCATGCATCAGTTGAGGTTGTGATGACCAAGTTTGTCTACAGCCTTATTTGACTGGAACAGCAGTACACTGATTTTCACTTAGAATCATAAAATCATAGGATTGCCTAGGTTGGAAGGCACCTTTCAGATTATCTAATCCAACTGTCAATGTAACACTGACAGAACCCATCACTAAACTGTATCTTTGAGCACTATGTCAACCTACCTTTTAAATACCTCCAGGGGTGGTGACTCAACACTAGGCAGTCTGTTCCAATGCGTCAAACTTTTTCAGTGTAAAAATTTTTCCTGATACCCAGTCTGAACTTCCCCCAGTGCAACTTGAAGCCATTTACTCTTGTCCTGTCAGCTATTACTTGGGAGTATTGAGTTTCTTGCACCACCTGCAAAATTTGGTTTTAATGACATTGTCAGATTTGCAAGATTCTTTTCAGTGAAAGCTGATAAATGGAGGTTAACATATTACATATTGGTCATGTAATTTAAGAAACCATCTATTTCAGAACTAATTAGGCTATTTATGAAATAATCCAATAAATATTTAATTATTTGTTTGATTCTTATAAACAAACACTTGTGCTTCTAGATGTTAATTACATGAGCAGAGCCCTTCTTTGCATGGGCAGTTATATTTGTGTTGAAGTGTTTGTTGTATTTGTGCCAAAAATCAACCCAAAAACCTCATTAAGGTCTGATCCTTCAGACGTGCATGTGCTTAACTTGTCTGGTCAAATAACGCTGGTTTGGCAATGTTGATTTCAATATTTTGATCATGAAATATCTCGTGTAAAGGTGGGGGAAATTAATACAGCAGTAGTGTTGACCTGTAGAAACAGTCATTAATGAGTATATGTTGCACCTTTCCCTGGAGGCAGAGAGCCATGTTTCTGCCAAGTTGATGAGTAAAGTGAAGTTGCTCACCAAATATACTTATTGAGACTCATTTTGCTGCCTGCTGTCTTAGCCCAGACTCAGACTTCAGGGTGATGGTTTCTGTATTTTCCCATGCATGCACTTCTCTGGGGGTGGCTCGCTGGTGTGCAGGCTCTTACTCCTGTACACATGTTAGTTGAACACCTTTGGCTCGCTTCCCTGAGCTAGACTAGAGATAACACAAAGATATTTATAGAGGTAAACAAGAATATTACTTAAGTGTCTTTACAAATAACAGGAGATAATTTGTTTGCCCAGTGGAAGAAGAATGTTTACCATCTAGCAAGGAAGGAAAAGTACTTTCCCTGCAGGCTTTAATAAGTAGAAAAAATTACTTCAGCCTAAAGCTGACTGGTTCCTCTCAACCTCTCATGTTAGATACTAGCAAATCCTCAGCTGAAGATTTTGGGATACAAGAGAGCCCTGGGATCTAGGAGAGGATGTGCTAAGGCAAGATTAAGAGAGAAGCATGGGAATAAAAATGAAAAACTGTATGAAATTCATGAAGAATGGGGAAAGGAGATCAACAAGAAGACGACAAGGGTAGATTGTTGCTCCTGCAGGATGGCTCACAAAATCTCCCCCCTGACACCATTTCATATGCGGTTCTGCCTGGTCAAGATCTCCTTTGTAATTATTACAAGGTTTTTTAATTTCTTCTGCAGTGCTCCTGTGTGGTGTTATTCCTGCATTGGTTTTCATGTTTATTTTCTCAAAGGAGAAAAAAATTTGCAGACTGCCCAAATATTCTAAGAAGAAAACCCAGACATTCATTTAAGTTGGCTCTCAGTATGCAGAAAGTTGCCTCCAAAAGAAAATGCTAATATTTGGCTTTAGGCTTTCCTGGGAACACAAATAGACTGTTGTTTATTTTTTGTCTTTGGAGATTTTGTAGGTGTTTTTATTTCTTCCGTGTTCTTTTAAGCCTTCTTATTCATCTAGCATCTCACGTAACTTTGATATTTATCTTTGCAATGTAGTAATTTACATGCAGATATACAGGGTTTTGAGAATGTTAGAACCAGTTAGAACCAGTAGACAGCATAGGAAGTTCAGAATCATCTGTTTCTGTTTGGTATGTATTTCGCAGTGCATGTTGAAACAGACATGTCCTGCTGCATGCCTGATGAGGCTAATTCTGCCCCTGCCTTAATGGAGTCAGTCACAGTGAGCTTCCATTCTAATGAATTAAGTGAGAAGTTGGGAATTTAGGTTCACAATGGGCTCTCATGAGACTGCTTTCTTGCAGCACTAACTCCTCACTCAAAGCTCTGTGAAACTCACCCAGCCCCAGGTCCACTCCAATCTGCTGCTGCCAATGTGCTTTGTTTCTTGAGGGTCATCCAAAGGAAGCTTGAGCTGACTGAAGGCTGCAGGACATTCCAATACTGTTTGGGTGTAGCCTTGCTGGGAAATCAAAGTTGAGTCTCAGTAAAGCAACAAAACCAGGTAAGTCCTATCCCAGACTACCCAGAGTTCTGTTTTTTGAGGCTCCTGATGGCACTCTTGGCATCTTTGTGTGTCAGAGACTCATGAAAACAACATAGCTGTAAAGGTGAAATTTTGATTTAATAGGTTCAGCATTGACTCCACAGCCATTGCAGCTGATCTGAGTTAGGGATATTGCTGAGGGTGGGCTGTGGCCACCTACATGGTCATTTTTTCTATCCACATTTGAGCCTCAGTGAATTTGATTGAAGGATTTTTTTTTAATGGGCATGTTAAATGTGGGACAAAATTAATTTTCGTATTGTCATTTTAAAGTCATTCCCAATACAAATGATTTGCTGGCAAATGGGACTACCATAATTTGGGTCTCATCCAAGTTTCTGTTCTTCTGAATGCAACTGATCAAAGTGGTGGTTCAGCTGTGCACAGTGCTTTTTGGTGCTTTAATGCAGATGAGTTGTTCTGCCCATGATGATGAGCGCAGCAGCTAAAATCCCTGTACATTAATAACAAAATGAGCCTGCCATAATCTCCTTTAAAAAAATGGGAAACCCCAGTGTGATTGGCTTTTACTTTCATCCACTGCAAGTTGATTCTGCTTTAAACAAGCATGTATCTCAAAGTTCGCCATGAGCATTTTTAGTGCAGAATATAGTGTCTGATACACTGTTGAACACTGTTGAATATCTGAAAATATCACCAAAAATCATATTTAAAAGAATAATGAAAAAATAACAAAAAATCTAAGTTGACATAAAAGAAAAGAAGCTAGAGCTTAGAATAAAACCCTCTATAATGAGACATGTCATATTTTATACAGTTTTCACAGTGTTTCAAATATTCTGGCAAAATTTCCTAGTTCAGACAATTCACTGTGCACTGGCATGTTCACAAAGACACTAGTCCCAACTTTACTAAAGTAAAGACAGTGAAATTCTTATAGAATGTAAATATGTTGTGCTTATATAGCAGAAATGTCTGTCTACATTTAGAGTCATGATGTCTCTACAATTAGACTCATGATGACCTGCATTTTCTTTTTACTTTGATTTTTTCCTGGCTTGCAGTTACTGAAGTTCCTAAAGGTTGCAGAGGCAGAATGCCTAAAAGTGCTGTTTAATACTTGACAGCAAGGCTCTGACAATGTTATAAGCACATTTCAACACACTAACAATTGAAGGATAACTGTGTGCAGCAGAGAGGGTAAATGGAGATTTTGCGGCTCATGATGGAAAGTCTTTGATATAACGGTTTCAAAAATTAGATTAGGGTGTATATCATTTGAAACTCTTTTCCAGTTGTCCTGAAAATTTAGCGAGGTTTTGTTGAAATGAGCTTTTGTGGTTGGCAAGGAAGAAAATCAATCGGCATGCGCCTTATCAATTTTCTGTATCCTTGGTAGGGATGCAATTAAATTCAGTCCGAAAGGTCACAGTATGACATTAACCTCACTCTAACCCTCTGTATGATACTGCCACTGAGAATGAGTTAATAAAGATGTCTGTTGGAACTGTATGTTTGTTCTGTTTTCTCCAAAAGTCCCTGCATGCATATGCACTTCTAATTACATCATTGTGCATAATATTAGTAGCTATCTTGAATATTTGCAGTCCTGCTAATTAGATTGCGTGCTAGTGTACAGTGGAACATGCAGCGGAGTTCTACAGCTGATGGTCAAAAACATTTAAACTCATTTGTTGAAGTTAATGTTAATGCAAGGATATGTTGATAAGATGAAGCTTTGTTTCATTTCCAGACTCTGGTGATGTTTAAAACAGCAGCTGCAAAAAGTGACTTTAATTCCAAAGTTCAGTTGAGTTTCTGTATGCCTTTTGTATTATATGTGTTTGCTCCACATGAGAGAAATTACATTTCTTATTGAATTGGAGAAGTACTTTGGTGGTGAAGAGAATCTTGACCTTTTCGAACCATTTAAATTAAGTTGTGAGGAGACACAACTGGAGGGAGGCCTCTTTAAAGAGGGACCATGTTTCCTGTATTAGCTATTAAAAAAACCAACAGCATAGTAGGTCATTAAGAGCCGCAGTGCAGTTTCAGAGACAAGTTAGAGAAACATAATATCCAGTGCTTGTTTTCCAGAGACTAGTAATAAGAGATCATCAAATTTTACTTCCAAAAACATTTCTGCTCGTCCCTGGAAAGACATTTATTGTTATATAAGACTGCAGAGTTTCTAATTAATATATTGAACAATGAGGCATGAGAATGAGAAACATAAAATTTATATTTCAAATTATGAGATAGAGTCAGAGGAAGTGGATTTGGGCAAATAACAGTCTGTTAGATCAACCTCTAGAGGATGTAATATTTGAGAGCAAATTTTGAAAAGGGTTATAAAGTCAGGGAAGCAAACAGAAAATGAGATAAAATTAAAAAAAAAAAAAAATATTTTGTGCCAAGGGTAGCTGTTTCATCTTCATTTCTGTTGCTGAAGAAAGGCAATAGATGTAACCCATCTCAATTTTGATAAAGAATTTGAATATGGTACCCACATGAGCATTTGGTAAGAGAAAAAGGGAGTATGGTAAGAGAAAAAGGAGATTTATAGAAGAAATTTTACATATGTAGCAAATTGAATGAAGAGGAGACAGCAACATTAGTCTTGAAAGTGAAGTGTTGAGCCAAAGGAGGGCAGTTAATTAAGTCCCTCAAAGGAGATGAAACATGCTTAATATCTTCCTTCTATTGTCACAAATCAGCAGTAGTGCAGTTATGAAATTACAGGTGACTCAAAGGTAGGAGTCACTGACATTCCAGAAGAGGACCATAACATCATGCAAGAAGGATTAGATTTTTTTCTAAGTTGGTGTAATAGTTATGGCATGATATGTAATTAATGCGTAATTACATATTAATAATATGTAATGTGCAAAATGCAAGGTTGTGCTTTCAGGGAATGGTAACCTGAATTTAATTTGTGAACTGGGAACTCATCAGCTGGAAAATGAGCTAAAAATAGAGGTACATGAGGTCATCTAGGACTAGGATCTTAGATCTGTGGCCTGTCGTAGATTCTAAGACCTATCCTATCTAGGATCAAGCTACCATTATGATGCTGCTGTTAGTAAGATAAATTCATGCCAAGAGATAGTGGGTGAGGTATTTCTAATGGGGAAAGAAGGTATTACCAATATACTTTGAAGTGTTGACAAAGCACATCAAGAAGAGTGTGCACCATTCACATTAACGAAAGACAAGTTCAACCTGGAGCAGGCCCATGGAGGGGCTGTCAGGACAATCAAGGGGGACACCATGGAGCGTGTGTTGTACCAGAAGGCACTGTAAGAACCTTGGCTTGTTCGGGTTATAAAGTGGAGACTGAGATACTGCCATCTTCACGATGGTAAATATACTGGAAGAGAGTAAACACCAGGGAGTGAAAAGAGCTGAATTTTAATTACAGAAATGACAAGGTGGGCAATGCAGAAGTAAACAGACCATGGGTGAAATGAGGCCAGGCAATAAAAGACAGCCCCCAGTTGTCTCCAAGGTTCAGTCTCCTGGTGCAGCAGAGATAATAATAAAGAGCAGCTCTAGGATGGAGTTTCTTCAGTTGATGGAAGGGACTCAGGAGTTTTCTTGCAATCCTGTGCTGCTGTATTTATTTAAAGTGTTTCTCTTGAGGAATGGGACATGCACATACCTCTATGTGTGTGAATGTTTTAATTAAATTGTTAGCTGTTTCTGTGTGTCTGAAGCATTGCCCAGTGGTGTATGTGTCTGCGCACTGTGGGCAGTGTAAAAGATGATGTGTTCCTGTGCACACAGCTGCAGCGCAGCAGAAAAGGGGAACACTTAAGAGATCGAAAATTCTGCATCTGCTGAAGGAGTTGTTGGTTGCATCCACACATCCCAGGTCCTTTACTATTGTGGGAATGTGCTGAGTTTCTGCTTCTTTTTTTGATAATCAATGATCAATGAGCACAACCTGCCTGCAGAGAAGTAAAAAATATTCTTCCTACAGCACATAGATTTCCCTCTTGGAAGACTATTTGTGCTGTGAAGGAAACTTCAGCAGTTTTACAGAATCATAGGAGAGTTGAGGTGGGAAGGCATATCTGGAGGTCATCTGGTCCAATGCTCCTGTTCAAGCAGAGCCACCTAGAGCCAGTTGCTCAGGACCATGTCCAGATGGCTTTTGAATATTTCCAAGGATGGAGACTTCACTACATGTAGAAGTTTCCCTGTGGAGGTGGGTTGAAATCAGGCAGGCAGGCATTACATGGGAAGATTCCCATCAGTTACAGGGAGGTTTGGGGTTGGAGTGAGGTTTAGGTAGTTAAGACACAGGAGATGAGAAAGAGATGAGTCCTGAGGCAGCACAAGAAATGCTGCATCCCATGTTTACCAGGTTGCCTTCCCAAAGACAGGTTGGAGCTCTAAAATTGACTCTTTGGTCATGTTGACTTCCCACTCCAGGCATGCTACAGATAAGTTCCAGCTTTGCTGCACCACCTTCCAGTGGCACATGCTGCCAAAAGCAGACATATAGGTACCCATCAGTACATATATGCCATCAGTACACTGAGTAAAGCATGACTTCTCTGCTGCTTGAACGCTGCTGGAACACTGCCATTGGGAGAAGATCTTGGACATGTGAAAGAGGTAGTTTGGGTGTGAGAGGAGGACATGGTAGGTGGTTTTCTGGGCCCGGGGCTCGGATGGCACCTGTATGAGTAGGCCCAGCGGGTGGCAGCTCTGTGTCAGGACCACACTTAGGATGCTCAAGTCACCCCTGGTGCTGCTTTTTCTCTGGTCTTGTCAGTGTTCATCTTCCTTCCTTGCATGCGGTCCTCTGAGTTTTGTAGGGCTCTTTGAATTTCATGAGAATGCATGCATCATGATTTCTGTTCTCCCTAATCTTGAAAAAACAGAAGTTAAGATTTCAAAGGAAAATCAGCAATTTGTTCTATCCATTGTTAATGCTCAGGTTTCCTTAACTGCCATGCAAGGAAAGAGGGGAGATGACAGTCTATTCCACTTAGGACACACAAATCTTGCTTTTTGGATCAGCCATAGCAATAGTTATCCTTAATGGGGTTGTATCCTGTTGTATCCTGAAGCATCTACTTTATTTTTTTTCTTAAGATTATTCTCCCCCAGTTTCCATCTTTACATTTTTTACCTTTGATATGAATTTCTTCCAAATGTATTAAGCACAATAAAATTTTCATGGCTAAAGCAGGTTTAATATGCATTTTTAGGGAACTGTGGGACAGATTTCACTGTTGTTATTCCAAGAATTTTCTTGCTGATTTACTCTCCTTTGAGAGTAAGATCATCTTTTCTGTCAGACATGCAAGTATGGCAAGCCAACAAATGTGAGAATCACAAGTGACTTGGTGCTACAAACATGAATGTGTAATTTCCCCCTTTCTTTCCTTCATCTATTTCTGTTCAATACCAGTGAAAATGGTACAGCTCCCGATTTCATGTGAGTAGAGCTTCTGCATTTCTGTATTGAATCCAGAAAAGTTTGGTCCAGCCTTTCCCCATGGGAACAACGTAAGCTCTGGCACTGACCGCCAAACCTGCCACTTCTCTGAGAAAAGCTGTTTCATGGACCAAATGAGTAAAAGAGTGTATTTTTTTGTTGTTGTTGTTGTTTTTGTTTTAAAGACCTATGAATGTGCTCAGGAACTATACACTTCACTGTATAATTTTCTCATTGATGCCTTAAAATTGTAGAGCAGTTGCATTAATTGTTCTACAGCAGTATGGTGAGTGTTCAAGACTACTACTTAACTAGTGTTGAATTTTAACTTGAACAATGAGGTTCATGGGTTTTTTCACTTAAAATATCTTGAATTTAGTACGGGTGATAATCACTGCCAGCCTCTTCATGAGGAAAGCAGAAAGAAATACAAACTAGCTTATTCAAATGTGAGAGATGGTCTTCATAAACTCCTTGCACAACATGAAGAAAATCGGCCCAGAAGTTCACATCCTCATTATTGCTGCAGTTATAATGTCATATGGGAACTATTCTGTTCCAGGGAATAAGGGAATACTTTCTCTGTCAGTCAGAGGTCTTATTTTTGTGTTATTGCTATCAGTGTCATGATTCTCCCAAATCAAAGTATGTATCCATACATTACATGATCTTCTGCTTTTCACAGTTTATTTTTTCTGTCTGTCAAGGAACGTAAGTTCCTTCAGCATGATTTTGAACTTCTTAATGGAGTTGACAAAGAAATGTCCATTCCCACACTGTTAAATAAGAAATCTGTGGCTGTTCTTATGCTTGAGACTGGGAGAGAATCTAAGAAGTTTATATTACAGAAGATCGATTTCTGCTTTTCATATAAAAAGAATCTTGCCTATGGTAATTTATTTTTTAAAAAATCAAGCTCAAAATCTCAGATTTTTTTACTTTTTTTTTTTTTCTCCCCTCTGTTTCCTAGTCTGGCATTTTAGGGAGGAGCATCTGTTTCAAAGATGTCTTTGGAAGTTCTGGGTTATTACTCTATTTTTTTTAACATTTTTTTTCCATCATGCTGCCTTGTACAGTCAGTAAGAAGTCTCCAGCTGTTGTGGGCAAGCCCTATAGCATAGATGTGGTCTGGTTTAGTCTAACTTCATTAAAGATTAGCGATGTAGCTACATAAGAATGTTTTTTGTCTATCATTTTCCCTAAAAAAAATAAATTTGACATTACGATTTTTCTTTCATTCTTTGTATTTCATTATTTTGACAGATCTGTTTTGCTAAAAGTAGTTGTCTCACATTTCAGCCTATTAAAAAGAAAATTACAGCAGAGTCAGAGGGCTAATAATATTTAGGAAGTGCAGTCTGCACTTAAATTTTTCATTATCTTTGACAACCTATTTGGAAAGCCTGTGTTTATAAGTTCCAGCGCAGATGTTCAGTAGGTCTCAATGAATATATTTATTGGGATTTGCAAAGACTTCATACGTAAGCTGTCCTATCCCCACAGGAACTTTTTTCCACTAGGCATTCAAATGATTACTCTTTATTCACATAAATACTTACACCAATTTTTCACATTACATTAAGTGCTTGCCTTAATATAATATAGTGACATTAATCTCAGTACAAATGTAAAGTGTTAATTGTATGTACTTGAATATTCTCCTTGCAGCTCTGTATTAGGTTGAGGATGCTACAGGTATCAGAAGGGAGCAGTGTTCCCAAAACTCCATGACCTGGTTTACTGCAAGAAAGCAGTTAAAAGCCAAACAAGGAGATGAAAATATCTTTCACAGCTGTGACAGCACAACATATGTTACTACTTCATGTGAAAACGAACAGAGACAATTTAAACTGTGCGTTTGGATGATTAGTGTTAAAGTGTTTTTTCTTTTACAATAAAGATGCCAGTGGCAAAACCTATCCACAAAAGACAAAGTGGGTATTCCTGCAGAGACTGTCTAGTAGATTGGGATGCTTCTGGCATACAGATATTTGTAGCAGATGTTTCCAATTAACTATTATGCTGGAACACAAATGAACTTTCTTCAGGATCTACTCTACGAATATTGATGTAGCAGTGATCTGCTCAGCCTGGAAGGGCTCACAACATCCGTGCTCAGGGTGGAGAGGATAAAAACATTGAAAAGCACTGATTTGTCTCAAAAAGGTCCAGGTCCTTGTGTGGAGATGAATTGAGGAACAACTTTTTTTTTTTTTTTTTTTTTCTCATTTTCGCTATATTTCTTGGCTTTTTTCTCCTCCAGCTACCCCTCCCTTGTGGTCAACCCTGAGCACCTGCCAAGGAAGGCAGCCTGGCTCACAAGGCAGGCCAGCAGCAATGCCACTGCCTGTCCATGATGCACCACACCTGGGTGTCATGCCCAGGAGAGACATTAATTTCTGCAGGCCAGTGTGGACGGTTGCATTAAGCCCCTACTAAGCCCCTAGGTGAGCTTAGTACCAAAATTAAGGGTACCGGCACTTCTGAACTGTAGAGGCTTTTGAGCCCCTCAGCGGTCCAGCACCTCTCCACATGGAGCTTGGACACAAAATGTACTTATTTCACAAGACATATGGAGAACTGGAGTTTGGTGTGGTTGTGCTATGGGAGACCAGAGTGCGAGGGGAGGTTTCTGGTCAGAAATGGATCAGGGCCTTGGGACTTGTCTGCTGTCCACAAGCAGATGGGAACCTGTACTTTTTTTTTTTTAAAAAAAAAAAAAGGCAAACCATCTTTCTCAACGTGTACACAGTTTCCTGTGGCTTTATCTTAGCATAATCAGGTCCATATATACTTTATTTTCTTCCAAACAAGTGTATTTCTTTTCATATGTGTAGCTAAGTCTAAGTAGTTTTGATTTAAACTCGATGATTTTTATTCGGTTCATCTTTTCAAAATGCATCAGTGTTTTTGCCAGTTCTATTTACTGTTCTTTTCATAGCTGTGTTGTAAGACATGTCTTTGCTCTGATTTCACCTACGCTCTTAAACTCTTATGTTATATATTTAATTTTTCAGCTCGTGTGGTGGATTCTGCTTTTTTTGCAGAATAAGCATCAATAGTGTCATTTCTTTGTTTTTATTTGTGCTTCTTTCAAAAGTAAAAGCCCTTAATGAGATTATTTGAACTCACCATCCCACTGCTTTAAGATTCCTAACACAGGCTCCATGAGGGAATGATAAAGCTTTGGCCTTATGCAGCTCCTGAGCATTTGCCAGATGGAAGCTGGACTTCACTGGAGAAAGGAAACTGGTGCAAGGTTATCATGAGGCTTTTGACCTTTTGTTCCAGTAGAAAGATATTAAATCTCGCTTCAGGGAACTTTTTCCTAATCTTGTGTCTGAAAGGCTGCTGGACGTAGAGCTCCAGCCTGTTGAGTCTCAGCTGGCCACTAGCGTGGTCACCAAGCACTAAGCACTACATGTCAATTTAGCACAGATACTCATCTAACCTGCTTATCCTGAGTTACCTCTATCTTTGCAGAGGCTTGAAGATCCCCATCTTTCTCATTCTCAGCTACCAGACCCTCCTGCAATGCTCCAAGGAGTGCAAGCCTGCAGGAAGTGTTTCCGCACTGATGATGGAGGAATGATAGACTGGTCCAGTGACCAAAATCAGGTCTCCTCAAGCAACAAGGAGAGTGCTGCATCCTTATATATTTTTCACATTCAACTCTCTGAAGCCTCCTCACCTGTAGCATCTCCTGCTTGCTATGCCACAGAGCGAGGGTCCCAATTCAGAGCACAAACCAACCTAGCTGTGGGGAGCAAAACTTCCTGACTGGTGTTGCTGTCCTGATGGTATGGCTGTTAGCTATAAAAGCCACCAGGAATTAATCTTCCCATTCATTTCCCATTTATTGCTTCTGCCCTTTTATATCATATGCGAATTAGTGCAGTTGCAATGCAAACCCTTTTTGCAGAATCCTGCCTGCTGCTATCCTTTGGCATGAACCTGCAGTTATCCACACTGCTTCTTTCAGCTTCTAGAAACTCAGCTTTGCAAGCTGTAAAGGTGTAATGTTGGTGTAATGTAAAGGTGTAAATGTGTAATGTTTCTTCAGAGAAAGCCCAACTGACTGTATATAATTTTAAACCACTTCATTTTCTGGTACTTTATTTCACATTATCTGCTTTCAGTTGAGGATTGCATGTTTAAGAGACAAAAAATTTAATGCTTCCAAGTGGTCCCTTGCAAGGCCTTTTTAAAGGGAATTGTTTGCAAGACAAACTTCCTCACTAATTTTCACCATTCATGAGTGCCACTAATTTGCTGCAGAGTCAGGAAAATGCGGAAGATAAGGTCTCTGCAGCAATAGGAATCCTTCATATTGCACATGTGCAGCTGTGTTACATGGAGGGGTAAGCCTTTTGCTTTTGTCTTTTTACATTAAAGCAGATTTGAGGATAGAAGGATGTTGCTGAGTCAAAATAATCACATGTGTAACTCTCTTAGGGCTAGCACTGAAATAAGAATGAGACATGACAAGTGTTCTTGAGCAAATGGAAATGATAAAGCTGAAAATAAAAATGTGAAGGACAAATGGTTCCTATGCACTTCATCTTCATTGAAAAAGACTATATCAAGAACAGGGTTTAAATTTTTTTGGCTGCATGCTTGCATGGCACAGAATGTAGTTAAAACAATCCCTATAAAAGCATCATCCTAAGCAGGCGAATGTCTGGAGAAATAAATGACTGATGCAGCACTGCAGAATTGTGGCAGGCAAAGCGGTGGTGCTTCTGCACCCTGGATCAGGTTCTTGGCTTTTTACCTGCACAAAGCCAAAGCGTTTCTAAGTATTTCAACAGAACAGCATTACACTAAGATTTATATACGGATAAAAACAGATTTTAAGTGGCAAACATGATGGGAATGCAGTCTTTCAGATTATTTGCAGTGTTTTTCATTATGTGTTTTAACCACTTCTTGACCATTCTGCAGCACAAACAAAGCCATGGTCATCTGAAACAATTTTCTAGGCATTTTGAGAGGTGCTCTTACAGCATAACTGAAGCATTAATGTAGTGTGGCTTTGGCATGCCTGGGGGATTTCTATTGTGTGGATTCAGTGATGAATCAAGTAGGCAATATCTGGTGCTGTGAGTGGTACTTCTAATGCTGCAGGAGAGGGCTGGAGCAGCCAGCAGGGCAGGAGACAGGGATGTGACTGCAGCAAAGAGGTGGCTGAAGAACAGAGAAAGTCAGAGATGGTTGGTCACAGGTAACAGTGGCCCTTAACTCATCTTCTCTTTCTGTCCATTAACAGTGATTTTGTCCATGAAGTTATACTGGGTGACAGTTAGTACTTTATCTGGAGGTGTGACTTCAGCTGCTTATCCTTTTATGCCCTCGCCCATGTTAAATATTGTTATAGAGAACCCAAATAGCACTGAGTGTTTTACTTTTTAAAATAGGAGCTATTGGCAATTATTATTATTATATCATTAAGAAACAATGAAAAGGCCAAAGCATTTGACACCACCTATGCTTACCTACAACTTTATATTCATGCAGAAAGAGGCCTCTTATTTAAATGAACAAATGTCTAAAATGACTGCTTTACATATTCACATATTTGCATGGAGCTTTTCTTGGTCATAAGATCATGAAATAAAAGCTAAATAAGTTTTGAGGGGGTTTGCATTTTTTTTTTTAAATCAAGATTTGGAATTAATGGAAATTTGGAGCTAAAAAATCCACCCTAAAACTAAACCAAAACCAACACCCCCCACTGAGAAACACAACTTCGTGAAGAGAGGCAAGGTAATTTCTCAGTGTGTGTACAAGACCTGCAATTTTTTAAGGCATATCAGCCAACTCAGTGTCATCTCTGTGCTAATAGAATCTCTTGGAGAAAATCTGTGTGTGGCTGGTATTTCACATTCTTAATGTCTGTGGCTTTGTTTTGAGGGGTGCCCTTATTTGAGTTTATTTTCTCTATGTTCCATAAAATTAGGAAAGTGAAAAAATGAGACACCCATTAGTTGGCCTGATTGGGATTGTCAGCTGTGGTGTTTCCAGTGGCAGGGAATAAGCATTGGTTTCCCAGGGGATGCTTTCCAAGCTGGTCTTCCTGGTAGATGTCTCTGAGCAGAGATTCAGGCTTTGACTCCCTGTGACTTCTGGTGTCTAATACAGAGAGAATGCCAACAGCCACTGTGAAAATCTGATTCTGAAAGTGATGGAAAAAAAGAGAAGTAATATTTTGTCTTTCCCCTCCTCAGACATTAAAAGCAAAGGTGGGGAGGGTACAATTACCATTTGTTGAACATTATTTGTGAAACACATCAGAAGAGGTGAGGCCTTCCTAAACATACTGCATGATTAATTTGCTTCCTCTGCTCCACTGATTTCAAAGGAAATGTTTCTCTTTCTTGCATTGTGTAAAGCACACTCATCTCCCCAGCCATAAGTTGAGGAGCACTTTACTGCCCAGATTCCCACAGCAGCAGCAGGTGATCTTGTCTGAAGTTAAGATGCAGGACATCACAGGATGCATCATCACAGGACTGCCAATAATGTCTCAGAGACAGCAGTCAGTGTCCCCATGGGGAAGTTCACAGCTGGCTGCAACTGCTCTGGCACCTTCTTTGCAGAGGGAGGAATGCACATTAAAAACTGAGTAAAGCTGTAATGAAATCCAGTAACAACTGTTAGGAGGGAAGCAAGGGAAGATGAATTTTATCAGAACAACAACTATTTATAGAAAGCCACCTTCTGTGTTGCACTGACTGACAGCTATGAAACCGTGTAACATCTCTTCCTGGAGCTATGCTGGGTGGCAGGGCAGTGGAGGTGGGGAGCCCGAGTCTTGCTCCTCACTCCAACGTGGCACAGAGCACCCCAGGAATGCTTTTCAACTGTGATGCAGGTGCTGGCAGGAGTACCTCCCGCTGACTGAAAGCCACTGCTTTCTCTGCACTCAAGGGAAGGGAGCCTTGGGAAAGCCAGACACTGAGTAGAGGGGGTGAGTGAATGTTTGAGGTGGGAGAGTTGATGTACGTGCAGGCTTCTTTACTTGTTCATCTCCCCTCAGGCTTGACAGAAAATGTTTCTCTCACATCCCTGTCTGTCCATCTGGCTGCTTTGGTGTGGGAGAAAATACATGCTGAACCCCATACAATTCCCGAGGATTTAATGCAAATACTGAACAAGAATTTCATTATTTGGTCAAGTGTGGGGGTTTTTTTAAAGGTAGGCTAATGGCATCAACTGCAGTGTGCAATTACATCTTCTGGCAAAGCTTGGTCAATTAAGCAAGTCACTCCTCTGATCTGTGTTTTAGGATTTTATGCTAGCATCTCTCCCAGTTCAGCCAGCTGGCATAGCTAATACTGTTTACTGTCTTCCCCAGTGTATTTTGTGCAGCGTGGAGTCTGAAGGTGGTGAACAGGGTTCTGCGAACCTGTTGGCTGTCTCAGCAACTTATGGAAAAATGACAGAGGTCTCATTCAAAGGTTAAAAAAAATACTGTCATCCACAAGCTATTGCAGAATTCCGTAAGTGTCGTGTTCAGTTCCTTCTGGCAGAGTGATTTAAAAGGTTAATTTCCAAAGGAAGAGGCATAAAAATGTTCTGGGAAGTCCTCCTTGCCTAGGTACTGGTTGGAGCAGTGATGCTCTGCATTCTCTGTCCATCAATCCACTCTGCCTGCCACCTCCCATGCACAGGAGGAAGACAGTAGGTGATAGCAGACAAATAGCAGGTAGCTGCAAAACTCGTCCACTGAAATGACATCATGGTAGATGAAGGCTTGGTGGTAGTGGTCTGTCTTGGCAGCTTCCATTTGGCATCACCTGCTGTATTGAGTCATGGTCCTGTAGAGACTTGCTTAATAATTAGAGGGTAAAGCCTCTGTTGCAGATACTTTCATATATGAAAGTTTGGTGGAGAAGAGCATGCTGAAGGCTGAGCTCCTGCTTGCTGGCTGTGATTGATTCTTGATGCTTGAGATAGTTTTCATGATATTGTTCCTAGTTATTAAAAAAAAAAAAAACTACCAACAAACAAACAAAAACATAATCAAAACTAGCTTCTGTCACAGCTATGCTGTGTGGTCAAGATAAAACTTTTATGAACAGATAAAAGAAGGGAGGAATTGGAGGAACTTGCTTTATTTTAATTTTTGCGCTTCCCACATTAAATACTGCTGCTGGAAGCAAGTGGAAAGTGTTTGAATATTCAGCTTCAATGGCTTTCTGCAGAGGGATGAGCGTTTCTGGACTGAAACTTTGGTAAATAGTTAAAGTGTATTTCTAGCTGTTCATTTTAACAAAAAAAAAAGAGAGCTTTCACAGAGCTCCCATGGTAGTCAGGCACCTCTGTCTCACTGGACCACTTCACCCTGAGATGTGTTTACTTCAAATGTGCCATGGAGTTGAAGGTATACTCGAAAATAAGGACTGGGTCCAGTTTCTCAGAAATCTTGCATACGCCTGGCTTTATCAGACCCTTGTGAGATTTGCTTTTTTAATTTTCTTTTTTAATAACTCTTCTTTCAGTCCAGCCTCAAGAAACAAATTTGGGTGCGGCTTCCAGATAGATGCCAATCCATCCATGACGTTTGTCCAATGTATCGACAGACAATATGATATTAGATATAAAACCAGATGTGATCTCTCACAGGTAGTGTGAGGTAGCTTAGATTTCAGGCCAGTGCCACACAAAGCAAATGTACAAGTGGCCATGGTTGTATAAAAAAATGCTTGACGTCATTAATCAACTTTATGTTTTGAAGGAGGTTAAGGCTGTTCATCTTGGTTTTCTTCCTTTTTAAACCAGTTTTCACTGTGAAGGACATAGTGATGAAAGTCAGAGAGACCAAGAACTGATGGTCTACGTCCCAACCAGTTTTTCCTGAAATGAATCTTCCAGTATTAAAAGCTATCTCAGTTCACTGTGATTAAATCAAAATTTCTAAGAATGATTTCCCTTTCTCTCTTTTTTTTTAAATATCCCCAGTTTTATGAATAAATAAATGCTACTAACATCTTTATCACTGGTTGAGTACTTAAATGTGCATTCAACAGTTTCTGCAGAGTAGTAGCTTTGCTAAGAGGACTTGTATAGTTTCTGCAAATACTTACTTGTACAGAGAAAATGACATCTTAATAATTACTTTTCCTATAAATGTAGTCTGCTGAATACAAGCAGTATATCTCTTATGCTTTTGCTGTATACGATATGATGCCACCAATCCTGGCAGCAAACCAAGGATAATTCAGACAGGTCTGACAAGATCAAGGACTTGGAAATGCAAGTCAGCTGTAGGAGGCAAGATGCAGAGCAGTCATGGCTGGTGATGAAGTAGGACATGGGTGTTCTTCTTCTCAGCTGCTCTATTGCAACTTGTCAACAAATGACTGGGGGATATCATTCTTTGGCTCTTGCATTTATAATCTTAAAATGAAATCCTCGAATCATAAATAGATTTATATCTTCTGGTGGCTGTTTTGCCAATTAACATAGTATCACTTCCATTTCCAGAACTTCTGCCCACTAGTATCCTATAGGATACTGGCCAATTATTCTGAGCACATTTTAATCAGATTTGACATTAAGAAAAAACATTATGATGTCCTTGTGCATTTAGAGTTTTGCAATCTGATTTAGATAAACAGGTCTTGTCTATATACCCAAGTAATTCAGGAGAGTTTCTCCTGGTTAGCTATGACAATAAAAGATGATGTGTTTGCACAATTTTTTAACCAAATCTGAAAACATTTGAATGTCATGAGTCTAAAAGAGCTTTGACCTGAAATGTAATTAAGGAATGAAAAATAGGAAAAGTGGGATGATGCAGGAGAGGATTAAACAAACAAACAAACAAACAAACAAAAAATCCCTGGTCATTCAAGATTTTACTCCTGTTAAATGGTCTAAAGAGCTCTTCTCATAGAATAATTGGGTCCTATAAATATTTGGGAAATGAAGATCAGGAAAAGTGAAAAATGCAAACTTAGTAATGCAATTTCTTTCTTCATTTTTAATAAAAATGAGCACACTGCAGGGAAAAATAAAAGACAAGCTGAAGTCAAAGGAAGCAAATTTGTACCCATCCGTGTCTTATGAGTAGCATTAGGAAATCATATGTAAGTATTTAGTCTTGACTGTAGCAGATTTAATGCATTAGGTCTTATCTGGACAAAGGAAGCCCAAATCTATCAAGTATTTTGGTGAAAAAACAGTTAGAAATTCTGGTTACTGTAAATGGATACCAAAGAGCTATGCTCAAAAGCTTGATAAATACTGGAAAGCAGAGATGAAAGTTTCAGTTTCGTCATCAGTGCTAATCAGACAAGTGGAAAGAGGAGAAAGAAATTTGTGAATGGCATCATAAACACACTTTGCTGAATATATGGTAGTTTGTAATTACTATAACGCTGCAAACCAACTTCCATAAAAAAAGGATTTAAGAAAATTATTTGCATTCTTGTATTACACAATATTAAACTTAGATTGCATTGGTACACTTTAAATCTTTGTGAGTGCTCTGAGAAGGGGCATTAGAGACATGCTAGACAGGCCAAATGAAAATCCACATGGCCATAGGTCTTTTGTAACTTGTATAGGTGATGTATTCACTTGAGTTAGTCAAGAACTTTTAGCAGAGAACAAACCATAGACCCCAAATATCTGTGTCCAAGTGAAATATTTCATTCAGATAGCTAGCTCAAAATTATTATGGCTCTCTTCAGCAGTGGAGGCAATCCAGCATGTATGTGTCTTCAGTATCCCCAGGAGGTGTGTGAGTACTTCCCAAGACTGACAAGCTCACAGCCAGAGCAAAAGGTGACGCTTGATGAAGTGTAAATATGTCCTTGGATCTCCCATACATGGAGAGAACCTGATACAGACCAGCACTGGATTGAGTCAAGTGGAAGGAACCTGATGAGATGCATGTACTGATGTCCTGCAGTGCTACAAATAAAACTATTGCTGGAAGTAATGCTCTTACAAAGTTACTGGAAGGAATTGCAGTGAGAAGTTTGCAAAAACAGTGATGAAGGGAAGTCTAGAATCAGTGTTATCAAATTGGTTTTCATCAACATCTAATCCAAATTTAACTAATATCTCTAGGGTTAGGGCTTCATTATCACCTGCTGTAGCCTGAACAAGTCTATCTCTGTCTAGTTCAAGATTTGATGTAACACTATTTAGAGAAGTAATTTACAAATATAACTCTTATCTGTATGAACAGAGATGTTCACAATTTGCTTAAAGATGTTTGCTTTATATTTTTAAAGACTGAATTTGATATGAGGGTATTAGAGTGGCAGTGACTAAGTCTTGGCATCCTTCATTGGAGAAAGAAACTCTTGGTCTTGAGTCTTCTGAAAACTGAATGTTGTATCCTTCTGTCTCTTAGCTGTAGATGTAAAGTGGGAGTGTGAAATCATGTGTGTTGTGAGCAAGCCTTCTGAGAGTAGCAGTATAGTAAGAAATCTAATAATCCTTCCACAACTCCAAAGACACATACTGTACTTTACAGTCCCTGCCAGAGTGCACACTGCACTCCTTCCTCGTGTGTGTTTTTATGGAAAAGATCTCTGAAACTTTCATTCTTTTGTTCCTTAATTCATCCCTCCACTGAATGACAAAACTCTTTTGCCACATGAACTGTCCTGAACAATATCTTTGTGGTTTTTTTCTACTATTTGATAGCAAAGGATTTGTGAGGTAAAGGTGAAGGACATCTCAGATGGATGGTGTACATCCAAAGGTACTGGAAGTTAGTGGAATTGCTGTGGGGTTACACCTGTGAGAAAAAGGTTATCTTCTGTACTTATAAAACAATTGTGAGAATACTCTGAAAATATTCATTTTTCAGGTGACACTAAAAAATAACGTCTGGACATTTACATGCTATAGAAGTGGGGGGAAAAAAGACAATAAGTGGGGGGAAAAAAGACAATAAGGACTTTAAAAAATCAAAATGAAACAGAATCACAAGGATCCAGAAAGAGAAGGATCTCCAAGGAAAAAATAAATTAACTCTGTCATGTAAACCATGTATCTGTAGATGATAAATCTCTATACGTCTGCTGACCAATGAACTATGAATTTTAGTTTTTATGTTTGATTTTGCATACACTAAGTAAAACATGAAGCCTTAAGTAAAATCTAGAGGTGCAAATTGTTAGAGACAAAGTGAGATGGTTCAGGGTAGGCTGTAGCCCTCTCCTGCACTCCAGACTCAAGATTTCCAAGAGAAGGAACCATCATTAATGTTCTCGACTACCTCTAAGCCAAAGTATGCCATGTATTAGACATTTTGCATTAGGCAGCCTATTGATGCTATGTTGCAGTTCCCAAATTTGCACAATAAAGGAGGAAAATGGTATAAGTAGAATAATGCTGAGAACCACTCATTGACGTGAACTAGAAAGGAGCAGCTGAAAAGGGAAGAGGAATAAAGCTGGCCTGTTGGACACTGTGCTTGATTATACTTGACCTGTTTTAGTTGAAGTAATTTTTCTTGCCTCTAGCAACAAGCCTTTCCTAATGTGTTTTACCATTAGATGTTGGCATCCTTTACTTGTTATTGAATGGTGTGTGTAGGCTGGTCTTCCTGCAGTTCTTATTTAGGTCATCTTTTTGACTTTAAATCATTGCCTCAGAACTTTTTTTTTTTTTTTTTAAAGGGTAGAAGTATATGATTTTTTGAGATTATTTGTGCAATTCTGCAGGGCATAAAGAGATCACATTTGAGATACAGCATCTGTAATACAGACCCAGTACAGACCCAGGAAGCTACTCTGAAATATTTTAGATATTTATGATGTTGTGTCAAAGAACATCTGATTTTATTCATTGTTGTGGGACTCTGCTGGTATAAAGTAATCCTGATTCTACTTAAGTCTGTATAGCAAAACACTTAAGACAAGTAACTTGGTTTTTATTAGTAGATAAAATGAAGAAGTTTCCTTAAGAACTGTTATTAAAGAATAAAACTAGAAGAGGTAGTTGCTCATTCACAGTTCTCCTTTCTAAGCTTAATTTTCAGCATGAGATTCAGTTTTACTGTGCTGTTAGTATCCACTGGCACTGCCACTTATTTCTCTTGAAAAGCAATGCTGGAATTTGGCCTCAAAAAGAAGGTTAGAAATTCTCTCTAGAATTCTCCCTTTTATTTTACTGTATCATGTTACAAACTCATGTGCGTTAATTTGGAAGTGGCATAGCTGTAATTGTTCATTACTCAAGATAACACTTGCCAGTACCCCAAAATTTTAACAGTAAAAATGAGCCCCAAGAGACAGGGCACCAGTGAATCTACTGATGATCCTCAAGCCTGACCTGGTAGGACCTGCTGAAAGGGTGAGATAGGGCCCCTGGGGATTGCCAGCAAGTCAACAATTAATACTAATTGTATGGGAAATGATTGTAACACTGTGATGGTTCATCAGGGACCTGGAATGGGTTCAGAGCTGTGTTGCATCTTAGGGCTGTGTGTCCATTGATGTCTGCTTCTAGAAGAAAATGCATTGTAGCTTGTTGCTCTGTTCAGCTGCAGTGTTTGAAGATCAGAACTATAACTAATGTGGAGGAATATGAAACATGTCACAGAGCTTGGCTTGGAAATATTTGAGTTAGAATCATAGAATCATAGACTGTTTAGAGTTGGAAGGGATCTCAGAGATCATCAAGTTCCAGCCCCCCTGCTATGGGCAGGGACAACTCCCACTAGACCAGGTTGCTTAAAGCCCCATCCAGCCTGGCCTTAAACACCTCCAAGGATGGGGCATCCACACCTTCCCTGGGCAACCTGTTCCAGTGCCTCACCACCCTCACAGGAAAGAATTTCTTCCTACTATCCAATATAAATCTCCCCTCTTCCAGTTTAAAATCATTACCCCTTGTCCTATCACTACACTTCCTGACAAAGAGTCCCTCTCCTGCTCTCCTGTAGGCTCCCTTCAGATACTGGAAGGCCGCTAGAAGGTCTCCCCGGAGCCTTCTCTTCTCCAGGCTGAACAGCCCCAGCTCCCTCAGCCTGTCCTCATAGGAGTGGTGTTCCAACCCTCTAATAATATTTGTGGCCCTCTGCTGGACCCGTCCCAACAGTTCTATGTCCTTTCTCTGTTGAGGACTCCAGAGCTGGACACACCACCAGTACTCCAGGTGGGGTCTCACAAGTGCAGAGTAGAGGGAGAGAATCACCTCCTGTGACCTGCTGGTCATGCTTCGTTTGATGCAGCGCAGGATATGGTTGGCTTTCTGGGCTGCCAGCATGCACTGCCACCTCATGTTGAGCTTCTCATCTGCAAGCACAACCCTTCTGTGCCCAACTGATATTTGTGCCTGGGATTGCCATGTCCCAGGTGCAGGCCTCTGTACTTGGCTTGGTTGATCTTCATGTGATTTGCATTAGCCCTCCTCTCAAGCCTGTCCAGGTCCCTCTGGATGGCATCCCTTC
>VZRU01003747.1:50677-76681 GCA_013398155.1 Pedionomus torquatus | reverse complement strand
GCAGGATTTGCCCTTGGTGAAGCCATGTTGGCTGTCTCAAATCACCTCCTTGTTTTCCATGTGCCTTAGCAGAGACTCCAGCAGGATCTGCTTCATGATCTTGCCAGGCACAGAGGTGAGACTGACTGGCCTATAGTTTCCTCGGTCTTCTTTTTTCCCTTTTTTGAATATTGCAGTTATGTTGCCCTTTTTCCAATCATTGGGAATTTCACCAGATTGAGTTAAACAATAAAATTCCAGCTGGTTTCAGCAGGGATCAGAAATGACTCTGGAGCCACAGCAGATCATTTTTTGTTTTCTGATAGGAAAGAAAACAAACTTGAAGTTGCATGAAATGTGTATAAGCTGCACGTGATACTCCTTTGATGATAGTCAAAACAAGAAAAATATAGGTGTCTGATTTTAAAAAGGCTTTCTGTGCTTTGCCTCCCTGTCTTCCAAGGGGAGTTTTGCAGAAAACTGGGGTTTAAAATGCTGCCATCTTCCTCCCTTCCTAGTGACAGTTATAAACATCTGCTGAGGATGTCATTCATTGTCTCATCCTACAGTCACTTGTTAAGACTGTGAAGCATCATGCTTTCTTGAAAATCAAACTTGCAATGCCGTGGGGAGAGCATGAATAGATAGCGTGCTCGGAGGCTCTCTGGAGTGTGGTTTCTGAGTGGTGGATCCATGTTCCATCCCAGGGATAACACCTCAGTGGCGAGGGGAGCTTTCCCAGGCAGTTTTGGAGGAGAGACAGTGGCAGGTGGGGTGTGGAAGGCACACTGCTGTGTTATCACCCTGCAATTTCTCCTCTCTGTCCTGCTCTTTAAAAGACAAACAAGGCTCCGAGTCATAAAATTGCATTTACTGTAACTCCTCCCCTGCTTCAGCTGCTTGCTCACGCAGCCACCCACGGATCTGAAACAAAAATGTGGGAAGTGAGGCAGGGAGCGCTGTCACCAGTGCAGATTTAATCTCCCCTCTAGGCACCAGGGTGCCTGTCCTGTGCTGACACCGTCCTACTCCTCCTGAACACAACGAAGCTTCAGCTAATCACAAATACAGAAGCATTTCCCCCCCATCTGTTCTCATCAGCCCTGTACTCCAAGAAGAAGAAGGGGGAAAAAAGAAAAAGAAAAAAAGGTCCGGGGCTGTACAAGAGCGTGTCTTTGTGCCAGTGTTTGTTCAGTGGGCTGACAGAGGCGGCATTGTTCACAGGCTGTGGCCAGCTTGGCAACCAGAGAAGGTGGGGATCTGTGCTGCGCATACAGAATCAGCCAGCAGCCGAGGACAGGGGTCGAGAAACTCCTAGAGCTGCCTTAAGGACCAGAGGGAGTTTTTAGAGCACCTTGCTGAGGGCTTCTCTTCTTGGTGGCTTCTGCACAATGCAAGTGAGGTCTGGCACCAGGAGTCCTTGTTAATTGAAGGTAAGAGGCTTATGGTTACAGTAGCATGGTAGCAATTGCTGCTATTTGGTTATTAATTGAAGTATAGGTGACGTGACCCAGGGGAGAAGTTGTGAAGTCCACTGTACTCCTTAGGAGAATAAAGCTTCATGGTGGCATTATGCTGCAGCTGAGGGTTTTTGAAGTTTGTCTGATCCGTTTTATGTAGGCTTAGTTCACAGTACTAGTCATGAGAAAATCTGTATGTGTTCCCCTCAGAGGAAGATAATAACATTTAGTTTCATTCTGCAGCTTGCTTACATTTTAAGCCAGAAGCTATTACATATATGCAATGTTAAATGGATTTTGCTAATAGATACACATTAACATGTGGCCAGTTAAATTCTTCCTATCAGCAGAGACAGTTCCTCCCTACTGCAGGTAGTCTCTGGGGTAGAAAATACCCTGTACAGTGGTGAAAAATTAATATTTGGTTCACACACCTCAGCAGAAAGAAAAATCATTGTTGCATTTATTTTTTTGGTCTTGTAGTCACAAAGATTGCTAAAAAGATCTTACATTGTTGTGCAGATATTTATCCTGTGTGCTTACTACTTCTATTAAATTTTTAGTGGTTTTTAAATTACTGTTGTTTTCTAGTTTTAAAGTACAGGTATGATTCATCTGCGTGCTTCTCTTAAGTCTTTTGCTGTTCTTACTGCTGTCTGTCCCTTGTAATTGTTAACTATATTTTTGAGAGTATGTACTGCTATTGGGGATGATATTGAACGTGGTCTTAAAAGTGCCTGCCTTGGTGCTGTGGCTGTGTGCCCAGGTTGAGGTGCTTTTGGGGTCTCAGCGGTCTCATCCGTGGTAAAGATCCCTCTACACAACTCCAGATCTGGGGCTTTTAATGTCACAAGCAGCATTTGAAAGATACTGGGGCATTTCCTAAAGGCAGCAGGGAGGAGAGGATTATATAATTTGTGCCCTGCAGGACTTTACTTTTTCCTGCCAGTCCAGCACTCTTTGTTGCTTGTCATTCGGGAGAACACAGCTCGTACCTCCTGTTTGCCCAGTGACAATTAGCAGCCTCCGAGGACACATGCTACTTTTGTGCTCATGTTCAGTTTCAATCTTTAGGGAGCAACTGTTTCAAAGAATAAACACGTTGCCTTATAGGAGAAACTCAGGAAAACATCCTGTTACTGACAGTGGCAGCTGCTGCCCATCACGCTGGATGTCCCTCTGCCAAAGCTGGCAGGGCTTTCCTAGCCAGCCAGCCAACAGCAGGGAAATGCAAGCCCTGTAGCTGTGATGCACTCAGCACAGTGAGCGAGTGAGCAAGGATGGCTGGAGGAAAGAACATTTGTCCATGGGAAACTGCAAGATTGCTAACAGCTTGCTCAAAACATGGCACCTGGGTTTATCCTGGCCCTTAGCCTCGGAGTTTATGGCATCCCCTTCATGTCAGCCTCACTAATCCACAAGTGCAGCCCCCTAGGATGCTCAGCAGTGGGGCCACACTGGGCCTTGGGTAGACAGGTAATGAGCCTTCTTGCTCCCGCTACAGGGCTTTCCCCAGGCACTCCTCATTGGGGAAGAGGGCTAGAAGGGTGATGCTTGACCACACATCCTGCTGTTTGGACATCAATATCTTAGCAATGACCTTACCAGGGAGACACATTCTAGACAGCAACCGCTACAGTAAAGAAGGACATTTTAAAGTAATAATAGGCATATATAGACTTTTTTTTTTTTTTTTAAATTTATCAAATGAGATGTATCTGTGGTCATTACCTCCAGGACAGATACAAGTGAGGCCCTAGAGAGTGAGACCTTCTGAATGATTTTCTTTTACTTGTCAGGGACCAGCAAGTGTGGAAGTCCCAACCTAAAACTTGTCTACACAAGCAAAAAAATGGAGCTGGAATAATTAAGGGGATGTGATTCATACCTGTTTTTCAATGGATGCTTTACTATAAGCAGTCTTGTCAGGAAATAAAAATTTACATGGATAAATATGGTTTTGCATTAAATCAAAATTGGTCATGTATCATTGTGAATATGATGGCTTACACTGGTATAGAGCCTTTTGCTTTATTTTTACTGCTGTGCTTTTTAAGTTGACAAACACAAAGTTTCATTTGCTGTTAGTTTAAGACAGTGGAGCAATTGCATCTCCCACACATAAAATTATTCTGCCTAAAGTCCATTTGCTAAATGTTGCATGCCTCATTTATACAATGACTTTTATAACCCATTTCCTCCAGAGTATATGACTCTAAGCAGCCAGGGTCAATTTAAAATAGATAGCTTTTGCTTACACAGTCTACTTTCATCTACTGTGTATGTTTCTGTAAGCAAAAAGATGCAGCAGAGTTTGTGATGGATGTAAGCACAGGCAGGGCCTTCGCGGTAACTTTTTAACCGGCACTTCATTTTTTTCAGCACAGAAGCTTTTGCTTCCTCACTGGGAGAGCCTGTATGAAGACCTGTGTGGATGGTGTTGTAAGGTAAGGAATACCCCCACTGAAAGCCAAGTTTTTTAAGTTCTTCCTAATTGCGCATTGCCATGGAGTTCTCATATGAGAAGTTGCATCCAATTTCTTCTCAGAAGGACTTGCATGTGGTGATCCTTCATTGTTCAGTAGTGACAAATATATGAGGAAAATTGTTCACTGTGTAGATCATAATATGTCTGAAATTATGGTGAATTTCACTGTTGTGTGAAGTGTTCTATGTGTACTGTGAGCCTCAAACCGTCCTCTTGAGGAAAGAATCATGCTGTGTGTCCACTGTACCTCTTAGTGCAGGTGGTCTCGGTGCAACATCACTGGTATTCAACTTTGAAGTGTGAAATTAAAACAGGGGAGTCTGAGTGTTTTCTGGCTCTGTCACTTTGTGGCCTTCTTCCACCAGCTTTAGTGTCACCTTTCCATCTCCAGTTCAATTCTCTTTTCTCCTCCTGAATGGCAGCCCCCATCATCTCTGCACTGCTTCAGACGTGGCAGGCTTAAACCTTTTGTCTGCAGGCAGGCTGATGATCAGCAAATGGCATCATCCTTACCTCCTCTCTCTCTTTCTGTCATATTTTACTCCATGCACCAAGTAAACAAATAAACACTTAATGAATGAAGAATCTATTTGAAATATGATGACTGGAAATTGTGTAGCTCTTCCAGGTTGGCAAGTGCTAGGCAGATTACATAGCCTGCATAGATATTAGAAAATCCAACAGTGTTAGTATAGTATAGCTGTGCTGCTTGTTTCCTTAATCTGCTTGTTTAGAGACACTTGGAATATTCATCTTAATCATCTGTTTCTGCTGCATAGTAGATACAGGAGGAAATACCACAGAGAGCCTTATCACCGGGAAAATGCATCATTTGAATGTGCAATGTAAATATTTTAACTAACAAATGAAAATACTGTTTTGCCTTTAGGATGGGAAAAGACTGTCACAGTCAAAAATGAGCTGACATAAGAGTGACCTTGTATAGATGAGACACAAAATTGTGTTCACACATTTTGGTAATCAAAACAGAACCCTTAATGAAGTGCCTAGTGTAAAAGTAACTACAAATACAAATGTGCTTAACATGAGCTCATCAGAAGTCACTGCTGTATTAATGTTAGAAGGAAGGACTTTCAGGATTTATGGAGATCTGAGATCCATTAGAGGGATGACATGAGATGAGGAGAGATGTGAGATGGCAAGAGCTAGAGAGAGGCTGGAGACCCTGGAGGAGAGTCTAAACCATAAGCAGACTCTGAATACCTGTGCTGCGCTGTGCCTCTGGCTATTACTTGTGTTCACAGTGCCAGGACAGTTAATTCAAAAGTTTCCAAGGGTTAGAAGATGGTAGAAGCAACAAAGATACTAAATACAGCAAGAAGCACCTTCATTTGCAGACATGCTGTGGGTTTTTCAGTTGGTGGATTCAAAGGAAAGCAGGGTTCTTAGGGATCTCCTAGCAGTTGCTCATTATTTTGGTCTACACCGGCTTCATAAGAGCTTGAAGACTTATGGTCAAGAGGTTCTTCATAGAAACCAAACATGGAATTTAACTTTTCATGCTGCATATGGTACTGAAAAATGTGCTATAGCACATGATACAGAATCCTCCAGGTATTATGATTCTATGAAGTAAGTATAGGGTACATAGGGTACATGGTTTTCAGGCATTCATCAGATTGCTAAACAGAATAAACACCTGGAGATTATTCCATTGGCTATTATGATCTTGCCTACAGATTGTTAATATCAGAAGAGGAAGAAACAACACCGTGGATTTGACTAGACTCCATGAGAAACTAGTTACATTTTAATTCTGTAGGCACAGGTCTATGTGAATGCCCAAGCAAGTAAGCTTTCATTATTGGAATAGCTGGGGGACTTTTAAAGTTGATTTTTGCTTGTATAACCAACAGTGGGTAATATATTAACATCTGCCTCACATTTGCTATTTCTTTGTTCTAACAGCTGGAAATTTACATTTACACGTAGGCCTCAGAGCTAAAAATGTCATTTCCTCAGTTTAAAAAAAAACCATCATGATTTTTGTCATTCTCCTTGTTAGGAAAGGAAAACTGGAAACACAGGGAAAAGACAAAAGGGAAGGGTAGCCCCCAGATGGTAAATGCTTTCAGCTGGAGCACACTTTAATCATGTATAGTGAAGACTAAGAGTGTAATTGTCTGCCATTACTACAGCAATTTAGCTGTAGCCAAATGACCAAATCTATTAAGAGTAAAAATTATCCAAAGAAAGTAGAAGAAACCAAATACTTAAGTCATTAATGAAGAGAAAAATACAATAGCATTTTTTTCAGTACAGAGGAAATTAAGAGCCTTTTTTCATGTAGATGAGAAGTGTTTTGCATAGAATTGCAGAGAATACTTTTGATGTTATCCTTGAAGAAAAGTTCTGTTGCTAGAAAATCAATCATTTTATGCAATAACTTCATGTAAGTATTCTCTTGAATATAGATAATCTGAATCTGTACCTCCCAGGCAGATGTATGAATTTTCATGGGAAAGTGTGAATGCATTCAAAAGTAAGAACTTCATTTTTTCCCTTTAGGAGCTGGAAGCTCATATACTTTTGCTGAAGTGCTGTATTGTGCATTTTGGTTTGGGTTTGGTTGAGATTGTTTTAAAAAAAAAAAAAAAAAGGTATCTAAAAAGGCTTGTTTTGGCACAGGAGAAAAGGTAGGAATGGATTACTTTTTAGTGCTGAATTCATGTCATTTTACTAAAAGAAAATAGCATTATTTGAAGAAGGGTTTTAGATGGCTGATGAGAGATAGGGAATTTAAGAGGAGGGAAGTGCCGTTGAAAAATGTTTGGAATGACAGTGTAAACTTCAGGGAGAAAGGGAATTAGATAAAAGAGTCTGGGAGAGTGGGAATAATAATGTGAAAGGGAACAAACTGTGCTGGTGAGATCTTTTGGCCTAGGTTTTGAAAATAATTCAAAATATGATCTGCAATCTCTGTCTTTCTTTGCGAGAGAGGATAGGATTTTTTCCATTTACAGTAAAGGGGAGTTAAAATATTTTAAAATGTACTTAAAACTAATAATTTATTACTGTATTAAATTATAGACTGTTGTGGTGAGAAGAGAGAGAGAAATTGGAATTGATCCCCAAAAGTGGGGTGAAAGCACAATTTATGCTTCCCTGAGGGGGGATGGGACCACTGGTCCAATCCCACTCATTCTTCCTCAGTTTGGTAAGGGACTGGGTTTTAGGAAGCCTCTTTAGGATATAGCTGTAAGTGAAAAATCTCAATGTTCAAATCTGCAGCAGGAATGTGGAAGCCTCCATCAAAGCCAGGAATAAATCGGATGCATATTTTGAACCTGAAAGTGCTACCTGAGGGTGGCTTTGCAAAGCGCTTGAGGATTGTGGCATCCCAAGCATCTCTGGCATACGCTTGGGAACTGACCTGAGTATGGAGTGTTTCTGTGGAAGGTAGACAGAGTACACAGGAGTTCCCATGGCTATAGCTGCTTCAGAAGCTGCTTTTTCATTGGGATACAGAGTAATCTCTGATCTTTGTCTACTTAGTCACTTCTCTGTAACACAGTCTTCAAGTTCATATCTACATATCACCAATTCTAGATGAACAGCAATACCTTTCAGCGTTAGATAAATCTGTCTATGAGATGAATTTACAGTTGCACTGTCATAGACTGTCAGTAGCCTTAGACAATCCACTATCATCAGACTAACTTTGTTTCTTTATCCAGCTCTTATGGCACAGGCAATTCCATTTCACTGTATGTCAATTAAGGAAAGTATGCTCTAATAATATTTTATATTTACACAGCACCTCTCATCCCAGAGTACTTTATAAATCCTATATATTTAACACCACTGACCTTTCCAGACTCTTGAGAGCAACTCTTTTACAAAAGCAATACAAACTGTAGGAATTTTTTTCTTTGTAACAGTGGGGGAACCCATTAATTCCAGAATTAATGTTATGTTCCCTAAGCTACAGCTTCAGGTTATAAAGACCTTTATTGAAAATGTTCTCAAGATAAGATGCATGATGCTACATTTTGTGTATACCATGACCAAAGAACTAATCCATCGTTGCAAAAGATGGGCCCCTGGAAGTATTTCAGTCTTGCCTCTAAATGAACATAAAGGTATCACTATCTCTGTACCTTGGCTGTCATTTTATCTGTAAATTGTCACCTCTTCCTGGAGGATCTGTCCAAAATCCCCCCTCAACTGCTGAGGATCCTCCCATCTCAGTGTGAGTGGTACAGCAAAATAGACAGATAGCAAAATTAAATAGAAAACCTATTTAATTGCTTTCAAGGGATTCAAATGTAACTGATCATCTGGGGTACCAAACTGAAGAAATTCAGTATAGCTATGTGTTGAGTTGCATATGCAGAGGAGAGATGAGCAAGGCCAAAGGAACAAGGAGGAGGAGGAGGGTATTGAATTAATCTCTCTGGCATTCAGTGCTCCTTCCTGTAAACATTAAGAGAACAATCCAAAGCCTGTTGAGATCAGTTAGTGTCTGTCCCTACAGCACTGAAGCTGTGGGGAATGGCAGTGCTCAGTGAGGGAGCGTGAGAGGTCCTTGGTCTGCCAGCACATCCTTCTTGTGATGCACAGAAGTTCAGCTTATGTGCAGAACTACCATGGTAGGGACAGATTCTCTCTGTTTACTTTAGGAAAAAACTCCAAGAGAGCTGCTTTCCTTGGTTTTAAAGAAGAAAATAGATACACAGCCTGTTCTAGTACAGTATTTGCCAAATCAGACATTCTGGAGGTTAATTTGGGCTTTATTTAATCTGTTGTTTTAAACAGGACAGCAATGTTGCTATTTTAGTTGTGCAGTTCAGCAAATGGATTACAAAACTGCAGTTAACTGTGAATGCCACGGATGGTAACTCAGTTAATAGTAGATTAAAAGAATCTTTAGGTTTTCTGTGTGTTGTTTTACCATTAATCTCTCTTTGTAGCTTGTCTGGGTTTAATGTAGTTTATTCCATTTAGAACCATTACTGGGATAAACCCCATTAAAGCAGGCATTATAGTCCTTGTTTTGATTAGCACTCAAGGCCACTACATAATGATGCCTTAAAAAAAAATAATCTCTTGTTTCTCTCATGGTCGTTAGCACTCTGATCGCCACCAACCTTCCTACCACAGTGTAGATCTTACGGGTTTTTCCTCTTTACATCCCAGAGCCAATTGTGAATACCTTTAACATGGTCTGTGATGTTTGAACTGTACCATTTATCTCAAAAATAACAATTCTTGCTCTTTTAGTTCTCATACTTGCAGATCTTTGTATGTAAGACCTGTGGTAAAAAACTATCATTACTAGCTAATACTTTGTAATGCTATTTTATTCAGGCAATTTTCTTTTTTTTTTTTATTTTCTTTTTTTTTTTTTTTTTTTTTTTTTGTCGTGAGACTTTCTAGACATTTAGATACATACAAGTTCTTCTCAAATAACACCATGAGCAGAGAAAGATGTTTGCATCCCTCCTACCAAAATAGTGACCAATATAGGATCATTTCAGTCATGGACTGATAAAGGAATTTAAAGTGATTTCCTCACTTAATGTTTAAATCAAAGACATGTAATTCTAGGACAAAGCCTATCAGCACCTCTTTCCCATGCTCATCTGTGCTCAGAGGATGAGCAGCTGCTATTACACACTGACATCTTTTGAGGGTGAATGGCCACTTCAGGACATTATTACCTCAGTAGAAATGGATGCGTTTTCCATCCTGGTGTACAGACTTGATCTCACGTGCTGTTCTCTTTGCAAGTTTTCATTCTGTTAAATGAGAAGAACAGTGAAAAAAAATAATGAGTTCAATCAGTTGATCTTGGCATCTTGATGGATGAGGAATGTCCATCTGTAATTACATGCTCCGGCCGTATGGACCAAAGCCTATGGACAATTAACATTTGTAATAACACAGATAAGTCATTTTGCTAGTATTGCTGTATTTTACCTACTGTAGATGAACACTGGTGTACCGGAAAAGAGTCGCTCACTCTAGTCTTCATCCTTTATTCTTACAGACCAAAGTTACCCTATGTTTTCACTGACTTACCAGCTCCAGGTGCAAGAGCCCAGAAGTCTCCTGAGGTCCTTTGAGCTTATCAACAAAGCCTCAGATCAGACTGAACACTTGTTTTCATGAACATACTTCTACAGAGAAATAAAAATCACCATTTTTTTTTCTCTCTTCCTCCTGAAGAGTAAAAAAAAATGTGTGCACAAAACAATGTAGCATATGGAGCCTTATCATGGACTTGCTTTGGCTTATGACTCTCTTGTATTACTACCAACAGTGACTGTGGCTGTGATCCCCCAGCCCTGCTCCAGCATTTAGGGGACAAGTGGCTAGGAGTGCCAAATGTAGAAAATGTTAATAATTTTTGCTGGACTGTTTCTCCATTTTTTCCCACCAATATAAATAATATAAATAAGCCTTCTGAACACAGAACTCCTTTTTGTCCTTCTATCATACTGCAGCCCAAGCCACCTAATCCTTACTCTTTTGGTTTGGGGGGCTTTTGATGAATTTTGCTCACTAGAGCATGCAGCTCTGCTCTACTCCTAGTATTTGTTTTTTCTAGCCTTGCTCCTAGTAGGTAATTAATGCAGTAGTTAAAATACCATCATATTAACACTCTATACCAGGGATGGAAAACTGCTTATCTCGAAAGCAGTTACACATGAACCAGGCTGAAGAATGAATTTCAGAGTGGCATAACACTGGATTTAGTGTTCAGCCAGACACCACACTAGCTTGATCTGTCCTGTTGTTATTATTTTTACCTGAATAGTTGCTGCAGTTAAATTAAAAGCCATTTCCCAATTTCTAAACAACAGCAGTGAACTAGATCTCTGGAAGATACCAGCTTAATAAAATGCATTTAAAAATATGTAAATCCTCACTTGTGAATTCCTGATAAATGGAGAATAAATTCCTGCAGTTCCTTATTCATTCGATTTATATGCCATTATAACTGTGAATGAGGCTTTACAAAACCACAGGGACGCAGTCTTTGCCCTAAAGAGATTGTAGCTGAAATTAGACACAACACATAACCAGTGGCTTCAATAGACAAAGCAGGATTACACCAAATAAAAAATATTCATATGTGTGTTGTATACATTGTAAGTTTATGATAACACAATTATTTGGGAAGGACCTGTTTGTCACTTCTGAATGTCATGATTAACAACAAAGCTTTGGAATAAAACCATCATTAGTGTTTGCTGGTTTAAACCAGAAAACCTGAGACACTAATGAATAATCATTGCTTTCCTAAGGGCAACATAATTGAAGAGTTGGATTTAATGGAGGCAATATTCAGTAGTGTATTTGACTTTCGAGATGCTATAGCCTTCAAGGAATTTCACTCCATTTTTAGACCCTTATTCTAGACTTGCTTGCCTTTTGTGTTTTATTAAATGATGAAGGTAGAGCCTCTTGAGGGCTCTAAGAGGACTTACACAATCTGTTCACCCTTCGTTGTGGGTACACGTGGATAAGATTCCTCTAAATTTATAGCAAAGGAGTGTCTCATTCCATACATGTAAGAGCTCTTTTTCTACTATCTATTTGCAAATACCAATGTAATTATTTTTTTTTTTTTTCTGGGAATAAGCCATAACTGTGCAGTACATAATTTTTAAATGTTCCTCAGCAGAAAAGGGTAGCATCCTCATGAAAGTACTGCATGCACTTATATCAAATCCTCAGGCTTTAATCTGACATTTGAATAGCTAGACCTTTTGTTTAATGGGGGTTTGGATAATAAACTAAGGTTTGGCCACTATTTCCAGAGCTCTGCTAAAATAGAGCTCTTCTCATCTGCTTTCCAGAAGAGAAGAGCAGGTGACATGCCAGCAGCTGCAGCAACAAAGGCTGGGCTAGGGGCTTGGGGCTGGAAACCTCCCCACCTTCCCAGCCCCATCAGCAGGCAAGGATCAGGGGAGTTCTCCTCAGCAATTTGCTCGTATATACGAGAGGGTTAGTGTAGCTGCTCACCTACCCTACAGGATTCTGGTGTGGCTAATTAGTCAGTATTTGCACAGCCCTGTGAAAACACTTTAGAAGTGCCAATTATGAATTATAATTATCTTGTGAAGACAACTGGGAATCCACCCTTGCATGTTGATTCAGGACATGGGAGTAAGCCTTTCAAATAACAGCTATTATTTAAATGCCTTACCTTTTCCTTATCTCTTGTTTTTTTTTAAGGGTGATGGGAAACGTTAGTTTACCCTCAGGAAAGACCAGGTCTGACTGTTTTTAATAATGAGTTATATACTTGGTCACAGTAGGTAAATATACAAACTAAGCAGGACACACTCAGAGATTGATTCTGTCTGTTCGGCAGATGGTTTTACACAATAGGCATCAGGACAAACCTGATGAGATTTTAAAACAAATACTTCTAAGTAACATTGCCATAATCCTGTTAATACAGTGGCAATTGCCAATGACACCAAGCGTGGTGGCACAGTTGACAAGTTGGAGGGAAAGGATGCCATCCAGAGGGACCTGGACAGGCTTGAGAGGTGGGCTAATGCAAATCACATGAAGATCAACCAAGCCAAGTGCAGGGTCCTGCACCCAGGACATGGCAATCCCAGGCACAAATACCTGTTGGGCAGAGAATGGTTGGAGAGCAGCCATGAGGAGAAGGACTTAGGAGTGCTCATGGATGAGAAGCTCAGCATGAGCTGGCAGTGCACGCTGGCAGCCCAGAAAGCCAACCATATCTTTGGCTGCATCAAAAGAAGCATGACCAGCAGGTCACAGGAGGTGATTCTGCCCCTCTACTCTGTGCTCATGAGACCCCACCTGGAGTACTGTGTCCAGCTCTGGAGTCCTTAACTGAGAAAGGACATAGAACTGTTGGGACGGGTCCAGTGGAGGCCCACGAAGATGATTAGAGGGATGGAGCACCTCTCCTATGAGGACAGGCTGAGGGAGCTGGGGCTGTTCAGCCTGGAGAAGAGAAGGCTCCGGGGAGACCTTCTAGCGGCCTTCCAGTATCTGAAGGGAGCCTACAGGAGAGCAGGAGAGGGACTCTTTGTCAGGAAGTGTAGTGATAGGACAAGGGGTAATGATTTTAAACTGGAAGAGGGGAGATTTATATTGGATATTAGGAAGAAATTCTTTCCTGTGAGGGTGGTGAGGCACTGGAACAGGTTGCCCAGAGAAGTGGTGGATGCCCCGTCCCTGGAGATGTTCAATGCCAGGCTGGATGGGGCGTTGAGCAACCTGGTCTAGTGGGAGGTGTCCCTGCCCATGGCAGGGGTGTTGGAACTCGATGATCTCTGAGGTCCCTTCCAACTCTAACCATTCTATGATTCTATGATAATTGCTGTTTTAAACTCTGCAGAGGTCCTGCTTTAGTTATAGCCCATCTATTTACTGAAGTATAATAGATTTACTCTGGGAAGAGACTAGATCTCAGCAGATTTACTCCAAAGCCTGACATTTAAGTTTCAGTTTACTTTCACAAAATAGTAACTAATGCTTAGAATCAGCTGCAGGACACTTTGTGATTTTAGTCATAGTAGCACACCTGTATTAAAAACAAAGCAAAAATAGCCCACAGAAGAAGTCCATGACTTGACTTACAGTTTCTGATATTCCTGGAAATATTCTGTTGCAGCACAAATGTTTTAAGGTCTCTGCATTTTCTAACTTTATAAATGTTGCTGGTCTCTTGAACTGGATAATACAAGACTTGATTATATATTCTACTTTATGTAAATTAGTTGGGCAAATAGTTGTCTGTAAAGCAGATGTAAAATTTTAGTATGTAGAACCTTGTCTCGTGGGAGGTGTCCCTGCCCATGGCAGATGGGTTGGAACTCGATATCTTTAAGGTCCCTTCCAACTCTAACCATTCTATGATTCTATGGTTTTGTTAATGTTGCATTATATAAAAAAAAAACCCTAGGGTTGCACATAATTCCATAGAGGGAACACGGTTCTGCTTGCAGTTATTGTATGTGATTGGGAACAGAATTCAGCCAGAAGTTCCCTGCATACCTGTCTCTTTGCAGTACCATCAATTTTAATGTTGAAAAATTACAGGGAATTGAACACTTTGTTTAAACATGTTCATGAGTTCATGAAGGAAGAAGAACTTTACTTTTTTTTTTTTTTCCTGAGTAAGGGCCTTTTGATGATTGTGTGCTAATCTTATGCTTACACACGCATTCTGTAGCTGCATAGGGATGTTTAATGTAATGTTGACATGAGCCCACACATTGATGCTCCAGCAAAGTAGTCTTAAATATTCATATGATGACTAGATTCATGTGGTTTTATTTGCTTCCTTTCTTCTCTGCCTGGAGTCCTGGGCACCGTCAGGTAATTAAATGTTATAGGGTCTGTGGTAGTAAGCATTTCTGATAACCTGGGCATGCATAGAAGCTTGGTGCTCTGGCATTGCTCTGCTTGGAGAAAAGTGGTCCTCTGACATTAGACTAAAATGTTTCATCCCTACATAAATTGTTACAGCTTTCTGGGAAGGATTTGGAGCATTCCTTGTGTAGGAAATGATTGTAGAGGAAGATGCTTGTGTTGGTGTAACAATTAAGCATGATGTTACTGGTATGAGATTCAAATGCAAATGAAAACTCATAAATTTAAGCAAGTACCTACAAGGCACCTTCAGGCCCTGTTATAGTCAGTGGTGATCATGGCCCCTTTCAATTGCCCACCCAGAAGCAGCTGGTGCCTTTTGAGATGCCCTGTGCTATCATTTATAGTCTATAATCACTATTTGGGAAGCATAAGAGTTTTCTGTGGGTCCTGTGCCATCTCTGCCAATCACATCCAGATGCAGTTTTCATCTGCCTAAAGAGAGGGCATTGACTGCTGGTTTAAATGCCATAGATCAATGCCCTTTGGCCTCCAGCTGCCACTCCAGAAGAGCACAATCTGCAATTCCTGCATCAAGTTATCCATCTCTGTGGACATATCTGCATAAACATCCAGATAGCTTGGATATCCTCTGGTAACTCAAGTGGTCCTAGCCGCCAGTGTTGAGGCAACTAAACATCATCCCTTGGAGCTAGTCAGATGCATCTCTTGCCAGGCTCCGTTGCCTGGTAGCCCCTGGAAATGTAGGAGGCTCAGACACTTCATTCACACATAGACTCAGTTGGGCATCTCATGCATCTCATGATGGGCTGCCCGGGACTTTGTTGATAGGAAATGAAAAACTATGGAAGGGCTGAGAGGGAGAAAAGAGAGAAAACAGTAGTTGCTGCCCATATTACTGCTCTGCTGTGGTCTGTAACTCAGCTAGTGAGATGCACTGTGGATTTCACCCATGGTCTCCCAATCCTTCAGTCTCATCTGCAGAGCCACAGAAGAGCAATGTGGGTGATCAAGCCAAGTCAGAAAGCTGTGCCATGGGGAAATCAGTGGCACTGAGTCTTGGCCACTGGGCAATACCAGCACAGTGGAATAAACTGGGTTTCCTGAAATGGGTCAAATGAAAGCCCTTCTGAGACAGCAGTAGGTACTCCATCATAACTGGCTAGTTTTCTCCATCTGTTTGAGCTGACCTGTGAATTTTCCATCATTATTTTTGCCTTTTCCTTGCCTTTGCTTCACCTGCATTTGCCAACAGTACTGTCTTTGCCTATTAGCAGTTGTGTACCAGCTGCTGTACTTTTTTCTTCCTTTGGCAGTTTCTGTGCAGATTTTGCTTGCTTTTTTGCCCCAAACCCTTTTGGTGCATGTCAACATTTTATCTGTTTGCATGCACCAGGGAATGATAGGAGCCATGATCTATTTGGGTCAGTGCATGCATGTGTGTAACCATTCCAAAATGAGGGATTTTCTGAGAATAAATTCTTCCTCACCAATCTGGTGATTCTTGCCCACATAATATCTGTTGGCTCCCTTCTGCTATTTTTAGATTTTTAGATCTGTGAAACTAGGGTAAAGAGAGTGATGAGTCTTTCTATTGTTTTTGCTTTCTTCCAGTTGAATTTAGTCTTGCATTTCTTCTGTTAGTTGATTGACTTGTGGAAATACATAGGAAAGCAAATAGTTTAGCAGCTTCCCTGACCTAAGGTGTACAGTCAGCTGAAAATTCAAAAAGAATTCTCTAAAAGGGGATGGAATGGTTGTTTTTCTGAAAGTAGCACATCAGTTTGGTATTGCATCTATGTAAATGCAGAGCTGGATGAACTCTGCTCCTCAGACAGTTAGCCAGCTGTTCATTGTTGCTGAGAAAATCTTCCAACAAAAGAAAAATTAACTACTATTTCTGCCATCAAGTGATCTGTAAGTGTCTCAGCTTTCTATAACTAATGGTCAGCCCCTTGATTTGTGAATGATTTCTTTGAAAGCTGTTTTCTTCTGCAGAATCTGATGGCTTTACAATAAAATATCTCCCTAGGCAATGGAAAAGGATAAAAAAAATTTGTTCACCATATAGTGTTAGATTATCCTTTAAAATGAGCCATGTTCAGGAGGGTATTACAGCAGGCCTGAGCATGACAAATTTCTCAAAGAATAAAGACAAAGCAGGTGAAATCCAGCCTGCTTGGTGAAGGAAAATCAGACCTGAACAGGGCATTATAGCAGTGACGTAAATTGTAAAAGATGTTCAAATTGCTGGGGGGGCTGTTTATTTTGTAGCTGTACATATTCTTGAGCCGACTTCTCATTAGCATGTGTATGTTTGTGTCGTGTATGTTACTTCATGTTATTTATTACATTTTAGGTAAGCAGTCCTTTTTCTTAATTCATATACTTTCATTCTTTTTTCTGAGAGTGTTTGCCTGTGTTTCTTGTCACCTGTCCTTTGTATTTCTGACATGCTCTGCCTTTTCTTACCATTTGGGCATCCTAATATTAATAGACCATACCAAAGTAACCAATAGATGCTCATACCAGTACTGGTAATTTTATAAGGAGTTTGTGTGAGTATGTCTGATTGTTAATATTGACAAAGTAATTTGGGGGGAAGAAGTGCTAAAACAAAAATGTTGCCCAGGGTGAGAAATACTCAGCTAATGACATGGGTGACAGTGCCCTGCTAGGAGGACTAGGCCTGGAGGTGGGTGAAGAACTGATGGCAGCTTATCAGCTTATGGAGCTGCAAGGTGGAGGTGAGCTGTGGCAACACTACAACTTTCCTTCAGAAAGGAGGAAGCGCCAGCTGTGTAAAGAGGAATGATGGTCCAGAGGTGGCAGAGGGTGGGTAAAGGTACCAGAAAGAGGCAAGACGATAGAGGTGGAAGCTTCCTGGACATGCAGGAGTAAAGGCAGTAGCTGCCTTTGTGGTGTGCATGCACATGGACATGAGCTTGTGTGTGTGTATGATGTGGTCACATCTGTACAGATAAGACTCTTCAGATGCTATATCAATGAGATGCAATTACTGCTGACCAACTGTACAAAGTTTCTGAGCTTGCTGTCTGCTCTTCTCCTCATATATCACCAGTGTAAGACTGTTCATCTTCTCACCTGGTCTCTCTTGACTGTCTCTCCTGTCCATGGAGAGCAGTTATCCTGTATGCAGTATGGGTTTTTGTCAAATTCCAGTTTTATTCTCCTGCTTCAAAATCTTAACAAGATTGAGTTCAGTGGGGAAAATACAATGATTTGGGTCAGCACAAAAATGAAACCCAGAAAAAGAAAAGCGAGGCTGATGAATTGATTGTGAAATGATGCAATACTCTGCTTGTCCTGCCTATCAGCAATTGCTTCTCTGCCACCATGCTTTGGTGGCTCTTAACTCAAGGGAGTAGCAGAACTTTTTGTAGCAGGCATGATATATTTATCCTTTTCTCTGCGGTGCTACCCAGATTGGAGTACATCCTGCTAAAATAATGCTAGTGAAAATAGCATGGCAAAGCACAGAGGCAGGGAAGTCTCACAACATTAGTGATGCTTAAATTGCAGAAAAACTGATGCCAACAGGCAGCAAGAAGAACAGACTGGAGGAAGAGAGAAAAAAGGGTGGGTTTTTTTCAGTCATTTAACAAACCCTAGTTTACAAGCTACAGACCAACTGCCGTCTTCTGATTCTTACTTAGGTGCAAAAGGAGTGTATTTTTATTAGGGATCATGATTTATGAGGAAATGTTCTGTTTATACCAAGTTCTTATTGCAAAATGGTAGGTAGCAGATGATATTCAGACTAGGGATTTCCCTTGAAACAACGTGAGAAAGTATTTCTTTTCTGAAATCCATTTCCCTTCACAGTGAGTTTCCTCCCATTAAACATCTAGGAGTCAGAGAAAGAGCTCAAAAACTATGACAGGCAACTGCATTTGCTAGATATGTAAATGTAATATTCATACATAGCTTTATGGAGGGTTTATTTTCCACAGTGTGTGAACCAAACATCTCAATTAAATAGAGGAGGGGAAGACCTGGTTTTCATTAGCTGTGAAGACTTTAAGAATTACATTAGTTGCAGTTCATTAGATCTTAATATCATATTTGCTGTGAGTCATGATGAGGCAGTGAGGAGTTTGGGTGTGCATGGGGGAAATCGAGCACATAGATCATTCCCGTGAACCCATTACTAGCTTCTACTGTCTCAGTCCATTGGGATCAAGCTCAGAGCTTTATATTTACCTCTCCACAGCAGGAGAGCAAATGGGTAAAATGCACTGTGTGACAGGACGTTGGTGTGGGGGCAGAAAACAAAGGGGGTTATTTTGCCTTCCCACACTGCTCCAGCTGGCAAGCAGGGCATCCATGCTACCTCAGTGAGGAGGTGAACCTGCAGGATATGCTGGACTGTCAGAAGCAAGTGGTGATCTTTGTTTGCCCCAGCTCTGCTTCCAATGGAAAAGACAGCATTGTGTGATAATGCTAGTCTTGGGGAGAAATTGAAATGAAATGGTGCAACAAGATGAGCCATGAAAAGACCTGGTCTTGTCTGTGCTGCTCCTACCATACAAAGGTTTAGCCATGTTTTCTGTTCTCATGTGTTAACCATGAAAGTCAACTCAAAAGAGTCAACTCTGAAGAAAAGAATTCAAACCATATGTCTTGTACGTCACCTTTCCCAGAAGGTCACCGCACGCTAACCTCCCATGCTTTTGTCCATGACTTACAGATATTTCCTCTCCAAACTCTAGTTGTCTAAAAGTTCACTATAGGAAGAGACTAGGTATGAGCATATATATATGTATATGTAGTGTCCTCTACCTCTGAAGGCACTCCTCTCTGCACAGGTAGAAGTTAGTTTTTACTGACAATGCAGAGCAGCAAGGCAGCCAGTTTATTTTTACATGGCTGAAGTTAAGGCAGCACCTTTCCTCAAGGACCACATGGCTGTTTTTCCAGCTCGAAGGAGAAAAGGAAGATCACATAGATGCAGCACTGGCTGAGGACCCCGGGTACCTGGGATCAGTTCTCATCTCTGCCAAGGGGCTCTTCAAAAGCCATCCTATTTGTTCTTGGACATTTTTTAATGAAAAGGAGTTATTTACACAGTTATTTCTCTCATGTGCTGCCTTGGTCTTATCTAGGTAAGATGTAAACTCTTCTGGACAGGGAGCGCCTCAAGCAATGAAGAAGGCTCTGCATATATGCACCAAGTATTTAAGAAAGGCTGATATTTCTAGTTAAATACGAATGCTAAAAAGTTACAAATCACTTTATTGAATCATTTAGAGTGAATAATGAGAAATTTGAGTTTGAAATAGCTCTTTACCTTACAAAGAACAAGGTGAATGTTGTTTTCTTAAAATTGGCCTGTCACTAAGTTGAATGGCTGATTGCTGCCTCTCTTGTGGTGGGATATTAGGCAGCTTATTTCTCACTAGTTCCTTTTGCTTGAAGATTATTTAATCTTAACGGTAACAAACCCTTCATATGTAACTTGTGCTCTGCCACCAAGGACTATCACTTAGCTTCCCTGGAATGCTCCTGCCCTCCAGAATTTGATATCTATATTATTATTTGATATCTAGTGTTAGTTACACTATACATACAGACTAGTGTATAGTCACTGAGTAATCTGGGCTTTTTAGATTTAAAAATCTTTTTGCTTCACTCAGTAATCTGGGCTTTTTAGATTTATAAGTCTTTTTGCTTATTTTTTTCAAAATTAGAATAATTTTAGTGTGCTTCATTTTGGAGGGATCTCACTCAAGACACATTAAAATGCTGCAGTGTCCTGATGGATACAAGGCATTTTTTAAATTTCTCAGTTTACATAATCTCACTGTATCTACTAAAATTTTAACAATCTAAAAGTAAAGTATCAGTGGAAGTCATTTAGCCTTCTCCTGTGATGAGAATGGAGGTGAGATCTCTCAGGCAGGATCCCATAATTAACATGTGAGCGCATAGAAGCCTTTTAGAGATGTAAATATACAGAAGTCAAACCCTACTCTAAGTAGTAGTCTTATTTTTTTAAAAAAGGTCCCAGTTCTTCTTCAGCAGGGACAGTCAGAGCATTGTGTTTTGCTTCTGCATATTTTGCAATCTCCTGTATTTTTAGAAGTTCAGGGTCATTTAGAAACTGGAAGTAGCTTCTGGAAAAGTACTATCTGTCTGTTGTGTTTCATGGGCCTGATTCAAACATGAGTTTGAGAACAAGTATGATTCTCGTGGATTTAACAGGTCTGTTAGGTCCAATGACAGAGGCAACCTCTGTGCCCACTTCCCAGGCCAGGGGGATTTTCTCTATTTCCTTTATTATTACATGAATTTGCAAAAAAGTTGCCAAAATGTTGTTGCACTGCAAAAACTGAAAGGGGTCTTGGCATGGGACTCAGCACAGGAAGGACATGGACCTGTTGGAACGGATCCAGCAGAGGATGATCAGAGGGCTGGAGCACCGCTCCTGTGAGGACAGGCTGAAAGAGTTGGGGTTATTCAGCCTGGAGAAGAGAAGGCTCTGGGGAGTCTTTACAGTGGTCTTCCATTACATGAAGGGGGCCTACAGTAGAGATGGGGAGAGAGTCTTTATCAGGAAGTGGAGTGATAGGATGGGGGAGGGGGATGGCATCACAGATAACTATCACAGTTATCTTTACTGTGAGGGTGGTGAGCCACAGGAACAGGTTGCCCAGAGAAGTTGTGGAAATGTTCAAGGCCAGGCTGGATGGAGCTTTGAGCAACCTGGTCTAGTGGAAGACATCCCTGCCCATGGCAGGGGGGTTGGAACTAGATGATCTTTAAGGTCTCTTCCCACCCAAATCATTCTGTGATTTGATGGTAGAGTTACATAAACAGCAAGTGCAATTATAAACAGGTTGTTTAATATGAAATAGCATCTAGTTCCTGGAAACCAAAGCTATCAGTAGTGGTTGTGTCAGAGCTAGAAAACAGTTCACAAAGACAGCTTTCATTTCTATATGCTCTGAAGAATGCAGTAATCATGGTCTAATTACCTCAGTGCAGCCAGAAAGCAATATGGGATATTGTGGGGGTGTGGGAAAGAGAATAATATGCTACAATTAAGCTGTAATCTTTGGCATGGTCACTTGTCAGATAAAGCCTTTCTGCTGTTGTATTCAAGACAGTCATTATTTGACTGCTAAAGCCTGGGGAAAATATGTGGTGGTGTTTCTGGGAGCTGTTTCACAGAGGTTTCATTATTGGTTTCTTTCTCAGCAGCTGGCCAAGTCCAGCCAATGCTCTGTGTTTGCAAGCTGTATCTGCAGTGCTCTGCTTTTCCTTGCTTGTGCTGGGGGTGTGTGCGGGTACTGCTGGTAGTGAAATGGGGGTGACGTTATTACCCACCATGAAATGAATTTGTGAATTTTAAGTTATTAGTTTAAAAACATGCTTGCTCAGGACCTTATTTATAATGGATAATACCTTTGGCACAGGGTTTTTACATAGAAAGACCTTGTGAATGTGGCAAACAAATGTGCTAGCTACGTGACAGGTTATATGCTTAATTTTGCACATGCATCAACCCCAGGATGCAGACTGTTTCACTAGGACATAATGATGTTCACATGCAATTATGCTCACCTTCCTTTGAAAATCTAGTTCTACAGTCTGCTAAGAAAATCTTGCTGGTGATATCTCTTATTTTCTAAAATTCTCCACTGTTTTAACTATTCCACTACCTTGAAGGGAGCTCTTGGATTCACACGCTTAATTGTCATAATGCTGCCTGCATTCTGCCCAATGTCCCTAATGTCTTTCTGAGAAAGAGAGGCAGCTTATGATGCGGGCTCATGGGGAATTGCTAAAATTCTGGCAAAGGAAATGCATAGAAGGAGAAGTCAAGTCAAGTTTGAATATGTTGACCTTGAGGTGACATGGTCTGACAAGTCATGAATGAGTTCACTGGGCTATGAATGCAGATTGTGGTGTAGATCCCTGTTTACTGCTGCAAAGGCCTTTTATATTTTTTCTGCAATACTGCAGATAGACAGTTTCAGAGCAACTTGGTTTCTTTCAGAGATGTTAAGACTTAGAAAGGGTTAAAAGTGGCCAGTGGTTTGGCACTGTTCAGTGTTATCTTAGATCTGGTTTTGCATTATAGAGCATCCTTTGATAAGCCAGGTATGATTTTTGTAAAAGTAGATACAATGGGGAATTAGATCAAAACCTCATTATTCTGCTGCTTCATGAAGCAGAAACATTAACTTTATTCAAGGCTTATGGCACTCACAGTCTCTGCAAAGCTCGTCTGACAGCCTGCAACAGCAGCGCAGTCCACGGCAGTAATTCCTTCCAGCATCAGGCTTCCAGGACCAGGCCTTAATTATGTGCACATCTGATCTCCGGCAGCCCTGCTTGGAGTAAAACGTGTCTCTTCAACTGCTCTTATTAAATGGGTGCTGTCCCAAGCCAAGCAGCTCTAAAACAAAACTGCAGCAGAAGAGCATCAGTCTGTCCTAGAAAAGGATTTGTTTTGATTTGGTGCACAGGAACTCCAAAAGTACTGCATGAGAAAGGTGATCCTGTTCTTCAGTTTTGTGTAGTTCACCACTGTATCTACATTTAAACAGCTAAAAGCTGAAACAAGGCAATGCATATGCAGAAACAGTAACATAAATAGGTCTTTCAACTTTTTTTGCAGTGCATTTGGAGAAACTTCAAGATCTTGATTCTGATGGCACTGTGGTGTTAGGAGAGGTTCTGCCAAGGAGGACATTAGTTCAGGCAGCAGTCCTGTTTGCTGTTGTCTCTAGAAGCATTTAATACCACACAATTGCTCTTATGTACCTAGCACCAATTTAAAGCAAGGATAACGTTTATTCAGGCTGTTCCATGGTATCATGTATTTTAATGTAGCAATGCCTGCAAATTATCTGAATTTTCTCTTTTTGATAAAATTACATCTTTGTACTTACTTTATTATGAACTTATACATGCTTATTGCTATATTGATCTCTTAATACAGTTTTTGTCATGCATAACAGAGGTGATTGCCCCAGGCAGCAAACAGAACTGGGAACTGGTAGAGAGACAGGAGCTGGGAGCTGGGGATAGGAACTGTAGTGAGTAGGAAGCTGGACAGACTTCTTTTTAACCCAGTTCACCACAGAGCTACGCTTAAGCTCCTCCCAGGAGCACAAATGGCATTTCCCTGCCATCAGCTTGGTGTTTCCATGCATGCAGACAACAGAGTTCTGACACAAAAATAGTTCTGGATTGGGCAAAGTGCATCTGACACACATTGTCCCTCTCATTTAAATCAAGTGTGTGGGCCCTAGGGCGAACTTTGGTGTGAATTCCTTTTCACACAGGAGTTGTGGCAATGGATTGCCTTCCTTCAAGTATTTTCCTTAGGGTGGTGTGGGGATGTGACATTCAAGGGAAGTACTCATTCTTTGGGTGCTTGGAGAGACACTGCACCCTGAGCTGGGTCTGAAGTTGCACAGGCAGTTTTCTGGAGAGTGTAAGGCAACAGGACCTCGTTAGGTCTCCTGTAGCTTCATAGAGAAAGTCTGTTTTCAGTATTTGGAGGAACAGAAACTAAAAGGATCAGCATCCACAGATGTTTTTCACACCTGCCACAGCCTGTTTGTTGTAGCCAAACTTTGTGTGCCTTTTTTGTGTTTGAATTACAGTGTTTGCAGCTGTGTGTAGACAGGAGCTTCATACTTCTCAGCTCCTGTGTGGTTCCACGTATGTTGTAGTTCACCATTTTCTGGGTTAATGCAGCTCTCTATGGGCTTCCTACCAGACCAGTTAAAATCTCCTTTAGTAATTATGAGCTTCTTCCCCACTCTCCCCTCTCCTTCTCAGGTCTGACCTACTGGGGTGGAGGGGATCTTCTGTTTTGCCATTTAGCAGCAGGTAATTGAAGGCATTAGAAACACAGCGGTTGGGAAGAAGAGGGCAGTAGGAGGTGGAGTGGCCTGAGAAAGAACCCTGTAACTGAAGCCCAGCACAGAAGCAAGCACGTGAAATTCCTGGGTAGTTCCCCCATTAGCCAAATCCCACCTGACAGGGTGTCACAATCCTGCAATCCTCCCCAAATCTCTCCTATCCTGTTGTGTTTGGCTTCTCACATTCAAAGTCATTCAGCTGTCAAAACAATTTCTTCCCTTGCCTACACTCCATCTATAATTCATTAAGAAAAGCAGAGAGGTGAAGCCAACACCTTTTCCCACTTTTTCCCCTCTGGAAAGCATGGGCCAAGTGTAGTTTGCAGCAGGACATGAATGAGTGGTTGTAAAACCCAGAAGCCCAGTGGGAAGGTGGTGGGAGAAGGACATTGCTATCTGCTGCCAGGCCTCCCTGGCCACCAGAGCACGTCATCCGCTTCTCACAAAGCACATCCCATATATGTTTCAATGTAATCTCGGGCAGATCTTTGCTCAGAAAATCCAGGTCAGACCTGAAATGCACTGGATCTGTCTGTTCCTGGGCTTCAAAGGAGTTCAGGTCTCAATCCATGCTTTTCCTTACTAGTAGAAATTGTCACTCTATGCGCTCCTTAAAATGGCAGCCTATATCTTACACTCACAACTGCTTCACCCTTGATGCATTCTTTTTATCCCTCAGTTTGGCAATGAATTTGCACTTGCACATCCTAAACTCCTTTCCTCACCGACTCAGACTGAACTGCCCTAGCTCTCTCTGCTTTATCCCTGCAACAGCTGCAAGGAAAAATAACACATTATTCAGCATGAAAGTGCAGGTCATGCAATGAGATATCAATCTTTCTGAAACCACAAATGCAATTGGACATATAAGTGCATTTGTCATATAGGTTCCACTAATGGCAAATATTGATGTCTAAAAAGCAAGAGAAAGTTGCCACAAGAAGTAGAAATCTTATTCAATAAAGTGAAAGGACTTGTTTTCTGAACTGAAAGTGGCTTTGAAATGTGAAGGCGAACAGTGGTTTGCATTTTGCTTTAGGTGAAATAACTGTTTTACCCAGGTGTTCCAGGCCTGTCTCTATGAGTCTTTTTTAGAGTTCAGCTTCACCAACAACTTGTGTTGAGATTTCTATGGAAAGGGTACAACAAAAGAAATATTCATCTTACAAGATTTTCACCTATGAAAAAACCCCAATCTGTTTCAATTGACTGTTACTCTGTCTCAGTGATGTCTCTGTGCAAGGTTAAAGTATTCAAGTCTGGCAGTCTTTCAATGGTTAATGGCATGAAAGGCCCCATGTCAGCTCCATCTTTAGCAGTGGGGGTTGCATTCAGCTCTGAAGCACCCTCAAGAGCCATAAATTCCTGTCCTAAAATGGAGAGCTTCACCAGAGGGCAGCACAATATCACTTCTTATTATAAAAGCAGATTTCATTTACTCGGCATGTTCTCATATGGCAGAGTTCAGCACTCTCGTCGGACCCATCCTCGCAGTCTGGATCCCTGTCACACTGCCATCTGTTAGGCACACCTTGACCACTGATGCACACAAAATCGAAATCAGCACATGTCCTCTTCTTCCTCATTCTCTGGCTTTATTTGGTCTGGATCGGAAAAGACAGAGGGCTGAGCTGACTTAGTCTTCCTCCTCATTCTAGTTACTGGGGCAACTTGTACAGGATCTGCTGGTGTGGCTGGAATCTGAGTAGTCAGTGCAAAGCGGAGCCGGTGCCACTACGGGCGCGGGAGGGGCTGGCGGCAAGGTCACGTTTCCCGCAGGCTGAGCAACCGGTGCCGGGATGGGCTGGGGCGCAGCCTG
>VZRU01003747.1:403-49855 GCA_013398155.1 Pedionomus torquatus | reverse complement strand
TGTTGATCCTTCAGCTTTTATACGGGGCATGATGCTGATGGGATGGAATACCCCTGTTGGTCAGTCCTGGGTCACCTGTCCTGTCCACTCCTCCTTGAAGGTGGGACCCTCCGACGGGCAAACGATGAAAAATTATCTGACCTTGGTTCTTCCAGCAATAAGTCTAAACAAGGGCCTCTCTGCATACCATCCCCCGGTACAATCAGGTCCTATCACTGTGAGACGGAACAGCTCCGCACAATGTGCTGTTAATTTCAGAGCCCAGCTAGCTAGGAGAGGCCTAGCTAAGAAAGCAAAACTGTAAAACAGAAAATCGATTCATTTTACCTCAAACCAGGACAAAAAGCAGGAGTTTTCAGCTTTCTAAGAGCTTTTTGAAATTGCCAACTTGTTGTTCCATAGTTATGATTGCAAATAAGTTTCTCTTTAAAAGCCTCTGAAGCAGCTCCAAAATTCACTCTATTAGGCATACATTAACGTTTGAGTACCCAGGCACTCACTGAGTGGCAGCAGAGGGAGTTCAGACAGTTGTGGTTTCAATGTGTCTCTCTGCCAGGTTTCTGTCTGAAGTTGGTCAGGGCAGCTGAGGGGTGGTTGTCCAGCTTTGAATATTTCAGAAACTCTCCTATGTTACAGGCACTGTCCCGAGTGAATGCTATTGCAGCTTCATCATGTGGGAGGCATTTAACAGTAGGAGTAAGCCCTAAGGAGATGGCACTTCGTGAAAAGGGTTCACAGAGGGTGAAAGTAGGCTTGGGTTTTTGTATTATAATTGTATTTACTTCTGGTCCTGTGTGCTGAGAAGCTTCTAGGTCCCCTAGCACTTATGCCAAACTCTTGCCATTCAAGGAGCTAAGAGTTGTCACTGATCACATCTTGCCTGCTCAGCTTCCCACACATAGGGCTTAATCTGTCATCAATCTGTTCCAATTTATTACTCTATTCTGCTTGCACAGATAACTGGCCTCTCCTCCAGTTGCCTCTCCTTGTTCAAGTGCCACTGTATTTTTCTGACCTTTTCTGACCTCTTTCTCTCAACTTACAATCAAAGCCTTGGTATCTGAATTCCCACTCTTTTGCTATAAATTAACTGTGTCTTCTGCCTTTGGTCATTCTCTTTGTTCCATTTGGCTTCTGCCTGGTGGGATATCTCATGTCTAGCTTCAGTCTTGCACTTCAGTCCTGCCATTGACATTTAGGCTTCCCTCGGCTCTTTCCTTCTGATCTCACTCCTTTTTAAGCTCAGGCTCAACTGTACCTGCTCCTGCTCATCCTTAACTCTGTATTGCAGTCTTCAAAGATGCAGCTTTTCTATGGGGCTGCTCCCCATGCATCTCTAGCTTTCCTTAGCTCAAATACTATCTTTAAATAAAGGTCAGCAGCCTTAAGAATATGTATATGTGAAATAAAAGAATAACTTTTCCTACTACATTAGCATTTGGTGCATTACTTAGACTTTTGAGAGGAGTGTAATATTGTTCTTCAGAGTAGCTATAAAATCATGAACTTAGAAACAATTTAAATTATATCTTTCAAGAAAACTTTGTGTCTTCTTTAAAGAAGATAAATGTGATTCTTTTTTAAGAAAAAAAAAAGAAAAATATTTTGAAATCCCTGTTCTTTTTCTTATATTTTTCTTTGCCAAATACTTGGGGAAAAAAAAAAAAAAAAAAAAAAAATGACAGGTCTCTTATTCGTTTGCATTCTCTCTTTTTATTCCTTGGGAAAAGTAAGGAAGAAAAGACAACAAAAATGCTAAAAAAGATTCAATTCAGTTTTCCTTTTTTTCACATTTAATTTTCAATTCATCCTTTTTTTCCAAGGAAGGAAGAAAATTATAATTTTTTAAAGGCAAAAGGATGGGGGGAAAGGAAGGTAAAAAATCTTTTAAGAATAATTTCTAAAAGTTTTAACAGGTAAGAAAATGTCTTTGAAAATTCATTAAAAAATAAAAGTTGAAAAGAAAAATACTTTCTATTCAAAACAATTAACAAAGTTTTAGAGCTAGTTAAGGCAGCCAGTACAGTGTACTTTGTAGTGTATTCTGAATAAGGACAGTCTGTCTCCTCTACAGGAACCCAGTGCTCAATTCCCTTGCATTTCATCAAACAGGTCTTTGCAGGCATTCTGCCATTTCTTATGACTAAATCTGATTCTGCTTCTCTCAAAGTAATCTCCATTTCAAAGTCAGTGATGTGACTATGACCCAGTGTAGAAATAACCATAGTTTTGCTTTAAAATAGGGATGAGCCAGATTCACATCTGCAAAATACATCATTTTTAGAGTGCTCTGCCATTGCTTTTAAATTTTTTTAAATTTTACATTTTCAAACTCTACCAAGATAACCACAGAGGCACATTGCTTGGCAGTGGCCAGCCCCATAGAGCGATGGCTCCTTGGTGTCAGTGCTACCCATAAGAGACATATCTGTGCTTTGGCAAGGTCTATGACACTTACTCTTCCTATCCTGTGTATTTATGGGTTTGGAGAAGTTACAGATTATCAGGATTTCTTACAACTTGGCCAGACTAGAAGTATTTAACTAGACTTTGAAGTTTGTCTTTCCAGGGTTGGCAAGTTTGAGGGTTTTTTTTCCAGTTTTTGTTTGTTTCATCCCATTTAAAGTTACTGCACTGCCATTAAAGGGAAAAAAAAAAAAAAAAGGAAAAAAAACCTTTATCCCCCAGGGATAAATTAGTAAAAACTGGTTCTTCTTGGAATATAGAATCATAGAGTGGTTTGGGTTGGAGGGGGTCGTCAAGGTCATTGAGTTCCAACCCCCCTGTCATGGGTAGGGACACCTCCCACTGGACCAGGTTGCTCAAAGCCCCATCCAGCCTGGCCTTGAACACCTCCAGGGATGCGACTTCCACAGCTTCTCTGGACAGCCTGTTCCAGTGCCTCACCACCCTCACATGAAAGTTTTTTTTTCCAGTGTCTAATCTACATCTCCCATCTCTCAGTTTAAAACCATTCTCCCTCATCCAATCGCTCCACTCCCTGATAAAGGGTCCCTCCCCATCTCTCCTGTAGGCTCCCTTCAGGTACTGGAAGGCCATTATAAGGTCCCCCTGGAGCCTTATCTTCTCCAGACCGAACAACCCCAATTCTAGCAAAAGTTGTGTTTAACTTCTTAAAAACCACTGTCTACTTTTCTCATTGTTGTTTCCTTAGGTGCAGAGAAGCAAAAAAGTTCAGTATTATTGCTCTCCAGACATATTTTTAAGAAAACAAGCATTTCACATAGAAATAAGATTATATCTGATCTGCCACAAAAAAGGGTTTTGTGGTATTACTTTGAAAGACTTGTCTACATTGTTTGTCACTGTACTTTAAGCACCAAATCATGTGCAGGCTTGAGATGTTGAGAGAGAGAAAGGTGAACACCTGTTGCAGGCTCTCTTCTTGGCTTATTAACTTTGCTGATATTGTAGTTGGTTTGGAAAGCTCACTTATTAATGAAGTTAATAAATATCACTGCAAAAGAGATTACACTGTCCCTCAAAGTGGATTTATAAACTTTTTCCTCAAAATACAAGTACAGAGATACTGTGCTACACTTTATTTGTGTGATTGAGATTGTAGATTGGTAACAGCTTGCATTAATATTTGACAGGGTTTGTTCTATGTCACAATCAGAAATGTAGCTTCATTGTTAGAAATGTAGCTGAAAATCTCTTTGGCTGTCTGTCTTGTATTGGAAACTGTTTTTTGATAAGGTCTGGATTTGAAAATCTATCCTGCCAGATTTGTAGCTGTCAGATTCATTATCTTCAAAATTTATATTCACTTCTCATGGTGTTTTTCTTTTTTCAGAAACAGAAGGTGCATGCAGCACAGATGCCAGCCTTCTCCAAGGAGTAACCTATTCATCCCCAAGTGACGTTAGCTCCTGCTAGTACCATGGGACCAGAAGGTGGTTTCTTAGGCAGTGGACAGGTCCACATTATCCTGTGGGGAAGTTTGGCAGCCATGATAACACTCTTGTTCCTCACCTTCCTCATCTTTCTCTGCTCCAGCTGCAACAGGTAAGACTCAGAAGCTCAGCAGGCAGTAATGGTTCTTGAGTCAAATAGCAAGGGGATTGAGATAGCTCCACTAGCTAGTTAGCAAGAAATACTGAGGAGTTAGATACAGAAATGAAAAAAAGAATGGCATGAAATCTGAATTTGCACAGTTCTATTCATTCTAAAATCTACATTTGGGGTTTTTTATCTTTTGCTGTGACGGAAAAGGACTGGTGTGTTTGCTAGGTGCTTCCTGCTCAGCTGAAGCCTGGAGTGCAAGTGGACACTGAGTGTTAGCAGATCACACCACTAACATGAAACTCAGAAAATCCTGTGAGCTGAACAGGGCAAAAGGGAAAGGAAGGTGATTTTAGGTAAAAGGGAAAGGAAGATGATTTCTATATGTGTCAGCTTTGCTTTGGCCATTTCTGAAGACTCGGGAATTGATCTTGCTGTTCAAGCTAAAATGAGTAAGAATAAGTGATTCTAATTAATGTTGTGTACTCATACCTTATGCTTATTTTCTTCTCCATAAGAGGGTTTGATTTCACCAATACAGACACTTCTACTGACTTCATTTATTCACATTTCAAGGCCCCTTCATGACGTATAAGCTGAGCCCCACTGGTTGCACAGTGGAGCTGGACAGCTTGCCCTGAGTCTAGGGCACCATTCCACGAGCTCAGACAGGTCAGGTCCTTCACCATGAGGAGCAGCATAGCATGGGAGTAAAAAATAACTATTCATAACTCAGTACAGCAGCAAAATCTTTGGTTTGGACCCTTACGCCTGTAGGAATATGTTTGTTTGTCCTTTCAGCACTGGGAGCATGGAGGAATCTGTGCAGCCTTAAAATACACTACATTGGCATAAGATGTCTCTACAGTGGAAGGCGCTGGTTTTTAGGAGGATTTCTCTAAATTTCTCTAATGCCAACATTAAAAAAAAAAAAAAAAAGGTTATTCTGTAGGTCAGGTTGTTTATGCATAAAAGCAATTACGTAAAGTTTCTTCCTAGCTTAATCTTCAAAAATGGTTGAGGACACAGAAAATTGAACAATGTCCATTCTTTCTGAAATGTCAAAGTCAGAAAAACTTCCAGAGAGTAAATTAAGTATTCGTAAACTTTAACCCTGCTCTGCATTGGTACAGCCCTGTTTACTCTGTTTTCTTATTTCATAATTAGGCAGAATTTTAACAGTTGCTAATGGGGGGAGTATGGCGCATTGCAGACTTTAGAAGCAGTACAGATTTGATACTGTCAATATTTTCTCACCTTTTTGCTTGCCCTTTCATCTAGGGGAAGGACTATTATTATATTAAACTCATGGTTTGTTAACGATATTTCAGAACTAAAGCTGTATTTCCAAAATGGTAAAGACTGGAAATGTGATCCCTGCTTTGAGTTCTGTGAAGTACCCAGTGAAGCAGCGTTCATTTTAAAGTGAAGGCCTCTGCTCCTATGAACCTGAAGCCCTTCTTGAACTGCTCATGCTTATCATTAACTATAACTAGATCATGAGTGGGAGTAGGCTGGATTTTGTGGCCCTTTCCTAATTCTTCATAGGATGAACTCCTTTTACAGACACTTTAAGGAGTAGCACAGGTAATCTGTCACCAAAACATGTATCTCATGTATCTCTAAGCATTTCAGACATGAGTAAGTTTAATAAGGATAGTAACATTTTTATCATCAGTTACTCCTTACTGTGGTCTCACACTGAAGGAGAAAAAGGGTTGTGTGTGTTTGTTGTACCTCTTCAGATATGCTTATCACCACCTTGCCTCAGTGGTGACTTTACACAGAGGTCATACCAGTCCCTGTAATAATTTTCAGTTATTCTATTTTCAATATTATCATGAATCACAGTTGGCAGGTGTATAAGGTCTATTAATGATGGGCATAATCTGTAGTAACAGTTAATATGTCTTTTTCATTAAGGGAAAAGAAGGCCAAACATCAGAATGGAGATCATGAAAATCTGATGAAGGTGGTAAGTATTTATTTGTGGCAGCTTGTGTCTGTCTTGTGGTTAGTTTGTACCAAGCTCCTTACAAAATACTGCAGGTTGGCAAATAGCTCAGTAATTTGGAGATGGTTGAGCAAGGGAAACTTTAAAAGTTGCAGAATAGGAAGAGGAGATCTTGTTGTAGATCCTGATAATCTCCATCTTCTCAACACTCTTTCTGCTACTGTCATACTAAAGATCATCTGCCTTCCATTCTCTTTGTAGTGCAAGTGCAAGGTTCCCTTTGTCAGGTGCTGTCTCATGGGTTAAAACCATGTAATGTAAATAACCATAAAGGTTGGAAGGGAGACCACCCTGGGTATATTACGTTTGTTTTAACATCTGTAAACATGGGCACCTAAATCTTTGAGTATAGTCAGCACAATTTGACTCACCAAGGGACAGCTCCGGTGCAGGTACATCTGCAAGGGATAAGGTAAGAAGATAGAGAATCATCAGGGAGTGCAAGAGGGAGACAGAATTCTTGAGTCGCAGCCTACTTCCCCTGAACCAGGCCCAATAGGCAGAAAAGCCACACAACACAGGGATTCCCCATCCTCTATCTGCCTGGCCGAACAAGTTAGCTTAGAGGATAGGGGGCTATGGGAGCATGTTCCAGCCTGGAAAAGCAGGCATGTCCTCCCAGTAACTCCCTCACCTTCTCAGGTACCCTTAAAAAAATAGGTATGAGGCTGTTCAAGGGAAACCTAATCATGGCAAGGAAGATGATTCAGTGTCCACAGAAGTGTCACCAAGGTTAAGTCAAGCTACAGCCTGCATCAAAATATCTTCACTTAAGAAAAAAAGATGAGAGAATGCCATAGGTGACCCTGAAGGGAGCAAAAGGCTCAATAAGCCGACTAGACCCACTACTTGGGGAAGTCTGCTCCTCCTTGGGGCCCAAGTTAAAGATATAATAAGAAAACTTCCCTCCCTGGTAAGCCCTTGAAATTACTACCCACTGCTAATTTTTAAGACAGGCAGAGATGGAACTGTTAACAAGAAACCCAAGGGCAGTCAAAAGAGACTTCCAGGCCTTGGGATGATTGTTGAAGGGCAAGTGGTGTTATCCTCAGTCACACCAGTCACGGGGAAGGATGAGAGATGATTCTCAAGAAGAGCCAGCAGATTAACAGCTGGCTCTGAGACTGGTGTCAGTGGCAGGACTTCAGGTTTTTTGATCACAGGGTGGTTTACATGACAGGGTGTGCTTGGGATGAATGGGGTACACCTGTCTCAAAGTGGGAAAAGGATCTTTGCACAGGATTTGGCAGGGCTCGTCAAAAGGGCTTTAAACTAGATCTAAAGGACCAAGGGGATGTAACCAGCAACAGAGGTGTGAGGGTCATTGATGGTCTAGGAACTATGGATGCATCTGGGAATGGTCAGGTAGAAGTTAAGGCTTCTTCCAGCAAAAACAATCAGGAGCAGCCCAGCTAAAGTGGCTAATGCACACAGCATGGGCAACAAACAGGAGGAGCTGGAAGCCCTTTTGCAGCAGGAAAACTATGATGTAGCCACCAAGAAACATGGTGGGATGACTCGCATGACGGGAGTGCTGCATTAGGTGGCTACAAATTCTTCAGAATGGATGGGCAAGAAAGGAGGAACACAGTGGTTCTCTGTGTTAAGGAGTGTTATGCATGTCAGGAACTAAATGATGGGGACAACAGGGTTGAGTCTTTATGGGTAAAAATCAAGGGGAAGACCAACAAGACTGGTATCATGGTAGGAGTCTGTTATAGACTGCCCAACCAGGATATAGAAGTAGATGAAATATTCTACAAGTAGCTAGGAGAAATCTCAAAGTCACTAGCCCTTGTCCTTCTGGGAAACTTCAACCTACCAGATATCCGCTGGAAACTCAATACAGCTGAGAAGGAACAGTCTAGGAGGAGAAGACTGAGGTACTTAATGCCTTCTTTGCTTCAGTCTTTAGTAGCAGAGTCAGATGTCCTCCAAGTAGCCAGACCCCTGAGATAGTAGATGGGGTTGGGGAGGAGAATGAAGCCCACATAATCCAAAGGGAGATGGTGAGGGACCTGCTCCAACACCTAGACATATACAAGTCTATAGGACCAGATGGGATCCACCCAAGGGTACTGAGAGAGCTGGCAGAAGTGCTCACGGAGCCCCTTTCTATCATTTACTGGCAGTCCTAGCAAACTGGGAAGGTCCCAGCTGACTGGCGTCTAGCAAATGTGACGCCTATCCACAAGAAGGGCTGGCAGGATGATCCAGGGAACTACAGACCTGTCAGTCTGATCTCAGTGCTTGGGAAGGTCATGGAACAGATCATCCTGAGTACCATTATAAGGCATATGGAGGACAACCAGGTGTTCAGGACCAGTCGGCATAGGTTCAANGACACAAAGAAGGGTGGGAGTGTCGACCTGCTTGATGGTAGAAGGACTTTGCAGAGGGATCTGGACAGTCTGGATCGATGGACTGAGGCTGATGGGATAAGGTTTAACAAGGCCAAGTGCCGGGTCCTGCACTTGGGTCACAACAACCCCATGCAGTGCTCCAGGCTTGGTGAAGAGTGGCTGGAGTGTTGCCTGGCAGAAAGGGACCTGGGAGTGTTGGTTGACTGTCAGTTGACCATGAGCCAGCAGCGTGCCCAGGTGGTCAAAAAGGCCAACAGCATCCTGGCCTGTATCAGGAACAGTGACCAGCAGGTCTAGGGAAGTGATCGTCACCCTGTACTCAGCACTGGTGAGGTCCACCTTGAGTACTGTGTCCAGTTTTGGGCCCCTTACCACAAAAAAAGACATTGAGGTGCTGGAGCAGGTCCAGAGAAGGGCAACAAAGCTGGTGAGGGTCTGGAGAACAAGACTTACAAGGAGCAGCTGAGGGAACTGGAGATTTTTAACCTGGAGAAAAGGAGGCTGAGAGGAGACTATATCATTGTCTTCAACTGCCTTAAAACAAGATTATAGAGAGGTGAGGGTTGGTCTCTTCTCCCAAGTCACAGGTGACAGGACAAGAGGAAATGGCCTCAAGCTGCACCAGGGGAGATTTATATTGGACATTAGGAAAAAAATTTACACTGAAAGGGTTTTGAAGCATCAGAACAGGCTGCCCAGGGAAGTGGGTGAGTCACCATCCCTTGAGGTGTTTAAAATATGGGAAGACATAGTGCTTAGAGATATAGTTTAGCAATGGTTTTTGTCAAAAAAAAAAAATATGTTAGATTGATGGTTGGACTAGACAATGTGAAAGGTGCCTTCCAACCTAGGCAATCTAAAACCTGTGAGTCGGAGATCCCAAGAGCAGAATGAAACTCATCATGTATCTATTTATGAGAACAGTTATTCTGATCCAATGATGATTAGATCTCACTAATTTGTGTTGCAGCCTTCCGACAAGGAGGTGTTCAGCCACTCGATCACAAGTTCGGCTACAGAGCCCCCTCCAAGCAGTGACCAGAACGGGGCACTCAGCAACGGCGAGGGTGAGCAGTGCAGCCGTTGCCAGGGGGAACAACCAGCAGCACCATCCCCTTGCTCACAGTTCCCATGTTAGTAGCACATTGGTGGTCCATCAGGACTTAGTTTTCTAGCCATTGACTTTCCAAGCACACAGACCATTTGTCTGAATACCCTGTGTTTCCCTCTGCTCACCTCTGGAGGGCAGTCAGTGCTCTTTGCACAGGACGTAATTCACACAAAACTTACGATTAAGTTTAAAAATACAGTGAGCCATGTTTGCCTTGCTGGGCAGTCAATAGCCCATCCCATGGAGATGTTGGCATTTTAGGCTGCATCTCCACTTCTCTGCCATGCTTTAGCACAGCCCTACACCGCAGTTTCCAGTTGTTCCTGCCAGCCAACACTGGTCCTCCTTTGGGCCACAAAGCTACACCTGGAGATTAACCAGGCCATCAGGCAAAGACTGTGGCATCCCCTTATCTCCAGCTACAGAGTTGAACCTCAGAGGTACACTCCTGGAGGTTATGGAAATATTTCAGGTCCTTCTGTAAGGACTACATCTTTGGATCATAGTCCCATGCTGTGCAAGACTATTGGTTGTGTTTTTGTATTCTAGAAAACAGGCAACATAAATAGGCTTCCTTTTTTTTTTTTCTTTAGTCTTGCTTTGCTGAACGCTTAAAATGATTCACAGTGAAGTATCATTGGAAAATATTTTACTTGGCTGCACCTAAAAATAAACTTGGTCTTGGCTCAGAGCTGCCAGGAGCCAACTGTTGTGTCCACACCAGGCACCAGGCTGTGCTCCTACCTCTTCATCTCACTGTGCAGCAAGAGGCTATGCTCTTCACTCTTTAACCCCCAGAGACAAGTATCCAAAGGAATTTTTAAACTTTGATTTTGATGGTAATCAAAATCCTGTCCATGGGTATGTTGCACCTGTTGTAGGTGTGTGGCTCATGAAGGGGCACAAAGCCTTGCATGGGGGAAGCATTTCTCTTTGCCATGTGCTGCTGTCAAAGCTGCTACTAAAAGCAGCTGTTAACCAGCAGACAGTGTTCAGACTGTCTGATAATACTCAGCTTACACTATACATAACAACCCTTCTAAATAGTGGGAACCAATGTGCTTTAATTTCCTATTTATACTTTAAATTCTTTCTGCAACCTTTTTTGTTAATAGTTCTTTCTTTTGCGCTTTTCCTAGTCTTCTGAACAGTGGCAGGGCTATCGAAGCAGCATCATCACGTGGTGGGTTAGCTTTTTTCCTTTACCCAATCTGCCAGCATTACGTGTATCTATTCCAACCCTTTATCTACTCCAGCCCCTTCCATGTCACTACCCATAACCACAGAAGCACAGAAATGTGAGCTCTCATTACTTCTGATTATCCCTCTGAAGGCTTGAATGGAGTGGTGCTTTCTGGGGTCTGTGATGGTGCTCTGCACAGCAGAGAAATCCCTGAGAGCAAGCACCAGAAGGGGAAAATATGTTTCAGCTTCTTCAGGCCAGTTCCTGATGTTCCTCAGGAAGTCTGCAGGCATTCTGAGTAGTGACTAGGACACCTTAAGTCCTAGTCAGGACGTGATAGGACACTTCCTCCTATTATACCTGTTCCTCCTGAGTTGAATGCAGGAGCCAAGTGAATGGAGAAGGATACCTTTCCTTTTCTTCTCCTCTCATGTCCCATTCAGACAGATATTACTATCTCACACCTCCAGGTCCATCCTGAATTTTGCTGTCAGGGTGTGGCTCCCTGCAGGTGCTGACTGCAGGAATATGCATGTCCCGAGCACAAGAGAAAGTGACATCCATGACAACCACCAAATCAAGGGTATTGATTGCTTTGGCAAAACTTTATGTCATCATGTCAACCACATAGAAAAATAAAAGAAGGGGTTGATTTTACTGAGAGAGTACCACAAGAGCTATACTAAGAAAAGTAAAGCTATTCAGAAGTGATTTTTCAAAGAACTAGTATTGTGTAAATTTACATACCACATACTACGTGAAGCATGCTTGTATGTGCCTACGTATACATCACAGGCAAATGTCATACATGTGCACTGTTAAGATGAGACTTAACATCTTAACTTAAATCCCATAGATTTCAGTCCCTAATACCCTCTATACCCACAGATACGTGACCCACTTTGGCCCTGAAAATAACGTTCTGCCTAACGCTACTTGCTGAAGTCTAGTCTTCTCTTTTGTGCATATTGCCAGCTCTTTAGTAGGTTGTCAACTTATACTATGTGCTGTGAGACTAAAAGAAGTATGGCATAGCCATACTATGGCTAGTGAGGAGCTTCTGGTGTAGTGTGCAATGAGGCTGACTGCAGGAGGGCAGAGGTGAGATTCAGACAAAAATTTGGCCAGCATGTTAAACAAGATGAAGGCTGGGTAAGGATGAAGCAAGAACCATTCTCTTTTTTGATTCCAAAGGACAGGGAAATGGAAAAAGGAAAAACTGAGAACGCTTTTTTTAAAGGCACTTGGTTTGAATCCTCCCACCAGTGTTCCCCATCTGAGACTACTGAGCTGTCTGTAAGCATTCAGTATAACCAAGTACAGTTGAAAATCCATGCACACCTTCACCTGCCCGCCCATCCGTTGTTCTTACTGTGAATAGTGTTGCTATATAATGTGACTTGAAGGCGCACAGAGTATTTAAATGTGAGAAAGATATTTTAACAGAGTGCAGAAATGTCTGTAACTGAAACCCTTTGATAAACAAAAAGCATGATGATTACCAGACATTTTTGGGCATTAGTATCATTTATCCTTTCCAATGAGACAAAAAACCAAATTGCATTCACTTTATAGTTATGCATTTGTTTTAAATACTTCTTCATAATTTTCTCTAGTACTCTCAGAGGACAGCACAACTGCCTGTATCCAGCCTTACGAAGAAGTACAGACATCTGTCTCTGATCTGCTAGATCCACAGGATAGTATTGGAAAGCCTATAAAATGTCACCAGAGCCGGGAACTACCCAGTATTCCCCCTAATACCACTATGGAAACCATCATCTCAGCCAGAAATACAGAAAATGATCAAGGTCTTGGCATGGAAGGGCCTTATGAAGTCTTGAAAGACAGCTCCTCTCAGGAGAACATTGTTGAAGACTGCTTGTATGAAACTGTGAAGGAAATCAAAGATGTTGGAGCCAGCATGGAGAGGAGCTGTAACAGCAAATCAAAGGCTTTGCTGATGGTTTCTGAAGGTCAAAATCAGATTCCTGACTGCAGAATTGAATCAGCAGAATATGCATCTGTTGACAGAAATAAAAAAAGTCGCCAAAGTGCTAATTCAGAAAGCCCTCTTGACAACACACCAGATGTAGAGGATGAACTTCCCCCTCCGGTACCCATGAAACTTCTTGATGAAAATGAGAATGTGCAAGAAAAAGAAGTGGAAGAAGAAGTGACAGAAGGAGCAAGTAAAGCAGAGAAGGTAAATACTGCAAATAGTTGCCCTTGTCAAACAGTCAAATAATGACAGAGAACACATGGGTGAGAGAGGATTTTTTTTTTTTAAAACTAACAAAAAAAAAATAAAAAAAATCAAGCACTCAAAGTGATGCAAAACTGTAAAATATGAAAATGTACATTATTGTCTTTGCATTATAGGCATGTACTCATTCTATTGTAGCCTGCTCTCTCTGTAGCAGGGAGGGACAGAAAGAGAGAGGTTGTAACTGTAGGCCTTTATATTTGTCAAATTCTGTATGTCAGCAGAGTAATGAATTTCTACTTGCTGAAATCATGGCTAAAGTTATGTTTTGTCAGCAATTTATTCTTTCTCCCAGCCTAGGGACAAGTTACTGGTGAGGTCCTTGAAAAACCACGTGATGACATTATCAACAAGTTACTTTCCCATTTTTAGTATTTTAAGGATGCTTCCAGATCATTGCACAGACTTTTAATAAACAGTTGAGTTTGCATTTTTCAGAACTATTTTAGGTAATTTATTACTAATTGTGCGCAAAAAAAAAACCCTGTGATTTTAACAGATTAATATAATTTTGATGTCCAAGTCATCAAATAATATTAGGTATTGATGAAAATTTCCAAAAAGACCCTTAAGATGTAATACCACATTTAAAAGTAAACATTTATCTGAAAAATCAGCAGAGCTGAGGTATTGTTGCTTGTTTCTGGTTGTTGTCTTGTTTGAAGTACTTCAGTAATCCAGACAGAAGGCAGAAAAATAGCTTGTTAAATAACTGACTAACCATGTAATTTATAAAGCACAATAGAGTCAAAATGAATGAACTGAAGACTACTCATAATATAAAAATTGTTTATCTGGACTCTTCAGTGCACATTCTTACAAACAGCGAGCTTGTTAAGTAAAATATGAAGTTATTGTCAACAATGATCTACCAACACTCCCCCATCCCAAATTCAGGCCGTATGTAATTTATGATTAAAGTTTTAGAGAAACAGCTTTCTGTAACAGTGACATTTTTCCTACCAGGTGTGAAAAGACTTGCAGAAAATCATTTTATTTCCCAGGCAGCGATACAAAGGGAGAGATTTTGCTGCTCTGTAGCTCCCCAGTACTCCATGTACACAGTGCCAGTAACTGCTAGGAGTGGGAATTGATTAAAATGGCTCAGGTTTTGAAGGATTAATCAAGAGATGACACATGCAGTCCCCAAAGTGCCAAAAAAAAAAAAAAAAAAAAAAAGTTGTTTGTCTAATTGAAATTTATTCAGAGCTAAAGCCATCCTAAGTTAAAGCTTCAGCAGCATCAGATCATTCCCGCGTTCGCTGTTAGGTACATGCATTATGCATCGAAGCATGTGCCTATCCTGTCCTTGAGAGCTACAGCTGCAGCAGAGTTGGAAATGGTAATTGATGGAATATATAAATGTCATTATTGTTGGCATTGTGTGGGGAGGTGGTTGCAGGATTGTTTTTCTGTTGTGATGATGATAATTTTTCTCTCTATTTTGGTGCATCAAACATTGCAGAGCAATGCCTGTTTTCTCTGATGTGGAAACCAAACCCAAGATGTTTATGGAAATGTATGTTATATTGATAACTCTTTTAGTTAAACAGACTCCATAGGTGTCTCTTTTTGCTTCCTCTCTTGTGAGGCTACGTAGCTGCCTTCCTTAACATGACATTCCTATCCCAACTTTTCAAACCCCCGTCCTGATCCTGATGAAGAGAGAAGTTGGGCATAAGCCATGTGAGTCTCTTTCAGTACAATTAGGCTTTTCTTTAGTAGAGCACAAAGAAGGGATAGGCAGGGAGGCAGCCTGTGCTTCTCAACAGACCAAGAACAGACTGTGGCCAGGCTGTTTCAGCCTCACCCTGTAGAAGAGGCTGGCCAGGATGATCCCCAGCCCATGCCAGTTCCCACAGCACATTCATTTGGGGCAGGGCTAGGTGGACCAAGCCAGAAACCGTTCCAGTATATAACAGCATGAAAACAGTGAAGGATAGTTTCAAGAGCCAGATGTGCAATAAATGGGTGAAAATTAATTATCTAAATTGGTTATTGGCCATGACCCAGCCAAATCCTTTGCAAGATTTTGGTGAAGACAATAGCACTTGTGCATAGTCGTGATAACATTGGACAGGCAGAATACTTTTTCTTCAGCTTTTCTTTTTTAATTAAAAAAAAGGATCTATGGATCTTCTTTTTCACCTAGGTCTTTCCAAAGTAAACAGCAGTAGAAATGCTCTCTATGTGTACATTTGGCTGCTGCCATCTGACTTCAGACTTGGGCAGGCTGAGGATGAGCATGGCATCTCTTATAAAGGCACCAGAAAAGAATGGTTGTCTTGTTCTGGTGTCTGAGTCAGGAGCAGCAGCTGAGCCAAAGAGCCAAAAATTAAGTGCTGTCAAGGAACAAAAGCGGAAGGCAAACAAGGACACATGCTGGGGTTTTTTGCTGTTGTTGAGGTTTTGACCATAATTTATAATAATTCTAGGTATGAAATATTTAGGAGCAAGTATTTTTTCAGTTTCCAAGATGACAATATCCTCCAAAATTGATGTGTCACAGGTGTCACATTTAGAAGAAAAACGCTAGGTCCCAGGGAAACAAGAGCAGGATTGCCGACATTGCCAATTGTTGAGGTATTTGTCAATACATGAGTAGGAAACTGCAGAAGAGGTCCTGACACGTGGTGCTTATAGGCACACTGATGACAGATAACTTCACTGAAGAATTTGGCAAGCACTTGTTTGTTTTAACCTGTGAAGATGAAATCAGTTACTTATTCAACAGAAAAAATATCATGCCAATAAGAAAGATTGAACTGAGTTGTAGTGATGCAGATCTAAGGAAGCAGACCTGAAGACTTTATAAAGGGCAAAATACATTTGAACTTCTTTTTCCTTTTTCTGCTCTTTCTTTTTTCTTGTTTTTTTTTTTTTGTTTGGTTTTGGGGGTTTTTTTGGTTTTTGTTTGTTTGTTTGGTTGGTTGGTTGGTTGGTTTTTTTTGGTGAGTAAGAAACACACAGGTTAAAGAATGTATCCTCCAGACGGTGAGAAAGAAACAAGGGGGCTGTTAGGTGTGAGGGAAGCCCCTTGGGAGCAGCAAGCAGATTTCAGTGTGCTTTGGGTCAGAGTCTTCATCAGATGTGCCCCAGGGGTTTGAAGCTTGGCATTTACCAGAAGTAAAAACACAAGAAAACTGGAAATTGGAAAAAATCTGTTGTAATGAGGATCTGTTGGAAAAAAAATGTCTTGTGTATCTAGTATGTGCCCGGAAGCAATATTTGGTTGACTGTGCTAAAAACAGTCCTATTGTTCCACCTTGGCCTGCACTGGAGGAGGTCTGAATTATTATAGGTGGAGAATTTATGTTAAACTCCGAAATACAGCCAGTTATAAACAGTGCTGAAAGGCTCCCTCTGAATCACTGTGGAGCAGTCCAGCAAAGTCTTCTTGCCCCAGGCTGGGGGGAAATCACACATCTGCTGTGAGGCAGCCAGGGTCTTTGTTGCCATAAAGGTCCTAAGACATTCTCTGTAAGAGCAAAATATTTTTCCCCAAGTGTTTCGTGACCTAATTTCTACATGACACTTTACATGCTTGAAGTTAGACTTGATACAAAACCAAGAACTTTAATAACTTTGCCATGTGAACTGGATCCAGATGGATGCTTTCAGGGTTGAGCTGCCCATCTCAGGGTGAGTAGCAGCAGGTCTTTTCTGTGTTCGTTTTCTGAGCAATTGTGTGGCAGTGCTGCTCTGCACAGCTGCTGCATTTCATGGGGGAGAAGAATATGTCATCTCCCTTCCAGCACTTCCAGGACCCACCGAATGAAGGATAACAATCATCAGAAAGGTGCCAGTTGAGTATTCTTCTTTTGTCATCTTATAGCGTATCTGAAAAACATATGGAAGGCCATCTAGTGTGTCACAAGAGCTGATTTTGATTGTTCAAAAGCCTTTGCAGACTCTTTATTGCTTAATTAGAATCGTAAAGGCAGCAGAGCAGAATTTGTTTTACCACGACATTATTTTGACCCTTTTCATGTCAGGACAAGAGGAGATACATTAAAAAGCTCTACTAATGTCAGGGCTGTTATCTCCAGAGATGTACTCTGGATATTAGAGATATTAGCTATGTAAAATGAAACTAGTAAGCAAATAACCATAAACTATAATGTATTGATTGTAATCGGAGGGTTTTATTATAGGTTTCACACTATTGACTGGTAATGAGCCTTATTTTCTTTCATTCTTCCTTTTTCATAGAGGCTTAGTTCGATGTCTTACAAGTCTCGAGAGGAAGATCCATCTCTTACAGAAGATGAGGTAGGTCTCTTGCATGAAATTCAATAACTAACCAGAGACCTTTTTTCAGGCAGAAATTAGCATAAGCTGTGCATGATTAAGCAGGATCTAAGAAAGGTTAAATTTGTCTGAAGGGAAAATGAAAGCCAAAGTTTCTCTGCACAGAATTTGTACTGCTGCATTCCTAAAATCAGAGGTATTCTAGCACATGGCGATATCAGGCCAACAGGTTAAAAAATGGTGTCAGAAAATAACAGGAGGCCACAAATAGCTGATCATTAGGATAGCTTCTTGATTCGGCTGACAAGCTCTACTTAGGAATAATAACCAGCAGCTTTTTGAAACGTGCTCCACTTTACCTATGCAACAAAGCGTTTAGGGCTCTGGGCAATAAACAAAAGCACAATAAAAATGCTAGAACATAAAAAACTGTTCTTTAAAATGTCTGTTACTTAAATAAATTGAGGAGACTGAAACAAAGACAGAAAAGTTAAACAGAAATAAGGTTGCTTGTGATCATCTCCAATACAGGCATGGAATTCAGAATTGCATTTATGCAGACTGTCCTAGTTTGAGGTAAAACAAAAATTTCCTTTTTATTATATTATTATTATTTGTATTTTCATTAGTTTAGTTTTTTTTCTAAACTCTTGAATCTCTTTAATTGCTTCCTCTCCTCTCTTTTACCCAAAGGGGGGAGTAGGGGACATCTGTCAATCAGATTTTGGTAAATTTGGCTGAAACCATGACACAGACATAAAAGTAAATACAGACTTGGCAATGACCTGAGTGAGCTAAAGTTTTCTGCTGGGCAAAAGGCTCCCAGACATTAATGAATAAATTGATTCTTGAACTGGGTTCATGTAACTTAACACTAGTTGGTTGGCTGATATCAGTACAAAGTAAGTAGTATTGCCATTTACAACTTTATTTACAAGTCTTTATTGAAACAAAAAAAAATCCAAACAAATAAAACAAAACACAAAAAAAAAAACACTCCAAAGAACTAAACAGAAGAATTAAAAGAAGCAATCTTGTTCAATTTCATTAGTCAGTGTTGCTTAACGGTAACAGACATTTTCATGCCATTCTACTAATGGGATTGATGCAAATCCGGAGTGGCCTTGCATCCTTGGGAAAGACTTTAAATGTAACAGAAGAGCTATGCTGCAATTCCAATATTAAGTATGAAAGAAGCAGTGCAGGGAATTTCAGCCATCTGCCCTGTGCAAAGGGTGGTATCCCCTTGGACTAAGAGACAGAGTCACGAGTGCCTTCCTGTGCCCAGCACTAGCCCCAGCAAGCCCTGAGCCGGAGGGACAGCTTCTCCTTTACCTCTTTGTTAAGAGCCACATTCGTGCACTTGCTCAAGCATACCACCTACTCAGATTTTTATTGCTAAGAGGGAGATTCCAGTTCCCTCTTTGTGTTTATAGTAGCTAAGAGGATTCAATCTGAAATCATAAATTCTGATACATTGAGACTAAGATGCAGCCCCTCTTTGCAGGCAGAGTTTAGTCAACACAACACACCTTGCTTATCAGGATTGGTACTGACTACTTGCTATTTTCTGGTCTTCACATGACTTGGTGCCTCCTTGGTCCTACCTATAACTACTCTCCTATTGGGGTGTCTCTAAAAGCAGAAAAGTAGCCACTACTTAAATAGTAATTTAAAAAATCTGAAGGATTAAACAACATCCTTCTCTTACATTACAGCAGCTAAACCTGATCATCCTTTGATGATCATTACAGCAGCTAAACCTGTCTCCTCATTGAGCACAAGATGGCTCTAGGACCATAGTAAAACTTGCAAGAGCTCCTGCTCACAAAGCCATTCCCTTTTGTCATGGGTCTAATCTGATTGCAGGGGATTTATGTTCAAAGAATTTTTTCATTTATAAATTTCTTTCATAAAGCATTCTTTTTTGAAAGAAAATCAATTTATAAATGCATGCCAGAAAAGAAAGGATTTGTAAGAAATCCTTTTGTCTTGTAAGAAAGGATATGTTTTTATTAGAAGAGCTTGTCTTTTCTTAAATAACAACACCCTTGTGATGGAAGGGTTACAAACTGGCACACAAGCTTTACACCATGCTTAAATACTCAGCAGGTATCTCCTTTCCCTAGATCTCTGCCATGTACTCGTCGGTGAGTAAGCCGGGACAGGCCATGAAGGCACTGGATTCTCCTTACACCTGTATTCAAGATATTGCATCGCAGAGGTCCCCATCTGTTTGTAGTGGCCTCTATGCAAGTGTGAAGGACTTTGAAAACACTCTAAATACAACCACTGTGCCTCAGCCAGCGGACAGACCAAATGGGGAGCTGGAGCCTGACTATGAAGCTATCCAGTCTGTGAGCCAAGAAGATAGGATCTTGTCTGTGCCTAATACAAACCACACTGCTCTTTCAGGAGAGAATGACTATGAGAGCATCGGGGACTTGCAGCACCACAGGGAATTCACCAGACTTTAACTACTCCAGCCAGCAGATTTCTCTGCATTTCAAAGGAAAATGTGAAACATGGAGAAGGAAGAGGTTTTCCTTTTGAGGAACAAAGCTAAGTAGAGAACAAAAGTTGTGAAGAAACAGCATACCTTTCAGCCAGGATGTCATACCCTCTAGGCTATTCTCAGGAGCAGGTAGAGGATCATGGGAAAAGGTACATCACATCAGAATGATGACCAGGACAACATAAAGTCTTCTTTATTGTTAGCTCCCAAGAATCTGGGAAGGAGTGCCATGCTTGTCATCCCAATAGGAATACATACCAAAAAGACTGCCTTTACACAAAGATAACTTTTCATATTAAGAGACTATTTTACATCATTTGCTTCAAAGTGGTTTTCAAGCATCTTTTTTCATTCACGTTTGGGCACCTACAACTTTGAGCAAATCATCATCAGTGTACCTCAACTCAGACTTGCTTTGCAGGGCCGGGGAAGGCATGCGTACGCCTATCTTTTGGGGAGCTCTGCCCATGTTCATTGCAACTAAAGTAGAAACAACAGAACTTCACAAGGGATCTACTCCAAATGTACTTGAATTAATTCTGTCAGTTTTTTTTTTTTTTTTAATGTCAAGGGCTGTAGAATGTGACTTGCAATATTTGAGATGTGTACTGGTATTTGTAGATTTTTTGTTTAGTTATTTGTAAAATACCACTTTAAAACGGCAAGTGACACCCTCAGCATTCTTGCTGTGTTCCCCTCACGTGCACACACCTTTACATACACACACCAAACAATTGTCATGTTGCAAAAAGTTGTGTAAATGAATGCACTAGTATGCTGTTTAGTCTAACCTTAATAGTGTTGAGCCATTTTTTGAAGAATTGTGCCCCTTTTTAAAACTTCAAATATTATGTCTGTCTAGTTTATTATATAGGAAAAATTATGTACTGTTTTGAGTGGATGATCTTTTTTATTTTTACAACATATTTTTCATCTTCAAAGCTTTTGTAGATTAACTTACAGTTTTATGTAACAGCAGGAATCCCATTCTTTCTTTTGGCTTTATTTGGTCTTCCTTTAAGCTTTTTTCCTATTTCAGATGTATGTAAATGAACAATTCGTTTGTTGGTTTGGGGTTTTTTTGGTCTCCTTGAGCAGGGATGTGGAGCATGCCTTGCTGTTTTTAAGCTCAAAATAATAGAGTCTCTGTAAAAGAACACTGCCAAAGGGCATAAAAGAGGCAGAAGAGACAGCAGGGTTTAGTCTAGGATTGCCACTGGTCCTCCTTTTTCCTCTGCTAATATGAGCAGAAGGGTGATGAAGAACTTCTTGGGGCTCTGAAAAGCAGCTTGAAAACCTCTGGTTTTTCAAAGATACCAAGTTATCCGGTAACTATTAAAAACAGTTCAGTGCTTGGATGAAATAAGTAGGTACTGGATTGATACTTTTGTTTTCTTCAAGAATAGTACAATAAACAGTATAACAATACAAGAACAGTCCAACAGTAGAGAACTGGCATTGTGTGACATGCATTTGTACACATGTATATAAAGCATACACGTGTAATTTGGACACAAGTATAAATTGTAGTCCAAACTTGGTAACAGTTAAATACATTAGCATACATGGTATTGGCGTGTGCTTGAAGAGTAGTTTATTTTTAATTTGAAGTAAACAGTACATAAAATGAGGTCACCTCTTATTCCATAGTAGCCAAAACAGGATTAGTTTCAGCTCAGTTGGTACTGGGTTTTGATACACCCGATTGAGTCCTTCTTAGATCATTGGCCAGCACTCAATGTTACTTGGTACTATAACGACCAAACACAGATCTGGTTACACACATTTATTAGAAATAACTTTGTAACTGAAAGAAGCATACTGATTGATGGGCTTTGCCTGTAAGTGGTAGAGCTCTGAGGACCAGTGCAAGTGTGCAGTCAAACTCTGCCCATGGGGTGATTCCAACTTCATGGATCTGGACCTTATGCAACGGATAGTGCCCCATGCTTGATCTGTGACTTTCATGGAGGAGAAGGAGTTAGACCAGTCTACATTCATCTTGTTCTTGACCACGCTGCCATGCTTCTACAGCTGCAGCAAACCCTTTGCTTCCACTTCATTGCAGCAATTTTTAAAGCTGACTTCAGTCTTCCTTTCTGGAGTTCTTCCCTCAGAAAAAGTTTCTATTTCTCTTCCCTTGAATGTGAATTCATTAGTTTCACCTTTGAGTGTTCTCTCCTTTTACTTCATACTGTTTAACCCCAAAGATAAGATGCACCATGTTTCAGAAGATCTGTCATGCTAAGTCTGGAGAAATTCTGGTCTTTAACTATGTGTTTGCTGTCTGTTCCTTGCTCAGGGGTACGGGTTTATAAATGTAGTCCTCAGTCCTAAAGACATATTGAGATGTATCGATCCCTTAAGGATTGTCTTACTCATTACCTGGATGACTACTTCTGGAGAAACAGTAGCAACATGAGGTTTTTCAGGTTCATTAGATTCAATTTCAAGACCAGCTTAAAGATAAGAGATAATGCCTGTTAACAATAGCAAAGAAAAACACTGAACTCTTGACTGTAAAATTTTAAGGTGCAAAATAAGAAAATCAAACATCACTGTAGAAGTGCCACCATTAAGATCGGCCAGTCAAAGGAAGGAGGAGAGCTGCCTAGTGGCTCTTAGCAGTCTTTCAGAGCAGGATCAGGACTATCGGTTCAGAGGAAGGAACACAAGACTTGGCTCCTTCCTTCCTTTCTTGTCCCTGTTCTGACAGATTATTCTTGAGACCCCCAGACATCTCTTTTCCACAATGGAATCCCTCCCCCTCTCTTTTTTCTTTTGCTTCTATTTTTAACTTGCTTCACAGTCTTGAGCCAGGGGCTGGTGCTATGCCTGCAGTCCTGTAGTGCTGACACATTCCTTCCTGTTTAAATGACTCTCAGACTAGTCACAACCTTTTCATTGTCCACAAGACCCTCAGCCTGGTGGGGACGGAGCTCAGATTTTGGATTGCTGCTTGTGGCATGTGGACCAGCCCTCAGCTATTGAGACCACCACACATCAGACTCTTAAGAGCTGCAAAAATGAATTATTCTCCTGAACAAGGGTGCATGGAGGAGTCCACACATCCCTACAATTTCTGTTATATAGCCTGATACTAGAGAAAAACGGTGTAGAATTCAGTCCAAGGTTCTTAAGTGAATAATTACATCTCTTGACAAAAAATCAAACTTGTGTTTAGTTCCCTCTTCGCAGAAGTAAGATCTATTCCTTTATGCCTGTTGCCAGTGCTTCCTTTTCACTAATATCTGGGATAGATTAATCTGACTGTAAAGAAAAGGGAGTGTTTTCTGCTTGCCTCTTTATTGATACTTTTTCCTTTTTTCACCATATCCCCAGATAAAATGTCAACATTCAAAAATTAAGTATTTGTTACCTGGTGATTTTCTCTGGGGAAGCTTCACAGTCTATTTCTTTGTCTCCACTTTTTGGCCCCACTATATAGTAAGATATCCCATCAAATTGCCCAAGACAAGCTGTAATGTGTGTATAACTGCACTAGAGAAATAACCTTTTCTGATTTCCTTCTGCAAACCAGTAAAAATAGGAAATGCAGTTTGGACATCTCCTCCACATACCGTGTCTCTTGTGGGAGTTGTCCTCACCACATACCTAAACCAGTGCTAACCCCATACATAAATCAGTCACCCTTTTCTACCATGATGACTGCAGAACTACCTTCTCGGTCACAGAGATAAACAGATTCTTTATAGACATCTGTAGCACAGGCATGTACCTAATTACCACAGTTACATCAGTTGTAGTTATAGTGCCTTTTTTACTAAGTAGCTAGTACTTCCAGACTTTTTTTCCATACTGTGCTTGTTTAACTCAAAAGTATAAAGGGACAACCCCAACATTTACTAAGTTGGAGACAGCTTTACAGAGACACATTAAGTGTATTGGACCTCAAATAGCCCTGCAATAGCAATAGTCTCTCATAAACATTCTCTAAAAAGCCTAGTAATGTAGCTCTGATGACTAAGCTTTGCAATAAAAATTATCAGTCTTCTTTTGAAGAACCTAAGTTTTTCAACAGTGAACATTCAGGGAGTTGGTGGTCTTTGTCTGTCAGCTGTGAACAATTGGTTGTTTTGGTCTTTTTATTACTATCAATTGCAGACTTGCTTTCATGTAGCAGGATTCATGAGGTGATGGATGAGTAGATGTGGGGATTCATATTCATGAGTCACCCATAGCTGGACCATCCCCACAGTAGCAACTGGTTGAGGACCAGCTGCTTTGGTCTCTAAGCCCTTGTTTCTTTTGCCTTCAGGGAAACCATCCTGCAGGAATTCTTCTGGGCTGTGTGCTTCTTGGCTCCCTAAATAGCTCCTATCTGCTGTCTTGATCACAATTCTGTACATACGGTGCTTTCAACCTTTCAATGGTGCTTTTATAAGATGCTGGATAAATGGTCTCAATATGCTTTCTGAAAGCTGTGACACAGCTCTCAGCTGTGATACAGCTCTCTAGCATTGTCTGGTTCTCAGAACCTAGTGTTAACTGTGTTACTCTGACTACAAAAAGCTGACAGAGCTGCCCTGTCTCTTGTTCATCTCAACCAGAATGGCATCATCTGGCACAACAAGCCTAGGTTGGGCCACAGGTGTTTAAAAGCAGTCATTCAGGCCAAGCACCTTGGCTTGAAAGCAGTTAGAGACACAACTCTCATCTGTGCAGTGTGGGATTGGAAACATTGTAGAGCCCAGCTCAAGGACTGAGGACTTTTTTCCTCTGCTCTATTGTGCATATACATTTGTTTGCAATATGATTGTAAGAAATCTGTTTCTGACGCATTTTAATTTGGACCATACTCCAATGAGAGACTTTTGTTTTTTGGTAAATTACCAGTTACTTCAGACAACCATTACTTATTTAGGTTGGAACAGAGCTGAATAAGGCTGTTAATGTGCCTCACAAGTAATATGGTGTGTGTAATGTACTGTGAAACAGGAGAATGCAGAAAGATGCTGCGCCTGACAGATTCTCCTGTGGTGGCATGCTAAAGACTTTTGAAAGCAGGTCTCTTCCTGCAGGGAAGCATAATTGCTATTAATATGATTTCATACCCTGGTGCTGAAGTTGATTTGTAGCATCTCTTTTAGGATGGTCATGGTTGAAGACCAGAGCAGATCTCAGCCTCAAAAAAAAAAAAAAAAGAAAAATTTCAAAAAAGCATTTTTCTATCTCTTGCTTGCTAGCAACTTATGTTGAGGATTATGCTAAAGATAAATGCTACTGGTAGCATTTATCACAGAGATAAAGACATAGGGTTACCTTCTTCAAGGACACCCCCATCCCACCCCCTTTGGTTGGGCTTACAAAAATATTATACATTAAAAGTATTAAACAAATTAATGCCTATGTGGTAATTTCCCAGGAGTGCATTAGGGTATCACACACTAGACATTGTTCCTTTCAGAACAGAAAGATGGAAGCTTATTTGTAATACAAGGTTCCCATTGATTAATTGGTAAGTTACTTTTAAGTTACTTAGAAGTGATTTTACCTGTAAGTAACTGACATGTAATGCAAAGGTCAGCAAGAGTATCTACATGATTTAGATATAGGTGTTGTAAACAGAATCACTAGAACAATTTAATGCTCTACATGGTCTGACCTGCTCACAAAGCTAACTCTGGCACCCTATTTCCATAGCAAATGCACAGGTTATCTTTGTATTACATTGGCTTGTGCTCAGTCTATAGGTAACATCAAATTTACAGTTCTGTTTTCTCAAGCTGTGAGGTTTTGTTTCTAGAGGTCTTTGGTTTCAAACTGGCCAGAAGGACAGTTGCTGCAAAAATGATAATAAAGTGCCTAAAAATAAAGATGTTTCTGAAAATGTAAAAGATGCTCACTGTTACTCCACAGCATCTTGTCTACTGTATGTGGCACTCTCTTGCCATACACATTCCTAAATATTGATTTGTGATGTTCACTTATTGTTACAATAGCACAATCTGACAAAGTTTATGTCTCTGCAAGTTCATTGCCTAATTTTAATTAGCATATGTTTGTTACAGAAAATATAAAATGAGATTCTTTGTTCAGTTTAGAGGGCAGCTATGTTATTTCTTATAGTTTAAAATAATGCAACAATCTTCTTAGATGATTTACAAAGTATGTAAGTATCAGTTGACTTCAAAATGCTTCTTTTGAGATTTCGAAGTGCCTCCCATTCACTACAAGGCAATGTTACCAACTCATGATTTTAATCTTGTAATAGTGGGGAAGGTTTTAAACTTTAGAAGTCTTACTACTTTAAAAAACAAAAACAAAACCAAAAACAAAACAAAAAAAAACAGAGCTGATGTTTTGACTTCCTAATGCCTGTGAAGAGAATCTTATATTTTAACTTTCAGAATAGGTCTGCCCTATGCCCTTCAGCATTTGGACTGCCCTCTTCCTTAAGGAACTGCTTCTCCAGGCCATGTTCAGACATTACCATCTGAGTATCTCTTTTGTCCTTGATGAAATACAGCAACTGTCCAGAGAGCACAGAAGCTGCCTCACCTAACACTTCTGAATGGGACCTTTTCAGTGTGCCTGTGAGATTTAGAAGCCTAGACTTAAGTCAGATGTTTTCAGGAAATCACATCCTGTCTTGCAGACTCCTGTGGATGCTTTCACTTTCTTTCCAGACAAGAAGTTCTATAGCTTGCAAGCCCTCAACTGACATGGGAAGAGGTACGAAGAGATGAACTGGTACGATGTTTAAATGTATTAGTAAAAAGAAACCACCTAAGAGCACAAGAACCTCCTTTCTCACATGTCTGAGGATACTGGAATTTGGTCTTTACCTCTGAGGCTATTTGAGAACAGTCATCTAGCCATTTTCCTTAGGACATCCTACCAGCAGAGAAGTCTTTGAATGAGCATCTGGATCACTCTGGTGGCTCCTTAGTTTCCACACATATCACCTTCATGATTTCTAGCAGGCCCTGTCTTGTTTCTGTGATGATGACTTCTTAGGAATGGCTCTTTGTTTCACAATCCTGACCCCTTTAATTTAAGCAAGGGAGATGTGAGCCACTCCTCAGTCCAACTAGGTTTTTCTACATGAAAGTGTGCTAAGAACCCACCTGCAAACCCAGAAAAGGACATTTCCTATTGGGACAAGTCTAGTCCTCTGCAGCAGTCAGGAAGAGAAAGGTTAAATAGTTAAGGAACAATAGTTAAATTTCATTTACACTCCACACATGCCACAGACTACCTGTTCAGAAAGATTTTTACAGTAGAAAAGGTTGCAGTTAAGGGACGAGTTGATGAGAATCTCACAGGAGATGGATGGAATTGTTTATTCTTCTCAGTATTCCTGATACCCAAAGAGGCAGGGGCAAGTCCTCTTTGCCCCACCATGATGCAGTTTGCTGATTTTTTATCAAGCCTCCATATCAACAGAAATGAAAGTAATAAATAAATAAATAAAACATGTTGTTTTTCTTTTTCTGTCATAAACCCAAAACTGACAAATGTAGGTGCATTAATGCAAGTACCATGTGCAGATCCGGACTTGCACAGGTGGTTTTTAGAAACAAACAAACAAAAATCCCCAACAAACAAACCTGGATTACTTTATTTAAGTAGAATTATTGCATGAGTGCAGGATTGGAACCTGAGTTTTGAAGTTTGCTTTGGTGCTACATATTTTTGTTTGTATTTTCAGTGAAATATATTTTGTTTCTTTTATGCTGGTGAATTGACATGACTTCTGTAGGAACAACAAAAAATAGTCTGGTATATTAAAATCATGCCTCAATAGGAGTCACTTTAAATTTGGTGCTATGGGAGCTTCTGCGTAAAATTACTTTACATATGGAACACTGCATACTTAAAATACAGTGGATAAATACTTGTAATCACAGACACTCATTTATTTTATCTGTTGTTTTGTAATGGAAAAAAATATTTATTACTGAAATTGTTTTCCAGCAGTGTTCTCTTACAGAATGTTCTAGCAACAAACTGTGTTTTCTTGCCAACCATTTGATTCTCTGGTCACTGACAGACCCACAAAACATCCTTAAACCAGTATAAGCTTCTGAAAAGAGAGGATTAGAACTGGGTTTGGCTTCCTTAGTCTGGATACAGTTAAATATACTGTGTAGTTAGATCTGTAGGAAGTAAGAGTAGTTTGAAGAACTAAGCATACTATATAAACCTGGAGGCAGTGCATACAGACTTCCACCATGGCACTAGCTGAAGTTTGTTTGCTACATGATGGGCTATTTGGCGTGCTACCTGTTTGAAATCAATATAGTTTTATTAATACCACTGCAGACACTGAAATACTGTAGTTTTGGAGAATGTATGTTCCATAAATGGTAGCTTGACTGTAATTCTGGCCTACTCTGTTAGAGCAGTTCAGATCCAACACTAACTTGCGTTTTATAAATTGATAAATGCCATGAAATTCCTCTCAACATTTTTTAGTAGTATATATGAGTTTATGTAGCTTAGTCATACCATTATTCCAAGAATCTTCACCTGATGTTTCTAGCCAATTCAACTTTTGGCTGCTGAAAGCACAGTCGGTAATTATGGTTATTTACAGTAAATGTAGACAAGTTTTATGTAAATATTTCAGGGGAAAATTGCTATATAAAACTCTGAGGCAGTTACCTAAAAGTAAGAACATAGGTCAATGATATAAAATACAAGTTTTATTTAGGTACAGTAGTATCCTGATATTTACTTATTTATATGCAGAGAAAATCTTAAGATTCTGTACTATAGTCTCTGAAAGCTTTTAAAAGAGGCTCTGCCATTTTTCCTGGTTAATATATTTGCAAATAACTTTTGAATTTATTGGAAATCCATGTAAATGATGTGAAATGGGAAATGTTACACTGCAATGAAATTAGTTTAATTCAAAAATCCTGGCAAAATTCATTGGATTGAAATTCAATAGCTGGACAGAATAAAACACAACAAATAAGCACTGTCTTTTGGTTTTGTTTGGGGGGTGTGTTAAGCTGTGCATCAATATATTACATTTTATTATATTACTTATATTATATTATATTATATTATATTATATTATATTATATTATATTATATTATATTATATTATATTAATCATAGAAAATATTTTGCACAGTCCTTGTAGTCATGTCCTCCTGCAGATCCTAAAATCTACTTAATTTGATTAAATATTGTTTGTTCCAGGAATTTTGTTCTGATTTCGTTATCTGACAAGAATTATTCTTTTTTTGTGTTAGACAGCATCTTTCTCCTCCCAAAGCCACAATCCTGTCAAAATTCAAACCGGTGCACAACAGCACCAATTTTAAGTTGTCTCTAGACAAAGGCAGAAACTTCTGTGAATATAGTGGCACTATGCCCTTTAATGCAGGTAAGCATATTGGATTTAAGCCTTTGAAAGTTGCACAGCTTTCAGCATTTTTAAAGGCCTGCAACTATCGGCCTTATGGATTATCTTCTGAATTTCCCATGACATTGAATTCCTTTTTCTTTGTGAAAGATGCTCTCCAGGTAATGTTTTCCAGGCATTTGCTGCACTGTTCTGTCAATGGCAAGCCTCTAATTTGTGTAGAAATACTTTGAGAACATCCTGAAATGTTAGAGAGACAGCTGGATTAGGAGACCACAGCTGAATACGTAACACAAATTCTGCACATAAATCTAACAGAAGGAAATGTTTAAAGCATGCCACTGGAGCAAGTCTTTGTGCACTACAGCATGAGGCTGAAATGGTATGTCAGCTGTTGGGACTTGCATTCTATTTGCATTGCATCTTCCCCCTCATTATCTTTGATTACACATAAGAGAAAAGCAGCTTTACCCATTTAATACCAAGTAGTTACTGATAAACAGATTTCCAGAAAATTCACAGTGCAGACATGGATTAGTTATGCTGAGCTAGAAAATTAGACTTGCACAGACAAGTAGTATCTGTTCACTGTCAGGGCTCTCAGTGTTTAATCTAGGTAAGTATATTTTAATACTGAAAGATAAAAAGGTTTAGGTTTTCATTCAAATATACAGGGTTTCACTTAAAGATTCACAGTTCACCCTGTGCTAATGGATCGTAGTATTACATTGGACTAGAAGCTCAAAATAATGGCATGACATTACTTGGTACAAAATGTATCTGACAGATTTGTTTCAAAAGCCCAATATTGGGGTGACATGCTCTTTCATGAATGGCTGTTCTTCCTAGCACTCTAGTGATTACATACTTCATCACTACTTCTTCTCAGTTGGTTATTACACAAATGAGATTGACCCTTCATATAAATCACACAACCGAAATTTCCATGTGGCCTTTATGGAAGGACTGCTAGGCAAGAACAGAACTGCCAGTTCAGACAGAAACCAGGGATCCCATGCAAGTCATGGTGCTAGAAAGTGTCCAGGGATACCATGCAAGTCATGGCACTGGAAGTGTATTACATCTGTGATAGATACTTCTGAAAAAAAGAAGTAAAGCTAAAGAGTTTATTGACCAAAGCACTCAAGTTCTGTACATTTACAGATGTGAAACAATGTAAATCCCATAATCAGTTAACATAATTGCAGACTATTTGGATAAATAAGATAATAATAACAACAAGGATCATTATTATTAAGGATTGCAATTTGCCAAAAATGAAGAAAAATTAAGGGAGATCCAGTAGCAATCTGTGTATTCAGGCTGTTGGAAAATTTCTACTAGGTACTGTGGCGGTATGCTCTCCCTGTTCTTCCCTCCTTTTCCTCCCCCATGCTTAGGCCTTGGCCATCAGAACATAAATTGTACCCGGACCGTGGGGGATGACTGGTAACACAGCCAAAACACTGTCTGAACTGGGGACCTAGATACTTTGTTCCCATGAAATATGACTATAGGTCAATTATCTTACTGTATAAATAGCAGACAGCCCAAGAACCCTTTGAGCTCTCCGGTATGGCAGCGGGCTGCACACCGGGATCTCCCCTTTTGTGAGGACGCTCACTTAAGGTTACTCCTCGAGGTTGAGAGATTCCTTGCCGCAACAGATTCTCGGTAAGTGACTAATAGCATGCTAAAACTTTGAAATCTTAGCTAAGTAACAGAAAGGATTGATTGTGCACACATTTATATAATCCTTTAGACATAAACCGTTGACCAAGTCTGGGACTAGGATTGGATCCAGCCGCACCTAGACTCCTCTCTGAGAAGGAGTTTAGAAAGCCAGGGGGTCCTTTCTGAACCTCGTGACTCAACGGGAGGGTCTCCCTGACAGTTTGTCTGACCCTGTCCTCTGTGCAGTAAATACACAAGTGTACCTTGGCATCGACCCTCGTAAAACACTGTCGCATTTACTACTGCTTTGTTAAATCTGTTTCATCTTAATAAATAGTTTATTACTTCTCTCTTACGAGTGAAGTCAATCACTCTGCCCGCGACAGGTACAAACTTTTTATGACCTGTTTTGATGTTCCACATTTATGTAGTTAATCTTTGAAATTTGGCAAGGACAAAACTTTATGGCTAGCATTGTGTTTTTCCCTTGTCCCATAAAACTCTGTAAGGTTTTGTCTAAACTAAAAAGCCAGATTATCCTAAAAGTCCTTGTTTTCCTTCATTATTTTTTCTAGGAAATGATGGGAGCCTTCACAAAGAAACCTGAACTCTCTAAGGCTGCACTTGCACCTCAAATCAAACAGCAGAGAGCCAAGCCTTCTTCAGCCAGCTACTCAAAGGCTAGCACTCAAATTAGCATTCAGAGGCATTTTCCACTCTTTCCTGCAGCTTATTTTCAGTAGCAAAGTACAAAGAAAAAAAGATCCAGGCAAAATTAAGTCTGAATGGGCTATGAAGGGAACAAAGAGCTGCTGCTCCAAGTAGTGTAACTAAGTCTTGTAACCCAGCAGCAGAACCAGCATTGTGCTGGTTTGGGGTTAGAGGCTGTCAGGTTGGAGAAGAAAGTTATCAGTAGCTTGTCTTTAAAATATCTAGGAACTAATATGAAAAAAGGCCTGTATTAAAATTTGTCACAAAATCAATCAATTTGAACATGAGGAAATGCTAGATACCCAGTTGTTCATATAAGCCCAATTCCTTCCACAGTGTGTTCATAGGATGGTTGGGGTTGGAAGAGAGTCCAACCCTCTCCAGTGGCATCTTGTCCCACCCTCCCACTCAGGACACCCAGCACTGGCTGACCAGAACCATGTCCATGTGGCATCTAAGTCCAAGGATGGAGGCTCCACAACCTCCCTGGGCAACCTGTGGCAGTGCTCGATCACTCTCCCAGTGAAAAACTGTTTCCTGATGTTCAGAGAGAACCTCCTGTGTTTCAGTTTGTGCCCATTACCTTCAGTCCTGTCACTGGGCAACAGTGAAAAGAGCCTGGTTGTGTCTTCTTTGCACTTTCCCTTCAGGTATTTACAGACATTGATAAGATCCCCCCTTAACCTTCTCTTCTCCATGCGGAATGGTCCTAGCTCTCTCAGTCTTGCCTCATAGCACAAATGCTCCAGTGCCTTCATCATCTTTGTGGCTTCTCTTGGACTCTTTCAGTATGTCCATATCAGTCCTGTACTAGAGATCCCAGAACTGGACCCAGTACTCTGGGTGTAGCCTCACTGGTTCTGAGTGGATTGTCCAATGCAGCCCTGGCTATCATTTGCCTTCCTCGCAAGGGCAACTTTCTGGCTCATGTTCAGCTTGATGCCCACCAGGATACCTATGTCTTTTCCCCCTACCATGTACTGGTGCCTGGGATTGTTCCTCTCTAGGAGCCTGGCTTCACATTTCCTTCTGGTGAAGTTCATGAGGTTCCTGTTGGCTCATTTCTCTAGTCTGCTGAACTCTCTCTGGGTGGCAAGCATCCCTTCCCTCCAGCATGTCAATCGCACTACGCAACTTGGTGTCATTGGCAAACTTGCTGAGGATGCACTCAATCCCACTGTCCATGTCACCAAGAAAGATGTTAAACAATACCAGTCCCAATACCAACCCCTGACAAATGTCACTCATTGCCTTTAACATTCTTCACCAGATATAATTCCAATTGGTCTTTGACTTTCCTGACTGTGCCTCTGTATGACTGGACAGGGTCTCTATAATCCTCACAGATTACCTCTCCCTGCTCCTATCCTCTGTATGCTTCCTGTTTGAGTTTTGCTGGGAGCTCTTTGTTCATCCATGCAGGCCCTCTGGCATTTTTGCCTGAGTTCATGCTCCTTAGGATGGCTGCTCTCGACCCTGGAAGAGGTGAGGCTTGAGCACCAATCACCTTTCTTCAACCCCTCCTCCCTCAAGGGCCTTATCCCCTTGGACTCTTTCAAGCAGATCCTGTCCAGCCACTTCACTCACCAAATAAGGGTGTTCCTGTGGAAAAGTATGTCATGGTTCTGACCAATCAGAAAAGACAGATGATGTCCCCGCTTCCCCCCTTTTTTAAAAAAAAAGAGGAGAGGAAGACATTACAGAGATTCAGGAGTTTAGAAAAAAACTAAACTACTTTAACGAAAACAGAAATAATAATGAAATAATAAATAATAAAAAGAAAAGTTTTAAAAAGGAAAAAAAATGTATACAGTATATACAAAACCATATCAAGTTCCCAGGATGATGACCACGTCATCAACAGGCATCAGGAAAAATCCCAGACTAGACTCAGTGATCGACAGGAGTTGTATTCCAGCTCTGGAGTCAGGAACACACAGATCGGGATCAAAGGCAGACGAACAGGCAGGGTCCTCCTTGGATGCTGTCCATCAAAGAAAGAGGGTTGACCCTTTGAACCCTCAGCTTTTATAGTGAGCATGATGCAAATGGGATGGAATATCCCAGTTGGTCAGTTTTGGGTCACCCGACCTATCTGCTCCTCCTTGCAGGAGGGACCCCTCTACGCTTTTCTGCTTCCGACCCTCCAGCAGGGCAAATAACAAAATTACCTGACCTTGGTTGTTACAGCAATAAGTATAAGCAAGGGCGTCTCTGCACACCATTCCTTGGTATAATCAGGTCTTATCACTGTGAGAGTGAACAGTCTCCTGAACAATGTGCTGTTAATTTCAGAATTTAGTTAGTTAGAAGAGGCCCAGCTAAAAAAGTAAAATTGTAAAACAGAAAATTGGTTCATTTTTCCCCAAACCAGGACAAAGTAGTATTGTGAGCTTATTTTAATGACTTTAATTGCTTGATCAAGTGTGGTGGTTTTTCTCCACAGAAACTGTCTCAGGGAATTTTAAGCATAAAATTAACACAAAACTGTACAAAGTATGTGCTGGTATTTGTAAATCTGAGATTTCTTTCCTTCCAGATTTTGCAGCCTAGGTAACACTTAAAAGTGACATGTCTGTAGGTGACACTATAAAGACTGCTCAGTGCAAAGATAAGATGACAAAGGTCCTCTCTTTTGTAATTTACAACTAAAATACTAATTGGGCAGAGGAGTGCAAAGAGATCTAGTCTGGTACAGTCCGCTCTGGTACATAATGTAACATCCTCTGAGCTGCCTCAGAACAGCTCCAGTCTTGACCCTTCAGATCTTGCACCAATCTCCAGCTAATGAGCCTCCTTGGAGTCAAGCAAGCCTGTGCAGAGAGAACTGGCACTGTGGTTTGGATGCAAACTAGGTAATTAACACACATAAGGGAGACAATTAGGTGGTTTTATCTATTTAATTATGTGTGTGCATGTCAAGGGGGAGGGGAGAAAACAGAGAATCACAGGTTTGATATCATGTAACTTTTATTTTCAAAGCTTTTCTTACACAGGTTTCTACTTTGAATTGTCCAAGCAACAGCCACAGTGAAAATTGTCAGAAAACTCAAGCTAGCATGAAAATCGAGGAAGAGCCTCCCATCCTGAGAAAAGTTTCTAGTTGGTTGTGGTCACTTCAGTGTGGTTGCCAGAAGAAGAGAGTTTGGCAGCACAGAACTCTACCACTAGAAATATGTGAGCTGGATGCAACACCCCCATGAAGTGCAACAGCAACAAAAACTCTATTAATAACGAGAAAATGGCCTGGGCATTATCCTGCACCTTTCAGCCAAATATATGACAAAATTAAAACTAACATGACTATCCTAGTCATTGTATGGGTCCCCTATATCTAATGGAGTTAGATGCCTTCAAAGGAGTCTCAAACAGGCAATGTAGTAGTAGCAGTCAGTGAGAAACACAGAGGACAATATTAAGGACCAAAGACAAGCAGGTACTTCCTGTCAGTCATCTTTCACAGACACAAACCATTCCAGTTTGTTTTGACAGCTTGTGTCTTGAAACCTGTGTGTTGGGTGAGATGATGACAAATGCTATTTGTAGCATGAAAAAATTAGCCTGAAGAAATACTTAGAACATATTATCTTCTTGAGAAGTGCAACTACGAACTCAGTCATAGACTAAGCAACCATGACCACGTCCGTATGGAAGTATGTGTCCTTTCAGTTAAAAATATCTTTATTTGTGTACCCTTGTCCTCTCAGCAAATCTGCATAAATCCAATGCTTTAAAGCACGTGTCATCTCCATTATAGTATCTCAAGAAATGTAAAATGCTTTGTAACACTTTGCATTCGGAAATTATTTAGAGGAGTACTTGAACTCATCTGAGATGAAGACCTGGTCAGGCCAGGACAGCCCTCACTGATTTTCAATTAGTGTTTCAGAACAACAGAAACTGTTCTTGAGTGTTGAGGGACTTGTCTCCAGTGATTCACATGCAATTTTCATACTGTAGAAGAAGAAAGCCAGGGAAGTCAAATAGTGCCATTTGGAGTGTAGTTAATTCATGATGAAGTTAATTCCTCTGCAAAGTACATTTTCAACAGAGGAAAAAGAATGAGAACGCTATCAAGGGGTTCTTGCTACTGCTACCCTTGTTCTTTGCACCCAGAGAGGACAGTTTGAGGTAGGTGAATGAACTACTAGAATTTTCTTCAGATAGACGTTACCTATATCTGCTTTATTTTTTAATATTTTTTTAAAAGTACACATTCACTGAGGGAGACTGCTAACCTGACAGCTCCTGTTCTTGGCTTGAGAGATCCAGTTTTGTAGACTTCAGTCACATTAGGCTTGGGGCTAGAGCCAAAGGATGACTTAGATACCTAAAATTGCTCAAAATGTTGAAGTGAAATCCAGAGTCACTGCTGTTTAGCAGCTGCTTGCTTAGCCCTAGAAATATATAAATTCATGACATGCTCCTCTGTAGGATCTCCAAATCCTCTGAGTATTTGCTTGCACATCAACTGGACCATCCCAGCAGCAATCTAATTCAAGTAATTAGGTGCCTGATTTAATTATATAGGTGCCACTGGGATCCAGAACCTAGACAGATCCTATTCTGAGGGCACTGATCCAGCAGGCATGCTCTAAGCACACTTAATGCAACTCATGTCATGAAGTTCAGCATAAGAACAAATAGCCACATTCACATTCAGAGAAGGTGAGACATTTTCTGATTAAATACTAGGTGAGGTGATATGCTCTGTTCCCAGGCAAAGAAGCTTTAAAGCCATCTCTGTTTCCAGAAGAGCTCTCCAGCCATCATGTTACCTGACATGAAGGAACATTTCACCTCTCCTGTTGCAACAGGGCCATGTTACTACATCCAACTTGTGGATTTGACACCAAAGGTCTAACCAGTAACTAACATTGTATGTTTGCCTTTCCTCACTATACTGAAAAAGTGCTCTGCCTTTCCTAGACAGCTGAAAGTCCTTGGTGTGATTTGCTCCAAATCCATCAATGGTCTCCACGGGATCCAGGAGTTCCAATGCTCTTCTCAATGCACTCCTGAGGGTGTTATTGTCCTTGCTATGTAGGTTTTTGTGGCCCTGACATAGCTTTCCTCGTGCACTAGAAAGGTACCTTGGCTGATTAATTAATTAATTGCACTCCATATTGAGGCAGAAATAAAAAGCTTGCAATTAAGCTGCCAATAATTCCCTAACTCATTTCTGTGCCTCATGAACAGACTCTGTAGAAAAAGGATGAGAAGAGAGGCAACTCCCAGAGTCCATGGTCAGCTGTAGTCAGTACTTACTGTTTATAAGTCAGCTGTAGCGTACTTACTGTTTATACAACATACATCCACATGTAATAACAACCGTTAGTTAACTACTTCTGTCCTGCCTATTTTATTGCAAATAGTATTTGTGCTGAAACGGATGTACTACTCACTTTGCTGCACACAAATGAAAGCATGCATCCCAGAGACAATTTGGGCTAGCATGCCCATCCAGGGAGACTGCCAAGTCTTCTGTTCCTAATGTGAAGAAGGTGGGTACCACAGGATAAAAAAAAATAGCTTTATTGTTTGTGCCTGATGGGGTGGAAAAGCCCAGAGGGGAGAGAAAAGGTCAATATTAATTTCCATTTCTGAGATCCCAAAGCTGAATCTATGATTAAAATTTCAGTCTTGGGTTCTGCCAGACAGATGACAGCAAGGACCCTCCATACAGATGGCTCAAAGTTCTGGGAGGTTTTAAGTTCAAAACAATGACTTCAGCATTCAATAGCCCTGGAAAGTGTAAAGAAGAAAGCTTTGGCACATGTTAAAGATCTCAAAAAGAGAGGGGAAGGGGACTGCTGCCAAAAGCTCTGCATTTCAAATTCAGTTTCTCTCAGAAATTCAGTTTCTTTTGCTGTTCATCAAAGCTGCTTTGCCTACACCTAAAAAAAAGGAGACAAAGGACAGGAAAAAGATAAGGCTCTTCGTTTCAAACAACTGTTCACTTCTTGCATTGCCAACCCTAGGTTTCTAGCGGTACATTCTTAAGTGAAATAATTATTGACTATGCTTCCCAACTTGATTTTGGTTTAGGCAGTTACAAAGGCTTCCTTGGCAATTTGGCTAAATCTAGAAACTGAAAACAATGCTCAATGTTTCTTAAAAACAAACAATGTTCTTACTGTTTGTTAAGGGTGGTTGGGTTTTTATGTCCTCTGGTTCTATTTTGAGTTCTAGCATGTCTATTGTACACAGGCTGGAGTCCTCACTCAGGTTGTTTACAACAATTTCCCTCCTGTTTTTCTTCTATAAAGCATAATTTTGTAGCAACACACAAAACAACCCACAGTGTAAATAAACTGAATACATGTGAAAAGTGTTGGCTCAACATCCCTCAAAATTGTCTCTAAAACCATAAACCTAAAACCATAATGAGAGCATGAAACACTCATAGGAAGTTAAAAGCACAGTAGGTACCTCCTTGGGTTCAATGGTAAAAGATTGTTTTATCTGCGCAAATCTGCAATTAAAAAGATTTCTCTAATTTCAGTGCCTTTAGGATAGGCTTTGATGACTACCCACATTTCACTCTGTCTCCGCTGAACTCACTACAATCACAGCTGTTGTTGGCACCAACATGACTGAGACCACTCATTTTAGGGTTGGAGAAGACTTTTTTGTCTGAAATAGCTGGAAACTGGTTTTATGGGGCAGCCATGCATGGGTGGCCATATCTGGGAGCTAACAGAAAAAAGAAGCACTTTGCACCATTGTGCTTTCATTTCATTTAATCATTGCAAGTGGTCAACATGGATTTACCAAAGGTAAATCGTGCTTGACCAATCTGACAGCCTTCTATGATATTATAACTGGATGAAGGGAGAGCAGCAGATATCATCTCCCTTGACTTCAGCAAGGCTTTTGACACTGTCTCCCATAACATCCTCATTAGGAAACTGGGGAAATATGGGCTAGATAAGGGGGCAGTGAGGTGGATTGAGAACTGGCTGTGGGACAGGACTCAGAGGGTTGTAATTAATGAAGCAGGGTCAAGTTGGAAGCCTGTAACCAGTGGTGTCCCCCAATACTCTGTCAATACTCTGTCCAGTCTTGTTCAACATATTCATCAATGACCTGGATGATGGGATCAAGTGTATCCCCGGTAAGTTTACCAAACTGGGAGGGCTGTCTGACACTCCAGAGGGCTGTGCTGCCATCCAGCCTGATCTGGACAGGCTGGAGAGCTGGGCAGAAAAGAACCTAATAAAATAAGGTTCAACAAGAAGAAGTGTAGAGTCCTGCATCTGGTGAGGAAGAATTCCAGGCACCAATACAGGTTAGAGGCAGACTTGCTGTAAAGCACTTCTGAGGAAAAGGATCTGGCATCCCGGTGGATAGCTAACTATCCATGAGTCAGCAATGTGCCCTTGTCACCAAGAGGGCAAATGGAATTCTGGGCTGCATAGAGAAGATTGTGGCCAGTAGGTCCAGGGAGGTCATTCTTCCCCTCTACTCTGCACTGGTGAAGCCACAACTGGAATACTGCACCCAGTTCTGGGCTCCCCAGTTCAAGAGAGAAAGGGAACTACTGGAGAGTCCAGAGTAGGGCAACAAAGATGATTAGGGGATTGGAGAACCTCCCTTATGAGGAAAGGTTGAGAGAGCTAGGGCTCTGGAGAAGCCTGGAGAAGAGAAGGCTGACAGGAGATGTTATTAACGCTTTTAAGTATCTGAAGGGTGGGCTGAAGGAGGATGTAGCTGGACTGTTTTCAGTGGTTCCCTGTGACAGGACAAGGGGCAATGGACACAAGCTGGAGCACAGGAAGTTCCATGCAAATGTGAGAATAAACATCTTTACGTTAAGGGTGACAGAGCCCTGGAACAAGCTGCCCAGGGAGGTTGTGGAGTTCCCTTCTCTGGAGATCTTCAAAACCTGTCTGGATGCAGTCCTGAGTAATGTGCTTTAGGCAATCCTGCTTTAGCAGGGGAGTTGAACTAGATGATCTCTAGAGATCCCTTCCAACTCTGACAATGCCATGATTCATATTCTCCACAAAAGGCCTATCTAGCTCACTTGACACATACCTGGGAGCACCTCTTCATCACAGGACAAATCCAGTATCCTGCTGAATTTTTTATTAAACTTTCCTGGGAGAGAGTTAAGCAATACAAAACCCCACTGTGATGTAGGTTCTCTGGAGAAACAAGCAAAGTCAAAACAAGCAATGGGGGGGTTATCAGTTCCCTCACCCTCATAGACAGCTTGACAAGGGGCTACAGCACAGCACCTTGCCAGCCATGTAATCCAGCACACACACATCAGGCACTACTACTAGCCTAGTCCTGCACAGTGGTCCCCTCATCAGCCACCACTTCTGCAAGGAAAAGAAGTTCTAAGAAGCATTATCTGGAGGTTTAAAAGGGAAAAAAAATGTTTCCCAGCCCCCCAAAAAAGACCGGGGACAATGCGGGACTGTAAGAGAAGAATCCTCTTGGACTAAAAGCACACTAGCAGTAAACCAGTTATTGGTCATGATAGCAGCCAGTTCCCACAACATATACCACAGGTGGTTCCAAAGATCTGAACAGGGTAGTTTATGTAGATCTTGAGCTGTTCTTTTTGAGCCGCTCCCTGACTGCAGCTCTAGAGAATGATTCTGCAGGTGGCAGATGGATTCTGCATCATTAGATCTGATGTGCTGCCAGGATTTGGACTTCAAAGCACAATGAAGTTAGTGCATGTTAACTTTGTAAGCTGCACTGAAAAACTTCATCTCCTCATTTCAGAAGACCAAGATGAGACCAACGACAGTTTATGAAGTGGTTCACAATATGCATATACAAATTACTGAATGATCCCCACCACCACCACACCATTGTAACACTTCCCTGCAGGCACCTTTCCTTGGCTAGGACCGTCCCTTACTAGCCATTTTTCACTGCATAAAATACTTCCTGGAAGGTATTGTAATAAACACAGCCAATCTATGTACCAAATACAGTGCCAAATACAGAGGGTCAATATGTGGCTGGACAAATCTACTGCCTAAGCTGCAAGGAAAGTGTGAGTTGCCCCTGATGCCAGTGATGCTGTTTTCTCATTGGGTTTGTCCATCTTAACACACATCTGTACGTGCTGAGCTGGGGGTCACATATCATTCTCACCTCTGTGAGGTCATTCTCACCCACTCATTCATATGGCTTGTAGCCAGGTGAATCCACTCAGCCACTGGGGAGCAGACAAACAAATCCAAGGGAAAGAAAACCTAGCAGTTTACCACAAGAATGGCTAGCAGAAAACCTGAGCTAGAATATCACTGTGGGATCTGTGTGTACTAAGGCCATCATACACAACCTCGTATCAGAAGAGAATTGTAGCCAACATGGGGAAGTCAAGAAAAGCCTGAGGTAAGGCTGCCTGTGCAACCTTAATTTGGCCTCCTTGTGTGCTTTTATCATATAAAAGTCTTTAATTACAGTTAATGATGTCTTTAACCACTAGCCCTTTGTTTGACCCAGTGTACAGAATGGACAATGCTCACTTAATGAGCAGCTATTCACTATTTTATTTTTTGCTTCCTGCTTAGCATGTGGCCCCATCCTTTGTTTACCATGGTTCTCAAATCCTGCTATGAAAACCTAATGATTAAGTCCCTTGTTGGGAGCTTCTGTGCTCCCCATAATTAGAGCACTCGATTGCTTCATGAACATTTATTCCCAAAATATTTCCCTAGTATGCCATTTCTATGGCATACTTATTATTTGGTGTGTGGATGGTACAACAAAGCTGAATACAGTAATACAGAGAAAGATAAAACCAAACATGCAAGGAAAAATTGTCCGTAAGAGTATCTTCAAGTCAGAAGAGTATAGTCTAGAAGACATTCTCAACCAGTCTACATGAAAAAGAGTTGCTGCTTAATGAACATGTTATCTTGACCAGTGGCAGCTCTGATTCTTCTTATCTAGTGCATACTACAACAGAATATTTGATATGTGCATGCAAGTGTATATGTGTAACTCAAGGGAGATTTAAGAAAAAATACTGGACAAAATAGTATTGTTTTCAAAACATCCTTGGAGCACTGAAGCATACAGTTATACTGTAAATTCTCCCTACTAGCTTCATGACTGGGGAGGAGCTTGTATCATTCTCCTGTGTACCCCTTTTCACAGATTTGTCACATGCTTATCCCTGCAAGTGGGGACAACCACTGAAATCCTCATTAATGGCTACTGCACAGAAGTATTTTTCATTTGTTGTCATAACCACATTAGTGTAAAAGTTAGCCATGAAATGCAGCTCTTGTGAATAGGTGTCTCATCTTCTCCATATGGTAACACATACACCCTCTTCTCAACGTTAGAGTAAAATGTGACTCGGATATGACACCACAAATGGACAAGAACACTGTCATGTATTGAAGAGCTAGGAAATTTGTTACAAATCATTAAAACAGTATGACAAAGGAAGATATTAACAAAGCTTATAAATTTCTCACTAGGATAGTCTCCAATGTAAAAGCTGCCCCAACTTGAACACACACTCAAAATTTCTTTGAGACCAGTCACTCTAGAATTGCAGGAGTCACTGCTAGAATTACCTCCCCCTGAATCTGAAATAACTAGGCTGGCCCCAAAAATGGGTAAGTAGCTCAGAAGTGGCATTTTGGTAGACAGTATGATCATGCAAGCCATCACAGAAAGGAAGATCCCTTTCTATTTACCAATTGCTTAAGAGACCATTAATAATACTGTCCAGTTTTCTGATGAGCTGGTGAAAAACTGCATCCAGAACCTCTGAGAACTGGCAGTTAATAGTGCATCTTAGATTGTCCCAAGAAAGCCATCAGCTGCACCTTACGTTAGAAAGAATTAGGGCTGCTACCAGTGGGATTTCCCAAATAGAATCTGTACATCCACTATATGGAACACAACCAAGATAAATTCAGAACTTCAGTAACATCTCAAATTTTCTGGAAGGCTGCTACCAGGTCCTGTGTTTCCTAGAGTTGTCAGAGACATTATGTGTACTGCATGACCAATCTTCCCATGTGCTGGATATTGTCAACTGACCAAAAAAGAAGAGACGTTTTGTTTAGCTCAAATCATCATGGACTCTTTGGTGCATGTTTCCTCACCATAATTCCACTCATCTCTCCAAATGCATGCTGTAATTTACTTTCAGCATGCACTTTCCCACTTCCATGGAAAGCTAAGGTGGATGCTTTCCTTCTAGAGACGAGGAATTGCTTGAAGAAGCCACTGTCTTGCCAATTTGCCTGCCAACCTGAGGATTTCAAAAGGGAAAGAGAAATGGATTCCTCCTCCTTATTTTCTTTACTACTAAGTCTAAAGAAAAGAAACTTTTAAATGCAGTGACACACTGATTTTAAGTCTATCACTGAATCACTCTCCAATTTTCAGTGGCAAGAGCTACCTAACTAGAAGTGACATAGTAAAAGAATTCCATTTCTCCAGGTACCACTTGGTGTGGTTAAAGAGTAAAACTGAGTCCAATTTGCTGTGAATGCTGGTGCACTAGACCATGAAGTTGTATGTCAGTAGACACCTGTATATGACATGCAGATTACAGGCTACTTTTTACTGTCAAATTCAATCCTTCATTCCAATTAATACATTGTCAGAATCCTAATTATTTCTGTTAGAAATGCTGCAGCTTGTTAAAAAAAGGAGATATAGTCTTTCTCTGTAAATTCCTGATCGTTGCATTACAATTCCAAGCCATTTGTGAAATATTCCATCATTTAATTTACATCTTGTTTCTCTTTATGTGGGCTCTGGTTAAAGAACCATCAATCATTATGAAGTATTAGCCCTGTGATGAACCATGGACTGGGTTTTTTTTAGCTCTGTTTCCCCCCAACCCTCCCCAACGCCATTAGTTTCTTCTTCATTATCTCCTGTTCCTCATAATTTCTCACAGGCAAACTGGAAAAATCTAGCCTTTTATTCAATCATTTTGCTTACTTTCACAAATGGGAATTTTAGGTAGATTCAGTAACAAACTTTCTGGTTTCACCTGGCTTCACCTGGCTTCATTATCAAGTTTCAAGGACAGATTTTAAAATTTTTCTTTATCAAGCAAATGTTCTGTGCATGCATTGGAAGCTGCTTCCCTCATTGTAACTCTGAATGGAATTCAAGTTTGATCAACAGAGACATTTCAACAGGCCTAGGCCCTGTTGTTACATGCCTACAAGCAAAATTTGTAGCTTAATTATGCTTTGAGGGAATGAATGTGCCAAATTAATAGTATCTCTTGCCATTTCTGGTATGTTTAAGCTGGGTCACTGTATCAGAATCAGAGTGGCTGGAGCATAACTGGAACTCAAGGAGTAGAGGTCTGTATTTTTTTATCTTGGATGGCAATACTGACAGCTACAGTGCTGTGACTTGTGCTGAAAGCTATGTAAGTATGAAAAGATGATGTGATATCCCAGTGGAGCACTATCTAAAACTAGTATGTGGCAACACTGGGTGTGGTAAGAAGAGCTGGAGGTGGCTACCTGAGTAGCAAAAACCAGGGTCACGCTGCAGAAGAATGTCCATTTGAGTACAAAAACAAAACACAGTTTTTTAACACTTTATAACAATACAAATGCCAAGGAGCAAGATTAACTATATCCCTGAGCAAGTAATGATGCAGGGTCAACCTCGCATTGCTGGGTGGCAGTTCAGACAGTGCCTTTAGTGAAATCTTGCCCAAAATTTAACAGCCCAAGGCCATGGTCTCTCTTTCTGCGCTGTCCCACCCCACCCCCCCACCCCTGCTCAGAGCTCAGGCTGATCTGGCACTTAGATTGAGAGAGAAGCAACAGTGATTCTCCTGGGGAGGCTGCTACCTGTGAACACCTTCTTTGTGGCTTATTGCTGAGTAACACAGCAGTGATGTAGCTTTCTTGCAAGGTTTTTACGCCACCATCTTTGGTTTTGTGCTGCTGATGTCACAGAGTATGTGCTAGGTACATAAACCCTGGATGATCCACTGAATTCATCACTGTGAAATGGTACCTCAGAGGAGAGTATACGCTTCTCAAATGCAGGTAAAGATACCGAGTAGGCCAGATCTTCAAAGCTTTGCCTAGAAGAAGCCTATGAAATACAATTAATAAATAATATCTTTTGCTATATATAGATGGGGAGTATGACAGCCAAATCCTGATCTGAAAATCACTGGGAGCAACTTCCCTGTAGAGAAACAACCAACAGGATCTATTTGGGGTATTTTCAGCTTTACTTAATGCTTTCTACTTCTCTTACCTATTTTATGTCTGTGTTCGTGGAATCTGATTTTCTGTGAACTAAGAACTCTGAATACCTTTGCTTTTCTTCTTTTGAGAAAGCAGATTTAGTAAATTTCTTTACTTAGTAAGGAACTCACTGCACTCATCCGTTTATGAACCCAAACCCAGTTTCGGAGATTAACTGCTGTTCTCCTGGAGCAATTAAAAGAGAAGTCTTCATCTCAATCTGGCAGCAACACAGGGCATTTGGAATCTGTTTGCTTCAGAAATTTAACCTACTATTTTAAAGGGTTGATAATTTTCTGTCACATTTATCAACATAAAATAATACTCCTTGTCTTAAGAAAGTTTCAGGAAGGAGAAAGAAGCTGATCACCTTAGAGGAATTTTAAAATTTGTCATTCCAGGATCCTGCTTTATTGTACAAGGTAGTGCTCAATGCACTGAGAGAACTAATGTGATAAACACCAATAGAAGATATTGTTCAGACACATGGTATTTCTTACTAACAGGAATGAAAATAAAACCCAAATTGCAAATACTCCTACAAAAAAAGCTTAATGCCTAGTTTAACTTCTTCATTATTACCTAGTTCTATTCACTGAAATAAATCACTAATGTAAAGCTCTTTTTCCATGAGGGATTTCTCTAAATGAACACATTTTCATGCTTTAGGTGATGATAATGGTGATGCCCTGCTCCAGCTGGAGAAATACACAAACAGAAGATCTTTCTGTATCTAGACCATCATATCATACCGTACCATGAATGCCAATTAGAAAATCTTACCTGTGTGACTGTTTTGCATGAGTAATGTAAAACAGAGATGTTTGCTAACAGTTCTTTCATTTTAAAATGTAAACTATTCAGAACCACTAAGCTCTAACTATACAAGAGTACTTTACCTGTTAAGTATCTTCATTTTGGAAAATAAATACATCTTAAAACTCGGGGCAAGAAGAGCTTTAAAACCAAGTGTTCTAGTGGTCAGGAGTCCCTAGAGAAGACTATGGACTACAAGTATAAAAGGAAGCTTTTGAAGTGGCAATATCATGCAGCTCATGTTGATAGCCTTAACTGGAAAATGAGAAATTAAGATGATGAATGTCTCTAATGTTTCTGGATTTCACTGCATGTATTTTGTGATTGCATTATAAAAAATAAATACCCACCTATTTCTAGTATAGCTCTTTCTGACTAACTCAAAGTTGGAAGATTATTTTGTTATATTGTAGTGGAACCGAGATAAATCCTTACAAGAAAACAATACTGAACAAACGATTTGAAGAGGAATGATCCCAGTCTAAAAAGCATACTTGTCACAAATATTTCAGTCAGACTTAGCAGCTAAATGAAGTCTGTATGTGTTAACTGTTATGTATGCTAACTGGTGAAATTGTTAATGGAGACACTGTCATGAAAAAATAAAAGGGGCTGCTGATCTGATGTCACCTAAGATTTTACTGTTGCCCATCCTCTACTCGCAGCCAAATGAGACATATGGCCACATCAGGACATGTAACTGGGACCTCCCTACTTTAAAATCACTGGCCTCTTCTGCTCAGCTGAAGAACAACTTCTGTTAATCTTGCCTTTGGAAAGAAAGTTTCATTTGTTTCTGCCATGAAGAGGGAGGTAATACATAGACATTTGCAATGTATTCACCAAAAATAAAACCAAAGAGGTGAAGGAAGGTTGCATACAAGGATTAAAAGCACCAACAAATGTGTTCATGTATCTCAAAGAAGCAGTATATGAGGAAAGAGACATTTTGAATTTAAATCCTTCTGAATGAAACGGAGAATCAAACAGCAATGGAAAGCAGAATTACTAAAGTATCATCTATTCAAAGGCAAGAACATGCATGAAAATAACTGCTAAATCCATTGTCACAAATGTCTTTGAGATTAGTGAAGCAGAGATATTTAGTGAGTTGGCACTGCTCAAAACCCACTAATCTCCATAAGCAGACCAAAAAGCAACCCTTTGTTAATCACAAAAAATAATTTGCTGTATTCAAATGAAGTCACAGCAAAGTGGATGTGTGCCAGTGCAGCACCAGTGTTCCAAGAGAAAGCCAAGTTAGGAAATTACAGATCCTTCATCTCAACGTCTGCAATTTGCAAAATAAAGAGTACAACCAAGGATTAACTTTGCAAAATGCATGTGCAAATGGAGTATCATTCTCTGTAATCTACTTCCAGATAACTAGCAGGGATAGATGGTGTCAGTTAACTAATTTTTTTGAAAGAACTATGCAACACTTCAGTTATTAAGCTTAAATACTTTAAGTTATTAAGTAAATTATTACTCAAGTAATAATTCATGTGACAGGCTGCTCACCTAATGCTCTGTGGCAGAAGAGGTTAATTCTCCTCTAAAATCAGTGTCTGCTATTCTGTAAGACCAGCTTCATGCTACTGTAGGAAAATGGTAATCTATGTCCCAAGTGTCTGAAGTCTGGCTTTTGCAGACAGCTGAACTTGTGAGCAACACAAAGGGCAATGTGACCATAGAAATAGAGACAGAAAGAAAATTATGCAAATTTTTAACAAGAGCCATATCAGGTATCTTCAGGACACTTACCTGTGCCATGCACAGTTAACAAAGCCATCTTTCACAGTGGTGCAATGTCAGTTTGATTACCTACATCTCTTCTCCCCCGTCCCAGTAAACTTGTGAAGAAGAGTTGTGTTCAAGGGAAAATTGCGAGGAAATAAACATTAGAAACAAAACTCTCGGTTTCATCAACATCTCTGCTAAAATTCACTGTTCCAGGGTTACTCTCCCATTCCTACTACTCAATCCCCTTGCACACAATGTTCATCTTTTGCTGTCCCTCCTCTGTGACGAGAGCCATCTGGACCAAGTTTTCTGCTTTGAGACTATGTTTATCTGAGTTATGCATTCCAAATGACTCAGACAAGGCAGTAGATGCTTCATTAAACTGCAGGTCAAGTAAAACTCATTATCTTCCATCTACACCAAAATTCTGCATTGTGTTAGCACCTTTTGACCAAACACCTTTAACACTAAGGGGAGGGAAATCCCTCCTGGGTTGTTTTTTTCCTGTGCCCCCCTTCTTTCCAACAGCCCCCAGACTTCTCACCACCCCTCTGCTCTGTTCCTCCCACAGCAAAGCCTGGAGTAGCCCTTCATTCATATTAATTTAAAAAAAAAGAAAAAAATTAAAGTTTATACACAAATAACTTTCTACTATAAACACTGGAAAAGAACCCTTCGTATTTAGTAACACTTTCAGTACCCATAAGGTTTTCTTTTTGCTTACACAAATCATAGATTAAAATACATCTCCACCAAAGGAAGGCAGCAAAACAGAACAGCTCTAGCCTTTATAAACAAACCCCACCCATTTAGAAAGCAAAAACTAATTCAAAGACCTTGTTGCAATCTGGAACTGAGAGTCTAGTGGACATGTAAATATGTAACTAAAAGGATTAAGGGCACCTTTCATAAATACAAGCAAAAACACACAGTGAAGAATGCCACCTGAAAGAACCTGTTTACAGCTAAAAAGTAAACAGAGGAGTTGTAACAGCTTCTGCATTTACCTTCACGAATCCACTCAAAGAGTTACCAGCGCAAACCAGCCACAGTGGTCAAACAGAAGGACACTCCAAGTATAGGCCTCATATGGAAAGAACCAAGAATTCACGGAGACTTCACTCCTGAGTGACCACTAAACACCCAAGACCTTCCATGCAGCCCCTAATAGCATGTGTGCCAGGGTGATGAGAATATTATGAGTTCTGGGAGATGTAATGATTATACGTATTCTGTATGGATATAAGTCTCTGGGTGGAGATCCCCCCCATGTTGCCGGTGCCAAATAAATGAATGCCTGCTTCTTAAGACCACACTGGTGTTAATGAGTTTATTCCTATTTCAGAGACAAACTTACAAATTCAAGCTAAAACATTACACTTGAAAAAAAAATCACCAAAAAAAAATGCTTAAAACACTGTCAATTTAAAATTCAATTTTTCAATTTTACTACATCTTCCCTCTCAAAAGCGAAAACCTAACCACAAGCCACAGAAGTAAATAAGGCTTCATATGTGAAATTTAAGAGATTTTGCTCTTTCCTCGTGGAGTTTGTTGCAGTTTTAAGAACTGAATTTTGCACACTAATTAGTTGTGACCTGGATTGCATTTTATAGTAAGTGTACTCTATGTAAAAGCGACTATGTCCTTAATATTACATGTTCACATTTGTATTATCTCTGTAAAACAAGTAACTGCTGGAGTGCAAACTGTCTCAACCTAATCCAAGTCACAGGTTTCTCGTTAATCAAGTTTAGCTGAACAATCATGAGATGCGATTAATTATCATTTTTCAGTCAGACTTAGCAGCTAAATGATAATTAATGAAGCCTGCATCATTTTACATATTTGCTAAGTTCTCATCTGTTTACTTTTATCAAGTTTCCAAACATTTTTCGCACACAGCAAAACTGCAAAGGTTTTATTTGGTGAGGGTTTTTTTAAGGAAGCTGAAAGCCTTACACAATCCTCCGACTTCAGTAATGGGGCTCGAAGATGTTTTTTTATAACTGTAAAGCTGGTTGTTGCGCAGACCGTACCTCACAAGGGAAACGGAGCGGGGAAGATGATCTGCAGACGGAAGAGCCGGCCCGGTGCCAGGCCACCTACCTCCGCCATGGCGCAGGAAATACGCAATTACTAATAACGGCGGAACAGCACCCCCAGGCGGGCGCCGCGCCGTCCCCTCCCTCTCGGCAGCCCAGGCT
>VZRU01003746.1:181268-242494 GCA_013398155.1 Pedionomus torquatus | reverse complement strand
GCTGTGGGGAAAGGCGGGCAGTAACACCGCTCTTCTCCCCCCAGGAGTGCCGGATCGCCCACCCCATCGTGAAATGCACTTACTGCCGGTCGGAGTTCCAGCAGGAGAGGTAGGGCAGGGCGCCGAGAGGAACGGCCCTTTCCTTCTTGTAGGGGCAGAAATTCACACCCTTGAGGGGAGACAGTAAAAAGGGCAGAACCGCAGGAAGCTCACCCGCTCCAGCAGCACCGGCGGGTCGCCTGAACTCAGCACTGACCTTAGATGTGCTCGCTTACCGTTAGCCGAGCACCGCAGGCTGTGCCTGCCCGTGTGCGTGCGTGTGTGCACCAGTAATTGCATGGGAAAGTGTCAAGGGGTGTGTTTGTCCCCGAATTCAACATTGTGCAATTTTGTCTTTAGCAAAACGAACACAATATGCAAGAAGTGTGCCCAAAACGTGAAGCAGTTTGGAACGGTGAGTAGGCTCTTAGTCCTAAATATTGAAGTTTAAGTTCATTCATATATTAAACTTAGAAAAAAAAAAGCTGTCTCGCAGCCACACTTTTTTTATTCTTTTTGGGAAAAAAAAATAATTACTTTTCAGAAAGGTGATGAAAATTACTGGCAGCTCTTGATTTCCTTCGTGGCCCCAAGTTTCTGATTTTTCAAATTGAACTCCATTGTGATCATACATAGCTTAAAAGTTGTGAATAATATGGGTACCTGTAACAAAACCAGTGTTATTTCACTTTCCACGTGTAAAGTTATTCTTTGCATATTCTCATAAATGCACACTTGTGGCAGCAAGGCCATTAGGCCATTTGCCGTCTGTGTTTTTAATAAATGGTGACAGTGAAAATTAATAACACCGTGTAGAAATGCTAGGAAAAAGATTCTCTAAGTTGGATTGATGCTTCTAAACTACTAGGGCTTCATACATTGTGTGACTTGAAATATCCGTGTTCATTTACAGAAACTCTGAATGTATTAACGTCAGTTCAACTTAACCTGTTTTTCAGCCCAAGCCTTGTCAGTACTGTAACATTATTGCAGCGTTTATTGGCACAAAATGTCAGCGTTGCACCAACTCGGAGAAGAAGTACGGCCCACCTCAGACGTGTGAGCAGTGCAAACAGCAGTGTGCTTTTGATCGGAAAGAGGAGGGAAGGAGGAAGGTAGGCTTTGTTCCACAGCTGTAATGGATTAGACTGACAGCAAACAATGTTCCTCCTTCATAAGAGAAAGATTAGCAGGAATGTATCTTAAGTTCCCTCATATTAGATTAAAGCTGCTGCACTGTGCTTTGTGATATTTGAATTAAATTTTGCAACTTGCAATTGTTATGTTAGCTACTAAGCTAACATAAATTAGATCAGTCTTTTTGAAAATAAGCTTAAGTTAAGCTGACAGTTGTAGCTGGGGAACAGAGGTTAAGCAGCTGAAAAGTTTCTAGTGCTTTGATTTTATTTTGATTTCCCCATCTGTTGGATTTTATGTGTCTGTAACTTGGGTTTGTCGCTCCTTCCAATTTGCCTGCCTTGCCTTAAAGTACAGCAGCAGAGAGGTAGACTGCCCTGAGCAGCCCTTTGTGTTTTGTTTTCTTAAATAGCTTTCGTGAGTGCCACTTTCTCATTCCAGAAGGTGCTGAGGAAATGACCTTAAAAACCTCTTGCCTGAAACCAAGACTAATGATGTTTTTACAGGAGAATCTATTTGGTACAAGTGACATGTTGGCTGGACATCTTGATTCTGCTTGGAATACGATGGGTTGAGAGAGGGTACATGGTGTCTAAATTGAAAATGATTTGTCCCTTTAAAAAAAGTTACTGTCATTTCTGTAATGTAGAGCGAGTCCAATATTTGCTAAGACTGCTTTCTAGTGTAACTTTAAATGACAAAAAGAAATGAAAGAAAATTCCTTTTACTAAAGATAACATGCATACATTGGAGATATGGTAGTACCGTTCCATACATCCAAAGAGATGTCTGGATTTTTCCCAAAGATAACAAATGGAGTCAAACGATTTTTTCTCCCAAATATTTAAGTACTTCTTTTCCTAATGCAAGTGTACTTGGAAAAAAACATTGCTGTGAATTATTTCCTGAAAGGTTGATGGAAAGTTGTTGTGTTGGCTCTGCACGCTGTCCTACAAAAGAGTGCTACAGAAGACAAAAGAACAGAGGAAGAGCCTTGGTTCCTCACATTCTAACTCTTCATCCTCATCGCTTACTGAGAAAGACCAGCATCATTCAAAACACCACCACCATCACCACCACCATCATCGTCACAGCAGCAGTCATCATAAGTAAGTACTTCAACAATTAAAGTAGCTGTTGGTACCACTTCCTTTTCTGTGTTCTGTTAGTACTAAGATCAAATCAAAGGAAATAAGGAATGCTGTTTAAAACATGGCATCAAAAGCAGTTGCGGAATGTTGTTCTTCCATGGTCTGTCAAAATCCTTGTATTACAGTTTGGATGAAGGGAGATCACTAAAGCAGAAATTCCGGTGATCGTCAAACTAGCTGATGTTAAAATTGGTAGCAAGTCTAGAAAAGAAATTCAGAGTAGCTACAGAAACGAGTTACTTAAGGATAAACTGGAATTTGGCTTTCTAAGCTGTAGCTGTTGTGTGATAACTGCTATTTTACATGCATTTACCGTGTGTTGAGAGGCATGGATTGGCAGTGAGCGCAGAACAGGTACGAACCTCGGAGTCCTCACTCTAACTTACTTCATTCAGACTTGTTTGTGTGCAGTTAAATAGGGAAGCAGAAGCAACGATGTGGGATCACCCTCAGTCTAAAGTCTAGGATCATTTTGTCTCTCTTTGCTAGATTTTATAATCAGATCTTGCTGGAATAGGCAGGCATTTTGAGCGGCTGTCATACAGTTATAGGAAAAAGCCACTGTCAGTTGGCTGCTGGCACTGGTGACATTTCTCACAGCTCCCATATTCTGCAGCTTTTCTCAGTGTGGCCATGGCATAGACAATGTACCAACCTTAACAGGCATACCTAGTTTATTTAGTCATAAATCACAGAATTGGTTTTATGCCAGTATAACTGTTGTCGTGCTTCTTATTTTCATTGGTAGGCAGCTTAACTTCAGAACTACTTACTTTATTTTTGTGGTGGATAGTAAATACTACGGCTGCAACAGTAGCAACCCTGACCCTAGACACACAAGCACTTTTATTCTAAACTTTACTTTTCTAGAGCTGATAATTTTCCATCATGACTGAAACCTGCGTGACTTAAGAGTGGCTTAATGATAAAAGTAAAATAAGCTGGAATGGTATCAGGAATGAGGACAAGAGAAATGCATGTACTTTCCCTTAAAAAAAAAAAAAGAAAAGAAAAAAAAAAAGATTATGTTTTTAGGAATTTGAAGGAAATTACTCTTGTCACACAGAGTTATTGTGCTGTTCCTGTTCTCAAATTTCTGCTGAAAATCGAGTTAAAGCAGGGTAAATCTAATTGAGTGCATGTGGCAGAGATATAGTAAGAATTAAATAAAAAATGATTTAGGTCTTTACTACAGAGTAGAGCTTCTGCCGTAGTCATGAATGATTAAAGTAGGCATATCTGTGTACAGATTATAATGTTCCTGGTTTGGCACCTTTTTGTGTAGGCTGCCATGCGTCTATTGCTTCTGGTCCAATAAATACAACTCTCTTTTCCCTATCCCTTTCAGTTACTGTTAAGATGAGACCACAGAGACCATGAGGTACAAATACAGATTCAGTGAATTATTTCACCGGTGCAATCTTGTGCATTCCAGCATTCCTACACCGATGGTGTTTCTTAGTTACTTTTGAAATTATTGAGAATAGATCAATAAACCTGAATAGCAGTTAGTTTCAGGGATCCAAAACTTGGCTTTGCTGTGGTGCCACCACGTAAGCACCATTTCATGCAATGTTCATAGGGCACTGTGGGAATCCCAGGAAGACTGCCAAGTACAAGATTAGCAATATAAAGTTTGCAAAGGTTGGGATGTACCAACAGAAAGGTTTAACTGTCAGTTCTGAGTTCTACCCCTTGTATCGTACAGTAGTGTAAACGTTTAGCCAAGAAATATTTTTATAGCATCCTGACATAGTAAAGAGTCACCATGAATATGACAGAAAATATAACTGTCCAACTGAAAATCCATAATTGTCAACTTTTTATATTAAAAAAAGAAAAGAGAGGGAGGGCAATTTTTCTCAAGTACAGATCCTATTCACAGAAACTTAGCAATAATGGCATGTTGGGTCAGTTACCAAATATATTTCACATGTTTCAGAATCAGCAGTCTGAGTCCAGAACAAGATCAGGGACTATGGAAACAGAGGTAAATATGATGCTATTTATTAATTTCATTTTAATTTATCTTGCAGTTTTCATTTAAAGGACTTTTTTCTTGCATTTCTGGCTAGTCTCTAGCATTCCAGCTAGGAGAATGAGTTAGTTATTTTACATGTACCAAATGGTGATATTAGAGAGTTGTATAGTATGAGGCTTTAGGTTTACATTTTGTTTGATTTCAGCCATAAATCCTCTGCAGCTATTCAGAATGAAACTCCAAAGAAAAAACCCAAACTGGAATCCAAGCCATCCAATGGAGATAGGTAAAGTTATATTTTTGTAAAGCTGAGCCATTTCAACCAAATAGAGCGCTGATATGTGACCAGTTGCTTCTTTTCTTTTATTTCTTTTCTTTTCTTTTGTTTTTTTTTGATCCGAAGAGTGAGGGAGGTGAAACTCTTGTCCAGCCAGAGAGGGTATGGGGTGGCATGTGAATACTGTCAGTCAAATAAATTACTTTATTAGCAGAAAACTGGCACTGTGTTCCTGTTTTTAAGCTGTTTGGGGTAAAATTACACAAAGCTTATGTATGAGGCAACAGTTGAATGAATGTCAGTTCAATGAAACAAGCATTCCCTAACAACAGTGGTTTGTTAGTGAGATGCAGGGTTGAGCCTGCTGCTTAAAGCTGAGCTAGTATCTAGAGAAGTCTTTTGGACCTTTATGTGGGAGATGGAACCTTTATTCTGTCTCTGTCTAAACAGTTGGAATAAAAATAAAAGTGGCTGCTTCAGTCAAAAGGTATTTGTCCCCCTCAAAGCTAATACTTAATTATATTTCTGCAGGTGTATGTAATGTGTGCCATTAGTAAGGTAATTTGCCAGTTGCATCCATTTCTGTCAGGTACATACTTTTTTTGCATTAGTTCTTAAGGATGTTTGTGGAATTATTAATTATCCAATTTGAACTTTTTAAAAAAGTTACTGTTTTTCCCTGTTGATGTTGCAAGTAACTATTGGTTTTTATTTTTAGTAGCTCTATAAATCAGTCAGCAGACAGTGGAGGAACTGACAACTTTGTCCTCATAAGTCAGTTGAAAGAAGAAGTAATGTCACTTAAACGTCTTCTGCAGCAAAGAGATCAGACTATTTTAGAAAAAGATAAAAAGGTAAAAGTTGCACATTTTTTTAATCAGAACGCTATCATTTTGTTTTCTGTCTTGTAGACTGCTAACAATGTTAAAATGGTGAGATATAAAAAAAAATTTGTACCTGATTTTTGTTTCATAACAACTAACCAGATCTTACTATTTAAAGGGTTGGTCCGGGACTTTTCTATCATTAGTAAATTTTTGGCTCCAAGTCACAGAGGAATTTATCTAGCCTCACTTCAGCCATCTAGAAACTAGCCATCTGGTTTGCTGTTACTCAGGCTGTGTGACACAAGCAATGGATAAAATGCCAGACAGTGGTTTGTATGTTTTGTGTGTTCTAAACTGAGTCATGGCAGAGATCACAGATACCTACATCAGCTGGTGGGCACACAAGATAAGAGGAGGATTAAGAGTTTAGCATAGTTTCTGTTTATTTTTAAGCTAAAGCTGCTATAACCGTAATTAATGAGTTGGTGTCCAAATTTACATGAACAGTGTATGAAAAATACATGTTTTAATTTTAAAAGACTGGTAGCGTATGGGTAGTGTATCACATCTTTGTGTATGGTTACAGACTAGAAGAAAAGCTTGGGTTAGATGCCCAGCAGTCAGCAGAAGTTATGCAAAATAGTCAGGCCCAAATAGTTTCTGTGAAACTCATACAAGAGATTCACCCTTCAAACAACACGATGACTTACAAGGAAAGAGAAATTACTGCAGATATGTTCTCTGCTCTGCCCGCTAATTAACTAGGTGCTTTTAAGACGTTGTCTGTAACAGTGGCTCTGGGATGTCTGTTCAGGATTCAGTAGGTTATGGAATTGTATTAAAAATAAATTTACTATATTTTCAAGTGAAATTTTTATTATAGATGCATGTTGGCCTATCAAGACATTGATGGTTAAGTAAGGCTTGTTTAATCTAAGAGGAAAATGCTTCCACTTTTAAACCATAGTTCAGTATCTTCATTTCTACGCTCAGTGTTTTGTGTGAAGGATATGGAACCTTTTTTCATTTATATCACTCTTATATATACCTAGTGTTGGAAGTACTTGCTTTTTCAAACCTTTAAGCAGTTAATGTGAAAGAGCTGAAGAGTTGGCCATGGATTCTCTTCAAGTATTTTCTTCAAAGGACAGACATTAAGGCCCTGCTCTCTGTTATAAAGCCAGCAGAAGATCATGATTCAGTAAGAAATTCACCTCTTTCTGTTTGATCTAGTGGGCAAAGCTAACAAAAGGGTTAGATAAGGAAATGTCAGCTACTTCTGTGTAACCACTGCAGGAACTTGTTCTGTGCTGTTGCTGTAGGGAGAGCATCTAATAATTTTAATATCCCCATTGCTAAAACTATTTCACCTCGGAGTACTTTGAACTTAGACTCCTTCAGGCCCAAATTGTTGACTTCCAGAATGTCACATACTTTTCTTCAGCTGCTGCGGGAGGGAGAAAAGCTGAACATGTTTGCATAGCTGAAAAAAAAATGCAACAAATTAGTGCACTGCAGATATTTTTTTTTCACTATGAGACAGTAAATATACAGTCCTGTACTTGAATAAAAGCCTGAACCAGACCTGTGGGAGATTTCCTGTTAAGAGCCTGTCCCAATAGGTGTGTAGGGACAGCATTTGAACAGTTTGGAGTGATCCAAAAGATAGACTTCTGGAATGTATAATGTACGGCAACAAAACCAACTCGATACACCAGCTTTACAGACAATCCTCATACATCTTTTTTTTNTTTTTTTTTTTTTTTTTTTTTGAGTTGAGATCTCAGGCATATTAGTGCTGATTGTTTGCAGTACTAGCCTTGTTTTGCTTTCTGGGCAAAACATTAGTGAGACACCAAAATGTTACCATGAGGCCCTGAGACTTGATCATTAGGAAGCAACCACAATTTGCTGAATGTTCAAAGTGTGTTTGCTCCTCTAGCTGCATACTTTACTGTGGTGCGATACTATCACTAGTTTTTTTGATATTTAATTTGTGGTACGTGGTTTTTGTCGTGGATCCCCTGGAATTTACAACAGCTGTAAGCACATACTTCGAGCAGCAGTCTGGGTACCGTGAGGTATATAGCCTTCTGTCAAAACACCTGTGCTTTATGTAGGACCATTTGATAGTTCTTATCCTAAAGTTGGTAATGGCAGTCTGGGTAGTCATTTCAGGAGTGTGTGTACTGGTTTGTTACAGTGGGCTGCTTTACAAAGAAGGAGGCTTTATTTCCAGATAAATCCAAACTGACCAGAGAGGTTCAAAATAGCCAGGTGAATCTGGGATGCCTTGAGGAAGTAGACTTTTTAAAGACATGCTTCCTAGATCATAGAATCATCCAGGCTGGAAGGGACCTCCAAAGGTCATTAAGTCCGACCTTCCTGCATTCACAGGGACTCCCCCAACTAGACCAGGTTGCCCAGGGCCTCACTGAGCCTCAACTTGAATACCTCCAGGGAAAGAGCCTCAACCACTGCCCTGGGCAACCTGTTCCAGTGTTCCACCAGCTGGGATCCATATACAGCAGGTTGTTAGTAGTTCATCTAGGTGCATATGCTCCCAGAAGAAGCATTCAGCTGCTTGGATAGAAGCATGTATCACAATATAGAAACACCTGTCTTAGTGTATGTCATCTGAATACTCTGCCTGTCTGGGGAGACACCCAGTGGCAGCAATACTGCTCCAGACACTCAGAACTAAATCGTAGGTTAAGTCATTTTAAATTTCACATTTCTAGTAACATACTTTAATTCACTTTTGTTGGGGATTGAGAAGTAGTGAAACTCTGGATTGTATATTTCTGTTTGGGACAAAGTGTAGCATGAAAGGACACAAAGGAATCCTTTCTGTTGTCTTTGTATGAAAGATTTTTCACGTGTTACTATACCATATAACTGAAGAGACAACGTTGAAGATTGCAGTAAGTATCTCACAGCTGAAAGAACAGCTAAGATTATAAGTCATTAGTCTTCTGTTTTATTTCTTTTCCTATTGAGGATTAATCTTCTCTATACCAAATCCTGAGCAAAAAATATGATTATACAAGTACATTTGTTTTCTTCATATAACGTAGACTTAGTTACTTTTCAAGCTGCATGTCAAGTGCTGAGCTGTCAGTACTACAATAGTAAATAAATACAGTTTTTCCTGAGAACCCTGAGGCTTCCACAAAGATATCACAGCTTGATTAGGTGATGCACACTGTAGCAGTCCGGGGAATCTTCATGGAGTTTGTGTTTTCAGTTGACAGAACTGAAGGCAGACTTCCAGTACCAGGAGTCTAACTTGAGGACAAAGATGAACAGTATGGAGAAAGCTCACAAGGAAACTGTGGAACAGTTGCAGGTGAGTAATTGATTACGAGTACTTGAGAAATAGTTCAGGTAGAATTATGTATTCAGGCTATTCACTCACAGCATGAAAGTAGTACCAAGATCTTGAACAGTTAAGTTCAAGACTTAACTTCGGATGCACTGTGCAGCAGTTCTACAGTCTACTTTTTGTGTCTGTTCTCTGATAATTAATCAGTTGTCAGTGTGCTATTGGTCTGATTTAATAGCTCAGCATTAACAGTATTGACACTTAAATGTCTCTTGTTAAAGCATGTATCTATGAGGAAGAAAGCTTGAATAATTTGCCTTTTAAATCGCAGAGTGAACAGATACTCGTTGCAATCCCTCAGATAATGAATTTTGCAGTACAGGAAATGTGATGACCTTTTCTGTTAAAGAAGGAATATACATGTCAAAAACCACATAAGAATCTTTTTAAAAGTGATCGTTATCTTCTTTGAATATTTTCAGCGTGTACATTTTAAGATTTTGTTTTATAAATGCAATGGGAAATTAGTGGATGACACTGCTATCTGAAATGTTGCAGTAATTCATAAAACTTGTTTGTTTGTATTGCAGGCCAAAAACAGAGAACTCCTCAAACAGGTTGCAGCATTGTCAAAGGGTAAAAAGTTTGATAAAAGTGGGAGTATACTAACATCTCCTTGAGGAACTGGCTATTCGTGGGGTTTGCTACTCAATGTAAATTTGAGTAATTCTGTGAAGCCCTTAAAATCCTGTGTAGTGGAAAAAATATTTTTGCACACCAGATTAGTTGGCATGTTTCCTACACGTTTTTATAATTAATATGCAGCTTTTTTTTTTTTAGTTACCGTTCAGATGAAATACTTCAACTGGCTTGAAGAATGTTTTTATTTTTTTGATATTGGAAACTTTTTGCCAGCAATAGTATTAAACAATTGCATAGAGAACAAAGCAGTGCTCTCTCTAAAAGGACAACATGCAATAACAAACTAGGTGTACTTTTTACGAAGCAGAAACTGAGTCTTTTAAACTACACTGATGTCAGCCAAAAGTTCGTGAACCTGCAGTGACACTGAACGCTGGTTTCTGGCAACTGTTCTTTTACTTTGTATGAAAATATAAATTTGGAATGGAAATCCTGGTGCTCTCAAGTGAAACTAAAACAGAGGCATATAGGTATGTGTAAATACAACTGTAACTGTTATATTCTTAGTTATAACAAGTAATTAGTGTTTTACATTCTTGTGATAGGGATCTACTGAAAGAGTATCTATTGTACAGTAACAGAGGCAGTGTGTTTTTTTGTAAGATTTACTGTAGATTTTTCTTGCAAGTGCCTTTCTCCAACTGTTTATTTATAGGAATGTTGGTATTTTGTACATACGGTTTTTATGTTTTAAAACCCTGTTTAATAAATGTTTTATGTAAATATAAATGTGTGTACAGAGGAATCTGAAACAAAGATCAAAGTGGCTAGTGCAGTGCTTGAAGCAGCATTAAGAGCTAGCTAATTGATGGACAGTGAGTATTGGCTTTAGATAACCTTTGTAGCTTGTGTCTGTGAGGTGTAGAATTTTGTTAGTGCTGCTCATGCCAAACACTTCCCGAACAAAAAAAAGGAAACGTTTTTTGCCACACTGGAGTTCAGTGGTTTGTTTGTATATTTTTTCTTTTTTTTTTTTTTTCCCATTTGGCACAGCACTAATTTTAATTCCATAGCAGCTATGGTACTCCCAATGTTACATCCTTAATTGGTGATACACGCTCAGAGTTTTAAAAAAATGTATTCCCCATTGTCTGATTTAATGTACTTGGTTGTAACTTATGGTGACTCTTCCTAATGAATTGCAAGGTTTTTGTGTCCCACTAAAGAAACACGATGAGAAGGGTAGCCAAAACTAATGGTCTTGAAATTAATTAAGGGAGTGGATGTTGTGTCAAAGGATGGGCTGTTTTAATGTCTTGGGTAGATTTTGATTCTAAATTACATCAGTTTAAGTTTAGCTCTGCTCCTAACGGACATTAGTTATATTCAGAAGTTTCTATTAAACAGAATTTAGTATGTCCCAGGGTCCCTGTACAGGAAGGTGAGTTACAAGTAGACTCATGTCAGTAAAGGTTTAGTTCAGGTCCGGGTACTGGTTGGTAACAGGGTAACTTCTTATGTTTTGGTAAGCTTAATTGTGTAGTATAAGCTACACACCTTAAAATTAAAGAGCTAAAATCTGAAGTTCCTTGGCTGTCCACCCACGTGCTTAACACTGAACACTTTATCAGTAGGTCAGACTAGTTTCAGCAGTGACAGACTACTGAAAAGAATCAAGCCAGCACGATTTGTATGATATACGTGCATTTTTATACCCTGGAGTCAGCTTTGTGTGTTTATAAATTCTCTTCTTTAAACTTGCTAAATTATGGTAAAGAATGTGGCTGTCCTTTGGGGGTGCTGGTTTGGTTTTTTTTAATACACAAATTTGTGACTTGAATTAATTCAGAGTTAGCACTTTGATACTGTTTTTTTTTTAACCAGTTTAATGACAACCCATGTTTGGTAAAATTGGTTTTAAAACGCCAAAATGCAGCACAAATTAAAATGTTTGAATTAAGATCGCTTAATGATGATGCCTGTTCAAGCTACAGGACATTTTAAAGGAATAAAGGGAAGTTCTATATTAGAAGTAATTGACTTTATAAATGCCAATCCAAATAATTTTTAGGGGCTTCACAGTATTTAGTTCTAATTAAATACCTGTGGGTTTTCTTCCATAGTCTCATTTTTAGCATGATTTTTTTTTTTTAAGTTGTAAAGTAGCCAGCTGAATCCCAGTCCTGAAAATAGTGTCCCGGAGCTGTAAATTATTGACATAATAAACTGATGTTCTTTAAATGTGGATCTGCAAGGAGATTGTTGTACTGTATTGTGCTTTTTAGCCTGTTTCCGGATGTTGATTAGCATTGACCAGTAATGGCCGTTTTGGCTCAAGTTGTTTATGTATTCTAAGCCTGTGAATATCACAGCCCCCTTTTAGATAATTACGTCTAAATGCGCGTTCTGCAGTGAAGCTGTTCAGCTGTCCACATGTATAGACTATTGAAATACTGTACTGGCACACATCTGACCGTTGACGTTTTGTACCTTTTCTAAATCCAATGTTTCACAATAAAATCTTGTCAAAACATCAACCTCTCCTTTTACAGTTATTCAGAAACTCCTATTTCTTGTTAATCCTTCAGACTATGTCGTTCACTAGAAGTCTGTGGCCAAAAAAAAATGCAGAATAGTTGCATTTAGTATTTAGGTTTCTGGGAAGGTCAGACACCTTGGACTGTCTATAAATTGTAACAAGTTTTAGCTTGAAGAAAATATTTTGGTTTTATACAACTGGGCTATAATATATAGAAATATTTTGTTGTAGAGAAGAAGGAATTCTTCAGGAAGCATAGTGAGAGGACAAGGGGTAATGGTTTTAAACTGGAAGAGGGGAGATTTAGATTGGATATTAGGAAGAAAATCTTTCCTGTGAGGGTGGTGAGGCACTGGAACAGGTTGCCCAGAGAAGTTGTGGATGCCCCATCCCTGGAGGTGTTTAAGGCCAGGCTGGATGGGGCTTTGGGCAACCTGCTCTAGTGGGAGGTGTCCCTGCCCTTGGCAGGGGGGTTGGAACTCAATGGTGTTTGAGGTCCCTTCCAACTCTAACCATTCTATGATTTGATAAGAAAAAAGGTTAAGGTTTAACTGAAATCTAATGCTATTTAATAAAGCCTTCAACAGGCTTTTTATATTATGATTAACATCAACTCTCATGTTTAAAAGTACCTGAATTTTTGCCTCGATCTGTGAACTGTCAGGTTGTTCCTCCTCTACATATGTTGTGTACAATTTGGTGATTTTGAGATTTGAAGTGACAGTGACGGTTCCTGTGTTCCGTCCCTTCCCTTGTGTCAGGTGCTCACACACACATGCCCATGGTGGATCCTGGTGTGCAGAGCCACTTTTGCTGCAATTTGTAGGTCTCACTTTGTAAGTTTTCTCTGCAATCAGTCTTCATCTTTTCACAATCCAAGCAGAATACTTCTCATGGAAAAAAAACAACCAACCGACCAACCCAAAAATCCCCAAACTACGAAGAAAGTATGATTCTGTAGCTTTCTGGTCAAGGCAATCATCTAGAAGGGGTTTCAGAGCCCCGCTCTTAAAACAGTCTATATTTTATATCAGTTATAATAATGAATAATATGCTATTCTAATTCTTAGTTTTTCTGACCCTTGTTATAATACACATTTTCCAGGGCTTTGTTGGAGCTATTGGTGCCTGATTTAGATACAGCTTTTCTGTGACGAAACTTGCATAAACTGGCAATGTAACAGATTGACTCCCTGAAAGAGATTGGCATCATTTGAAGCAAATTTCCTTAAAGAACTTTTTAATTGACATAACTTGTGTGTAGGCACTCAGGCAGTTCCAGTAACTTCAGAAGCTCTGAATCCAGGCTGGATGTTTTGAAAACACTAAAGTTTATGAATGCAAGCTAATCTAAACAAAGTTTTTATAACAGAGTAAAAGCTGCTCATGTCATTTTTGTACCTTCAAATGAGTTAATAAATTATCAATTCAGTTGACAATACTGCAATAGAAGGTAGATTTTCTCATATATTATTCATATATTTTCTCATATATTATTATATATATTGTATATTATGATATATATATCATATATATTATTCCTCATATATAGCTTTCCTCATGGAAAAGTACTCCTTTTCCATGGATATGTAGAACCAGAAGATAGATAAAACTCCTTCTCTTGATCCAGCAGAAGAAATAGGAGGCATCGAGCGAGGGGATTTTTTTAAGATGGAAAAAGGAGATGTTTTGAGGTGCTTCTGAGGAAAGAAGCAGGGTAATGGAGCTTTGAAATGGGGAAGAGAAATCTCTGAGATACTGTGTCACTCACTTAAATGGTGAATATCACAGTTGTTTGGGTTTTTGTTCCCTCAAAATATAGGTTATCTGTAAAAAAAGCAACTTTAAAATATAAAATACTGCATTGCTTATGGGAGTTTTTTGCTTACTTTTCATTAATGACACAAGTACACATTTGAAAAATGAGCAGGATAAACAGCTTGATTTAATTGAAGTATGAAGATGTACAATATAAAATCCATCTTAGAAGAAGTTAGTCGTAGTGTTAGGCCTCTTAAAAACAGGTAAAGCTGCAGCAGAGTACTGCATATACCATTGTCACAGCTGGGTAATGGTGCAAATTCCAGGACAGGACCTGAACTCATTTTATCTGTCTGTTCTTACGCGTTGGACAGGAGTTGTCCTTGAAGACACGTCACTCATTAGCATGTGGATCACTGATGTTTTGCTTGCTTTAGCCCAAACAAAATACAAGTCCAGATTTGCTGTTTACATTAACAGTTACTGTGAGGCTGTGCCAGCTCTGCTCTAACTGACCTTCTTGCTCCCGGCCATTTCTCTTTGGTATCTCTCCTTGTGGTGGGTGAAGGACAATTCGTATTTTGACTGAGAAGGGTTCAAGTACCAGGGATGCTGATGTGCTAAACAAGCCAGGGGAAAGCAGGGATTTGTTTGCAGTTTAGATTTTTCCTTCTGTGCCGAGGCTTTCTGACTCGTGGAGCACTCGGATAAGTTCTTTTTTTTATTATTTGTTTAATTCTCAATTGGAAAAGAGGCTTTCCAGCTCCTCAAGAATCCTGAAGGCTGAAGATAAACCTGCGTGGTCTTTGGATGCAAAAGGTCCATCTGAGAGGCATAAGCAGAAGACTGCTTTTATAGTCGCTTGTTTTGATTGCAGAACAAACAAAACGAAGCCTGTGGACAAACAAAACCAAACTGGACCACCAAATAGGACAGAACTGCTTTGGATCCTGGTGATCTTAATGCAGGAATTTGATGTCTTCCCAGTGTGGCTTCAGCAGGCATTGCATCCTAAGCTGATCTTTAGCTCCAGTTGTAACCCCCATCTTGTGTAAGAAACTCAAATTGCCTTTCAAGGCGCAGTTGAAACTTAATTCCTGCATTTGTTGGTTGAAGATCCTTCAGTCTTTCTCCTGTAATAAATCTGCTCCCGTTTTAGGGTTGATTAGAATTCCATAGTCCTTTTTCCTTTTATTTTTCATTAAATGTAATGATATGTAAACTCTTTTTTCTTAAAGCAAGCACACCTTGGTGATCTGTACCAAAAAGTGATGAAGAAACCTCTTAAATGCTAAATTTAGTAAGAGAAAATAGAGCTAAATAGCAATGGCTGCCAACATAAGTTTAGCCACTAGATGCTGCTTAAACCACACAATTTCTCAAAAGTATATGGTTGTAAGTGGTTTCTGCAAGCCATTGGGCATCCACAGTGGGTTGGTCTTCCTGTTCAAATACAACACTGGTGCTAAAATGAGTATCTCCTAAGTGCCAAAAGAGTTGTACTTCAGACTTTATTTTATAAAATCTGTAATATATTTTGGAAAATTAAGCACAGAAGTATTAATCGTGTTTAATATAGTTAAATATATAAATACATATATATATGGAACTATAGTGTTTTTTCTCTGGTTGCTTTACCTTAAGAAAGAATTAAGAAAGAAAAAAGCCCATTTTATAAGTAAGAAGGCTGATCCATGGAGTGCTGCAGCTTGACTGCTGTCACACAAAAGGCGTTGTTAGAACAGAAAATAGATGTCAGGACTGCCCAGGTCATGTGAAGATTGAGTAGCTTTTTCCTTTGAAGGAGCTGCTATGGATAAGTTAGAGTCTCATTTAGTCACCGTAGATGTGTAATAAATCTGTAGCATTAGTTAGATGAATTAGCATCTAAACTTTAAAAGCCATTATTAAATGTAACTGATTCATTTGTTGTATGGATAGCAATATGAAGCTGAGAGGAATATACTTTTGACTTGGAAAAATAATGTTTAAGACCTTCTGTTTTCCTTTTTCTTTGAGTCCGATGCACTTCTGATACAGATTTTTTTCCAGTCTGATTCAGTTATTAGATGTATGTGACTTTCTAGTTAAAGAGAATTCCCACCACCATTTAAAAATTTAGGCTGTTTTTAACAAGTCTTGGATTCACAAAGATGTAATTGTAGTAGAGGGGGGAAATGTTTTCATTTGAATAGTCCATAGCCATTTTGTGTATTATATTTATATATTCTCTTAGCAATCTTAAGCAGGAAGACCCAGGGAACTACAGACCAGTCAGATCCTCAGTAAAAGAGAGACATGGACATATTGGACACAGTACAGTGAAGGGCCACAAGGATAATGGACTGGAGCATCTCTCCTGTGAGGAAAGGCTGAAAGAGCTGGGACTGTTCATCCTGAAGAAGAGAAGGTTCTGGGGGATCTTATCAATGTATATATGAATGGAGAGTGGGAAGACGATGGAGCCAAGCTCTTTCCAGTTGTGCCCAGTGCCAGGACCAGAGGCAATGGGCACGAAATGAAACACAGGAGATTCCCTCTGAATATCAGGAAACTCTTTTTACTGTGAGGGTGACTGTTCACTGAAGCAGGTTGCTCTGAGAGGTTGGAGAGTCTCCATCCTTGGAGATAGTAAAAAAGCNTGAAACACAGGAGATTCCCTCTGAATATCAGGAAACTCTTTTTTTACTGTGAGGGTGACTGTTCAGGTTGCTCTGAGAGGCTAGAGAGTCTCCATCCTTGGGGACAGTCAAAAAGCCATCTGGATGCGGTCTTGGGCAACCAGCTCCAGGTGACCATGCTTGAGCATAGGGATTGGACAAGATGGAATCAAATCAAGAGGTCCCTTCCTCAACTATCCTGTGACTCTGAAACCTAAATGAGTCAAACATCTTTCTGTATCTGTTAAAATACAGTATTTTGTTATGAAAAAATAGGCAAGCAATGCTTCAGTGCTTTCAGNAGCAATGCTTCGGTGTTTTCAGGCTTTCCTTCACTGTGTTCAGTTCTTTCGAATAGAACAGAAAAAAGACCCAACAGCTTTTGTAATAGCAGTTCACCTGTGTTAGTGAAACATATTCAGTTTTGTGGATGATTGTTACATCATCCTCAAGCTAGTTTGCCAAGCTTGCAAAATAAATACTTTACATGAAAAAAAACATTTCTATTAGCTATTTTTGGTAGCAAATTTCAAGTAAACAGAGCAGTAACTTCCCATCTATTCCTTTCCTGTTAATCTGTTGCCAGCACGGTATAATTCTTGTACTATGCAAAATCAGAAAAAGTCTGTTTGAAAATAGTAAAGTTCCCAAGGGTACTTACCTTGCTGTCCAAATCTCTGAAGCCCTTGTGCACTATTTTCTCTATGTTTAGTAACAGCATTCTAAAGAAGTTTGCTATGAAACGTGTAGGACATCAAGAATATGTATAGTTTTGTGATATTTTCCCTTTATCCCTAGCCATAGTTCTTACCTTCTATTAAATGTGTATGGTAGAAGTAGAGTTGTAGATCACGTTCATTGTGTATCCCCTGTTTTTAGTAAATCCCCAAGCACTGTACTTTCAAAACCATTTCTGTTTTCTTAAAGGAGGTTTTGGATCAGGCCTTGCATTAATTTAAACTTATTTTACATGTGCATCAACATCGTAAGTCATGTGGGTCAGAAAAGCAATATTTTGGAACTGTTGGGATTTATTATGTATTTATAGAGAGTATTTATATTATTACGTATTTTCAGTCTATGCATTCAGTTAAAAAAACAAACTCAAAGTATGGAGTAGTTCCTCACTTCATTCCTTGTGTCAGGAGAACAGAGTTGTGCAGTTGAATGAGGAATATAATTTCCCCTATATTTTATCGTGGTGACATGAAAAAACTGTTTTTTTCCTGCAAATTATCCTTGCAACAATTCACAGAATGTTATTGCTGAGTGAAAGTACAGGCAAACAGAAATCATAACAAAAATCAGATAGTATCTTAATCCATTTATAATGCTGTCACACTTAACGTTTTATGTTGAGTAAACTGGATGATAGTGGGGAAAAAAAGGAGAATTAATCCAGATCATTTTGAAAAGCAGTAAATAGAAACTTTATGGTGATTCAGAGTGTACTTGTAAACTTGGTTCTATTGTCAAGATTGTTATCGGGCTGATAAACACATTTTATCTTATAAAAAATGGACATGTTTTACAAAATGGCAAAACAACATGGTTTTCATTCTTGAACTATAGTTATGAATGCAGATATTGATATATTATTTACCAGAATAGTGTCAGATCTTATGAAAACAGTAATGTATCTAGTCTGAAAATATCTCTGCTACTGCAGTAGAATGTGAAAGAATTTTTTTTGGCAGTTGATACAAAGCAACCTCTTGACAGATGAGCTTTCTCTTTAACCCCATTGTAAGTTTTTCTGTAATCTATTTTCTGTTTCTTAAATCTTAGACACATTGTCATCTCAGTTGCATTTTGTGGCAAAAAAAAAAAAAAAACACCAAAAATTCATCAATTGAATCACAATTTATTGTATCACAATAAGGCCAAGTGCCAGGTCCTGCATTTCAGTCACAACAACCCCAAGCAGCGCTACAGGCTTGGGGAGGAGTGGCTGGAAAACTTCCTAGAAGAAAAGGAACTGGGGGTTTTGGGGAACAGCCAGCTTAGCATGAGCCAGCAGTGTGCCCAGGTGGCCAAGAAGTCCAACAGCATCCTAGTCTGTACCAGGAATAGCATGGCCAGCAGGAAAAGGAAAATGATCCTGCCTCTGTACTCAGCACTGGTGAGGCATCACCTCGAGTACTGTGTTCAGTTCTGGGCCCCTCACTAGAAGAAGGACATTGAAGGGCTGGAACGTGTCCAGAGGAGGGAGCGCCACCAAGCTGGTGAGGGGTCTAGAGAACAAGTCATATGAGGAGAGGCTGAGGGAACTGGGCATATTTAGATTGGAGAAGAGAATGAGACNTATTATTATATATATATATTTATATATGTTAAAAATATCTGGTAACCTGCCTTTTCTCTCCCCCAATGCAAAGCTGTTGGGATCAGTAGCATGGCTTTTATCCTTTGGATAAAATGTGTCCTTTGGGTTTTATCCTTTACAGAGTTGTTTTCTCTCAAAATCGGGGTGGCTCTTTCCACTCAGCTCACCTCTGATCAGTCGGTGGATAACATTAAGATGTTCTTTGGTTGGAAACCTAAATNTTTGTTTTGTGGGGTTCGGGTTTTTGTGGGGTGTTTATGGTGGTGGGGTTGTTTGTTTGTTTTTTGGTTTTTTTTGTGTGTGTGTATGCTTGGACTCGATGATCTCATGATCTCAGAGGTCCCTTCCAGACATGAAAATTCTGTGATTCTGTAATTTCTGTCATGGTTCTTTCTTACTTAATACATTTGTTAGCTTAAAGGCTGTAACTCAGTCCTGCAGGATCAGCACATTCAGAGATTCTCCAAGCATTTTTGTTCAATTAAACTACTTTGTTGCTAATTAGCACCATTGACTTTTCCTCTTTGCAGTAAAATTTATTCTTCCAAAAGTCAACAGATTAGTTACTATGCGTACAAAAAAAAAAAAAAAGAAAAAAAAAAGAAAAAAAGACAATCAGCTCCTTAGTGTAAAATACATATTCTACTGCCATTTTTTACCAGAGGTAAAAATGCCCAGGTTTGGGTGCTGGAGCTAGTGAAAGTGCTGTTCTGGCCATGCCTGGAGTGACTCTCCAGTTTATCCCACCCACCCACTGGGCTGGCTGAGGTCCAGCCCACATCCACCTACGGTCATTCTCCAAGAGGCCAGCAGAAGTTGGACACTTCAGGCCACCACATGTTACTTCATGGTGGAACATGAGAAAGGAAGGGTGAATAGAGATCCTGCTGTAATGAGGGAGAGGGGGACAGATTGGTGTCCCACGTTTACTTGGTGGTGAGAAGATGCTCTACAATGGTGGTTCATTATGCAAATTCTAGAGCCCCATGATCATACTTAATTAAGTAGTTTGGAGCTAATCTGCAAAAGTACAGTTGCTGTGTTTCCAGTTACACAGTTGTTAGTAATTGGTGGAGTTTACAAAGATTGACAGAATTGCAAAATCTAGAAAATTTGGAAGTGCCGCTTCAGAAAGAACTCTTTCTGAGTTCTTCAGAAAGAAGTCTTTCTGAAGCACAGGACAGAGAGTTAGAATTGCAGAGCAGTCATCCTGGTGAAGATTTTCTCTCTTGATCCCTTTGTCCCTTCAAAGAGTGTTGAAAAATATGCTGTCAACCTAGCAACCACCACTTACTGATGGGCACTCAGAAGATGGAAGTGAATATATGAGTCTCATCGGAGAAGGGAGAGGCAATGCAGACAGCAGGCCCCTGAGGGGGAGAGCAGACTTTGTCAAAATCATGTCTTCATCAGCTAGTTTACGATGAAGTTGAGATGTTTTCAGTGACCAGTTCTACCAAAATAGACTAAACATCTCTCGCAGGTTCTTCAGGCCATTCATACCCCCAGTTTTTGGAAGATAGTCAGCCGAGGCTTCCTGTCAAGTTACCAGATTCTTCTAGCAAGCAGTTTAGAGTAAAAAAAATGAACTCTCACATTCATCCTCTGGATGAGCCTATTTTGCATCATTGCATATGGGTCTTCATTTCTTAAGAGAGGAAGTGTGAATGCTCTTAGAGTAACTTTTCCAAAAGAGGCCTCAGTTTGACATATTTCTTAGAGCTTTGCTGCACATGTAAATTCTGGCCAGAGTAAGCTAATGTATATTACCTCCTATATTCCTGCAGGGAATCCTCATTTCTTTTTTCATTTTTCCAGTCTTTCAAGATGCAATTGCACTCGTTGATGCAATTTCCAGGCTTAAAGGCAGAATTCTGTGCCCTGCTGACCCTACAGTAAGGCTGCTGAACAGACCTTAGATGGGAAAGAAAAAAAGAAGANTAGTTAAAATTTTAGAGGAAATGCTTACTTCAAATATAATGTACTTAGAGACTTAGCTAAACTTTGTTTTTTTTTTTTTTTTTTTTTGTAAATGCCTCTTTTCCAAATAAAAACCTGACATCTGATGCAAGGCGTCTGTTCCTCCCCATGGTGTGGGAGGGACTGGGACCTGTTTATTCCCCTGTTCTCTCCAACAAACTTCATGTTAATGACAGTTCCCACTTGACACATCCAAAGCAATCCCTTGATAAGCCTCCTCCAGGACACCTCCCCAGTGAATATGCAAACTGGTAAGTGCTGTGAGGGCTGATCTCTCAGTGCATGGGCACCTGACTACTTAGATAAAAGCAAAAAATTCACATTTAAAGTATGTCTAGGGGAATGAATACACCTCAAATTAATATTTTATAATCATCATCAGTGTTTATTAAGCCCAAACCAATCTCAGGACTGTAGCATAGCAAAAAATAGATAAGGCAACCCTAAATGGAGCAGAGAAGGCAGGCTAACTACGCTGGCAAATAAAGTTAAGGTTTCATTTCCTATACGCCCCAAGCATGCTCTTTCACAGTTAACTCATGCCTTTGCTTTTAATGGAGCTTTTACTGGATGTTACTTACTGAACTGTTTTCCACTTGGTACTTATCCTCTTATCTCTGCAAATTTTCCATGATTGTATTAACTTTTTTTCAACTTAAAAAAAAAAGAATAAAGAAAAGAAGTGAGCAACCTTTTGTTACTGATCTGCAACTGCCACGTGTGATGCTGTGGTCCTAAATAACACAAATTCAGCATCACAGTCTCAGTGAGTAGCTGAGCTTGTGTACTTTAGAGCATTTCTGCTTTCTGCTCTGGGATACAAAACATCATATGTGTTTTGCAGTAGTAGCATATTTCCAGCCATCTGTAATTGCCTCCTACTTGCATATGCTTAGTCACTGCATACAAACATACACCTTCTGTTGAACTTTAGAAATATGCTCCCCTCCAGTAAAGCTCATAATGTTTTTAGCCGTATGGTATTCTACAAAGCCTCTTTTGACAACATTAGAGCCCAGTAATCCAGGTTTACCTCCAAGGCGGCCAGAGGAGGTAATTTAGACAAACCATTATTGTAAGTACTTACTTTCTCATGTGATCCACTGACATTTTGATAGAAGTTTTGTTGTTGTCATCAGTTTTGCCAAGTAAATGGAAACATGCCAGCGTGAAAAAAAGTAATGAATTTAATAGTTGTAGAGCCAAAATCAGAGGAATACCCTAAACCAACACAATTTAATAACTCTTTTACTTCCCCTGTATTTGAAATAAAAGTCTTATAGATCCCTCAGGCTATTGTTAAGTTAATACTTTTCAAAATCATACTCAAAGGTGTATTTGCTTCTCTTCAGTCACCGGCTGGAACCCAGATCGGTTGTCTGTTGTTACCTTGTCTATGAGTCTGTTTTTTCCAAAGTGGATGTTTGGAGGGAGGGTTTGCTACCTCTGAAGGCACGACAGTCATGACTACCCAGATTTCTTCTGGTGATGATGTTATTGGCAAGTCTACTGTCTGCCTCTTCCTACCCTGACATTTGATTGCTTAGCCAGAATGTAGCTCTCTCTGGTAGTCACTGTTAAATTAGGGAGAGGTTGGTTGGGTCAGTGATCTCCATGGCCCTGAAGCTGAAGAAACACACTCCTCCTGGTCACCTCCCTCTCTGAATATCATCCTTCAAGATATGGTGGTATGGAGCTAAATGCCAGGTTGATGTACTTTGGGAAGCAGTTTCATCCTGAAACAAAGATGAAATGGGGATGATGTTAGACTTCTAAAAAACATTAGTTGTATTTGGGGAGGGAAAATGCACCTTGGAATCACTTGCCTCACTTCTATCCAAGACAGGATCCCAGAAGAGGAACCAGATATGGATAGCCATGGTATTCTTTCCTTGATGACAGCCATTTGGAGATCTCAGAGCAGTGAAGAATATCAGGCTGCAGACCATCTTAAAGATGTACGGATCTTTTCTCTCAGTTTGATAGCACTGAGCTTTTTAAAAGAACTTCCTTTCCCCCTAAATTGCTTCTTTATCACTTCCATATTCTTCCAATCTATGCCATTTCATAGTAGTCTAAGAAAATCCTTTGGAAGTATGTGTAGTCAAACTAGTATTGGCATTTCTGTTTATGCTGCTGTATAAACCCTTTCAATGCTGTTACTGCAGGGATGACCTTGCAGAGGACTGACGTGACAGAACAGGCAGCACTGCTGTCCTTGGGTATCCTGAGAGAACTCCGCTAAATCACTGCTGTGTAATCTTACCCTTGTTTCCCCCTCCTGGGAAAGAAATAGCAAAGTCCACAACTGGTTATGTCAAACAGTGCAAAAAGGTTTAATAGCTTGATCAAGGATTTACAGGACCTGTTCATGACAAAGAAGTCTATTGCTGCTGGTTGCTCCTGTTTGATCCATGTCCTGGTTTTGTGAGAGAGGTTCAGCTTGTTGCCAATATCCAAAAGGAGTTGACAGGTTTCTTCAGGAGCGCCCTGCAGACTTCTAGAGGAGAAATACGACTGCGTGCTACATCCTGTAGTTTGAATTACATTCTATGGAAAAAAAAAATTATTCCCTATCAAATTACAACCACTTTGTAGGAGAGTATTTTAGAAGCCATTTTATGCAATAAAGGGTTTTATCAGGCAGAAGTACGTGGTTGTGATGCCCAGATACAAGGCAGCTGTGTAATTCTGTGGCTGGTGAGCCTGGCCGATGGTGCCCTGGTGTGAGAACTGGTGCCTGCAGAAAGGAACCCAGGAACATGCACGGCTGGGCATGCTGGGAGACAAGCCCGGCCTCTCCATTGGCAGCACAAATCTAGATCTCTTTATTCTTTTGATGAAGCCATCCTCACAAACTCTCCATCTTTGCTCCAGCTCTCTGTCCAGGCAAATGTCTCTGCCCTATGAAAATACATTAAGTAGCACGAGATGGTCAAATGTCCAAGTAACGGGGAACACAGAGTACTTAAATGGCTAAATAAAGAATGTTGTAGCTAAGATTGAGATTTTATGTTGATATTTATGTAAAACACTGTAATATATTGTGCATTGATTAAAATACAAGCCTTTCGAAAAGAACAAAAGCAAAACATCTTGTCTCTACACTGAGGCTGTAGAAATAATTCTTAAGATGATGAAGAATAACTGCTTTTTATAACGCAACAATATATATAATCAGCTGCTAAAATAATGAGCTGTTTTAAGTAACTATCAACTGACAAAGCAATCCTAAGGGAGTAAGAGGCATTTAGGGAAGAATGAATGCCATGCAAGACAAAACCAGAGGGAGTTTCTGGTTATCCTTCTCTAGGTTTGTATCATGAATTGTACCACTGAGAAATTTGTCTGAGGACACTAATTTTGTTTTTATTTTCACATAGTGAGACTCAAAAAAGCACATGGATAAGGTAAAGAGAACAGGAGATACTGGGGAAAAAAAACATTAAATACAGCTGTTTCAGTAAATTATAGATCCTTAGTCTTGATAGATACATGGACTGGGAAGCACAGGATGGAGAAGAAAAAGATCTCTGTAAGTATGTGACATTGCTCTCTTTTCATTACAATGTGGTAAAAGCATTCAACAAAGCATGAGGGAAACCTACAACTTTGACATTTAACAGCTGCAATGTATTTGGAGAAAAAAAAAAACAAACAGAATTTCAAAGCTTGGATTAAATCAAATGAGTGTACTGATTAACCTTAATTGCTGCTGATAAAGGTAGGAAAATAGAGGGGCTTTTAGACATTTTTGTTACCTTAAAACCTAGCTGAACTACCTACCGAATGCTAGATATTAGGCACATACTTATTTTCTATTGTATTAAATCAGAAGTAATGGAAGGAAGATCTAAGCTTGATACTACTCTAGTTTTAGGAGAGCTGGATTGCTTTTCTGATTCCTCTGCCAGCCTTCTCTGGACTTCATCTCTCCTTTTAGTTTCCCTTCTACAGATGGAATTCAGATTACTTTCTTCCACACTCCCTTTGGCTTCCTCGCCTGTTTAGATTAGAGATGCTCATACTTTTTTTCATGTTCCCCTTTTTCTTCTGGTTTTCTCCTATTTGTTGTGGAGAGTAAGAGGAGGATGTCCATCCCCCTCACCCAGGGTGCATGTGGGAGGAGGTGTTTCCAAGAAGCCTCTGAGAGCAGGGTAGTAGGTGTAGGTTGAAGGGTTCAAGGCATCAGATAGTTACAAAGGTGCTGAGGTAGAAAGAAAAGATGAAGCAGAAGGAATATTGTGCTTTCCAGCATGTGTGAGTAACATCATAGGAGAGAGGGGTATTGAAGGTCCCCCAGTCTCTTTTTCTGCACACAGGTTTCTCAGCAGACCTGTCTTACAGCCTCACTCCTGTTGTTCCCACTACTTCACACATTGGCTCCAGTTGACCTGAATGGTTGAGAGATTTGGTCCATGGTTCTCTTTCCCAGCCTGATTTTCTTAAAAGGCATAGTTGGCCCACCTTTGTCTGTTTGTCTATTCTCTAAATAGTGAGTGATTGTCTATTCTCTAAATCCCTGAGTGATTAGAGTTTACTACAGGGATGGCTAACATCACACCACGCAGTCTATCATACAGAGGTAAGATTGGCATGTGTAGAAGATCCTTCCCGTTCTTATTATCAGTGTATGTTAGGTATTATTTGAAATTTGTCACCCTGTGGTGGTGACATAAAAGAGTAATTTGGGAATCCTGTTCATGTCCTGGTGGAGAAGGGTATGCTAGCTTAATTTCAAATCAGATATACTTGCCTTGTGCTAGTCCTCTGTGGTCTTCTTGAATTGGCAGATAGATAGCCTTCATTTACCTATCATTATTCCATACATTATTTCCTGTCATTTATGATTCCAATGTACTGGAATTATTTAACACAGCTATACATTGCAAAGGATAAGCCATACTTTTGTGTGTTAAAATGGTACATCCCTAGAAGCCCGTCAGCAGGACTAGAAGAAAATGCAGGCACCAACACGTTCATCTCACAACTTTTCTGTCTGTTAAGGGGTTTATCATTTGCTCTTCCTTTTGCACTATTTTTTACCATTCTTTGCAAAGCAGCTACTTGACATTTCCTTGCACATATGAGTATGCAGAATTCATTTTTCTTGAGTACTCATGCTTTGAATCTGTGCTATCAGTTTACATTATCTGTGTCTACTCCAACACCACTAATGGCTCATAGTTTCCAACATTTCAGTGACTACTCTCAGGACTTTCTTTTTTCCCAGATAAGCCAAGGATTTGTGTGCCTCCTGGGCACTTGAAGCTATTATGTACAGTCTGGAAAACTGAAGATTATTTTCATTTCAGAGGCTAAGATAAAAGGCAGGGAAAATAATTCAAGACCTACCAAAATATGCATGAAACCTCTGGCTTATTTGAAAAACCATAACAACCTTTGATTGTCTCAGCCCTGTTTTTATTGCCCCAAGTATACTCTTTCTCCTTCTGGTCATTAGGGTAAGCACTGTAGGTTAAACTCAGTCCATTGAAAGAAGCCATCACAAGGCTTTTGCTTTATTTATGTCCCACTTGAGTCTTCAAAACTAGCTTTTAATTTTGTGCACTGAGAGCCAGTGTTTTATCTCACTCTGTGACCATTGGTCTCTCACACAGCCAACTCCCAGTAACAATATTTATAAGCTCTTTCACGTCTAACATAATAGTAGGCTCTCCAAGTTCTCCTGGGTGGTTGTTCCCCTTGTTCCAGTAGCTCTATGCTGCAGAAGAAGTTGCCATAGGTGTTTCAGTGCCTTGGACACTTTATACAAGTGGTAGTTACAACGGCTGGCATTTGGAGATGGTGGCCTCTAAAGACTCTGGCCTCCTAATTTTTGTCCAGATGTTGCTGCCTTGCCTGGTAAGCGTTACTGCTCTGGCCTCTCAGTCATTTGCTGCTCAGTTTTGGCAAAGCAAGGTACATGCTTCTTTGTCTTTTTCATTTTTGATGGTTCTCTGAAAGCTTCTAATTCACATTCGATACAGAGTTCAACTTTTCCCGTACATCTGGTAATTGTTTTTAATCATATTAATGTGTATGAGACCATACAGCAGTTTCTATTGCAGGACTTTGAGTCACACATGTGTTTTCCAGTATTTAGTTTATTGTTCTTTTTTGTTTCCTGCATTTCTTGACCTTGAAAACTGATCTTAAATCTTCCAAAATCTTTTCATCTGCAAGATAATGGGTTTTGCAATTAGTCATTAAATTACAAGCATAATGCACTTACTGGAACTGCCTGGAAATTATGTTTTGCTATTTGAGTATTTTCCTCGTAGGTATCTGAAAGGTTATCATAAGCTGATCTCATTTCTACCTGTTCAAATCCAGAAAGACCGCTCAAGGCAGAGGAGGCATCTTACTGTCAAGTCCATGTATTTAGGATAAGAATCTGGTCCTGGCTTGTTTTAACTTTAGTCCTCATTTCTTGGAGTGGAAGAAGTCACTTCCTTGTACAGTGATGATTAATAACTCGTGCGTCCCAAAACAGAAAACACATTTGAACAAAAGCAATCCTAGCTCTTGCTATTCTGTTTTTTAGAGGTGATAATTGGTCTCAAATTTATTTCTTTCTCATAACACATCTCTGTCAGGGGAGCCATAATAGCAGGAACTTTGTTACTGCATAATAGCATTATTAGATGCTGATATTTACCGAGCACTTTGTTTGCATGTTAATGAATAGTTGACTTCTACTACAAAACTGCACACCTTCAACTTTTCCTGGAAGACAATATGTTTCTTTCTCTGGAAAAGTACATTAAAATTAAAAGCTAATTGACAGCTAATGTATTTCTTTCTTAAAATTCCCTATCAGAAGGTGCAAAGAATCTTCCAATCAGTTCCTTATCACTCTGTTATTGTGACACTTCAGTTTTCACAAACTACAGTCCTAAAAGTGGTTTTATATGTCTGTGCCTAGCTTTTACTTGGAGAACATTTCAAAAACTGTTGTGGTAGTAGTATTTTGTGCTAGGCTGGTAGGTTAAAGAGCCAGTTTTGATCAATGGGTAAAAGAACACATTTAAAATCATATGTGTGTATGGAAATGGAGCAAAATGCCTATCCATAGGTGTTCACAAACGTAGAGATGATTATGCTTAGGCGATGAGCTGTGGAATGGGCTGAAGACAGATTTTTCTCATTCATTGCTAGTATGCCAGTTTATGTATGTTGAACAATGCCTATAGCAGGTCAAATTAGAAGTATTGCACGTGGTTAGTCTTTACTCTTTCATTGTGTCACTTAAAGTTTCTCCTTCCAGTGATGTACTTCTGCTTTGTCTGTGCTTCTCATCTTACTGCAATCATTCCGTACAGTTTGCCAGTGCCATCAGCTTTGAGATGTCATTTGTCCTCATCTCCCAAAAATCACCTTTGCCTTTCCCTACACTCTTTCTATCCATGTGGCCTTTGTCTATTTTTCATGGATGTCCTTCCAAGCTTGTGGGTTGATAATGGCAAGGCTGTAGGTAAGTCATGACTGGTAAAATAATTTTGTTTTTTATTTAAATTCACACTTCGTTATGTCACTAAAACTGTGTATTATCTGGAGCAGAGGTGGTCATCACATAATTTCCAGTTTGCTTTTCCTTTTGTCAACCCTACTCTTCCTTGTCTGTCTGTCTGTGCTTTTTAGTGGGCCAGATCTCTGGAAGGAGCCACTGCTTAACATACAAGTCCCACTTGAGCAAAGTACTTGACCATATGACTAACTTAAAGCATCTATTTGAGACATATGCTTATGTGCTTTGATGAGCACTTTGCCAAACAGTTTCTCTGTCTTGCTGGGAAAAAATATAATGATAATATGCCAAGAATTTGAATGGACTATGAGACAGTCATTAATGAATACGCCGACACGGGATATTTGTTTTTCCAAACAGGCTTTCACTATGCCTTCTCTTTCTGTGCATGGAATTTCATAGCAGGAGCTGAGTTATTTAAGTGATGAATTATTACGCAGCTTAGTTATGCTAGCTAGTAATCACATGAAAGATCTCTTTATTGTTGCAAAAGGATAAGCTGGAGAGAAAAAGAATCAGGTATGGAGCAATAATATAGTAAGTGAGATGACTTTTCCTTTTTGATGGACATAACTCTGGTACAGCCAGTGCCAAACCAGTATAAACAAGGAGACTCCAACTAATGCTATTTAGAAGTTTGCAGTCCAAGCTGAATTAAGGTGCAGATTTTGCTCCAGCAAAGACTGTTAGCGTGACAGTATTTCAATCAGAAGAGAGCCTGAGAGACCGCAGGGGAAGAGGGAAATGCCGTTCCTCTACTCACTTACTGAGGAGAAGAAGGTGAGATAAGATTTCATGGTTTTTTCCTTTGCATGGGTTACCTCTGGGGCTAAACTGGTGGGAGTATCATGTGAATGAGAAGTTGCATCTTGGCTTGGGCCCTGCTCCCGCTAAATTCGCTTCCACACCGCTTTGACAGTGCTTCCTTCCCTGCTCCTGTGAATCAGCCCACGGAACAAAGCTATGATAATGAATGGATCTCTAATTGCTTTCAGTCCAGACTGGCTGCTACTTGCTACCGTCATGGGACAGGGGAGAAGCAAGAATTAATTGTGGCCACGTGAAGAGTCTCATGCCACAGCTGTTCCTGGGACCACTCCTGAGTCGGTGCAGCTCAGGCTCCATGTTTCAGTGCCCTGAGGAGGAACGTGGTTATTTTTGTCCATAATTCATCTTCGCTCCAATGACCGACACTCTAAATGAATAGCATATGCAAAATGCTTGTCCCAAGATTACGTTCTCTCCACGGGCAAGAAATCAATAGACAGAAAGTAGTGCAGTGTCACTGAGAATTTTAATCTCTCTCAGAATAACAAATTGAAATGGGAATCCACTGAGTGTACAAACTAAGGCGAGCAAGCACAAACCTTAAATGTTGAAGAAAAAAGAAGAAACTATGTCACCATGACACAGTCTCCAAATCCCATCAGCTACTTTTCCAGGGAGAATTTTCCATGGTGACAGTTACCTAGAGCAGTATGTAGCAGTGCTATAGGAATGGCGGTGGCACAGGGTGATCAATTCGTGAAAGGCAATGCAATAAGTCTCTTGGTACAACGAGTGCCTGCAGACCCTGAAGGGGATCTGTCAGCAAAAAAAATAACCACTGGGTCTCTATATGCAATTACCTAAAAAACATCACTTTCCCCTAAAGGACTTAAAATCACATTTTTCTAGAAAATGTGAGGCAGTTGGGTGTAAAAGGTCTTGCAACAGAGGTAACTAAGCAGCTTACAGTCTCAGAAATGGTGAAAAAGATGTGCAAAGGAAGATTAAATTGTAACATTCAGCAAAGGTACAGGATTTAGCACTAACCTAGGAAAATGAGATTGTTTTACAACTTTTTAAGACAAGAATGCTAATTCTGTGAGGTTCAACCCTATCCATGTTGGCCATACTCGGTGCTGGGCAGGCCTATATCAGAGGTTGGTGTAGTGATGCACTGAATTTGGAAAAGTGAATACTGTTCATTAGGAGGCACAGATCTCCCTAGTGCTATGATCCCTTTGAAAAACATTGACGCAACACAGACCTTCCCCAAGACATGATGTAGCTCAGTCTCCCTGGCTGGATCAGAAGAAGCTTGAGAGGTCTGAAAAGCTGAGTGTGATCATGAGCTGGGGCCATGGCAGGGCCTGTGGCAATAGGACAAGGGGTAATAGTTTTAAACTGAAAGTTGGTAGATTTAGATTGGGCATAAGGAAGAAATGTTTTATCACAAAGGTAATGTAACACTGGCACAGGTTGCCCAGAGAGGAGGTAGATGCCCCATCTCTGGAAACATTGGACAGGGCTGTGAGCAACCTGATCTAGTTGAAGATGTCCCTGCTTACTGCAGGGAGGTTGGACTAGATGACCTTATAAGGTCTCTTCCAACCCAAATAATTCTATAACTTTATGATTCTATGATTCTGCTGTGGTTCCCCAAGGTGGAACAATTTTTGTGAGAAACTCATGAGCTTTCTTCAAAAGAAAAAATTACTTGGGAGAAAAAACATCCGTTCCTGTGATGTCAGGAACAATAACGTCAAGAGATTAAAAAAGCCCACTGAAAGCACTGAAATTCTAACATTCATGGCCCAATTGCTCAACCCCTAAAAAACCCTTTATTGATGTTAAGTGACCGTTTCATAGTGACCATTTGTGCTGAGTGAAGAACTTGCTTAAAGTGTTGTCTTCACAGACAGGTATACTCTTTTTCCACCCTTTGATTTGATCAGTGATGTGTTCTCAAGTCCCAGCAATTCATATATACCATCTGCTTTATTGCTTTCAGGACCAATGAGAGTATTTTCACTCTCCTGTTAGGTGGCAGGAAGAGTAAAGAGCAGGTTTCTCCTCCCATGGAGACTTGTGATGGTTTGGTGCAGTATTTCAGTGCAGATATTTTTCTGTATCTCAGATATTTGATTTTGCTTGTCTTGCTAAATGCCCCATACTATGATTTGGGATTGGGAATTTTCTCTAGCTTCAGATCTGCAATGACTGGGTGGAGAAGAGTTGCCTTCCTTCCTCTATATAATAAGGCATGGTTTGCTTTGTAGGGCTGACCCAATTTTCATGTAGTAGAGCCCTGGTTTTGGAGGGATGTAGCATATTGATCATGTCATTCACTTCTGCTGCCTCCCTTTGGCCATTATAGTGGCAGCTTTTGATCTACTGCTAGGACTGAAGCTTGTTAGAAGCCTCCTCTGGCTTACAGTGTGGGAGCACACAGCATGTGTGATAGATGGGTCTGTCGGTTCCTAGTGTGAGTACAGAGATGCAAAAGCTGTCACACAGGGCTGAGCTCAGTGCTCAGCTTATCTGTTCGCTGGCTACGAGAGAAACTCAGGCTGCTGCCACTTATTCCTGGACCCCTTGTTATCTTCTGCTCACCCAGGAAAACAGCAGCCTTGCATGCCTTGCCCAATCTCTGTGGTAGAATGCTCGCAGGGAAAACCTGAGCAAACAAACAAAAAAAAAAAAGATTTCTCTGGAAGATTTCTGAAGGAGAAAGATGAAGGTAAAGCCCTGGAGTCATGCCTTTACTGAAAAACAATCTGAACCACTGATAGTGACTGTGTAAATCTACTTGAAGGAGAGAATAGTGAAGCATCTTTATTTTTCTCTCTTTCATAACAGAAGACTCAGGCACAAAAACCCATAATTTCCAAGTGAGTCACTGGAAAAGAGTAGTTTTCAAAGGAACCACCATGAAGTTTGCAGCAAGTGAAAGCAGCCAAAAAGTGAGATAAGGGGGAGGCATTTCATATTCATAACCCAGTCAGCAACTTCAGTCCAGTCAGTTCATGCATACATTGTGTTCATACATTGGGAGACTGTAAAATATGGTGGGGTTTTATGGAATGAAAATACCAGGAGCCTTTAGAACTACACATGGACTCTTAAGATTAGCATTTAATCTTTCCTTCAAAGATATTTATTCTTAAAAGCATATGGTTATTAACTGGCTTTGTCAAAACATACCTTACTAGTCTGTACAAATTTAAGGAAAAATATATTGCTTTTTTTTTTTTTTTGCAGTTTGAATCACTAACTGAATATGAAGATGTGTAGCAGATTCTTCATCTTTGTGTTTTTGCATCAGAATTGTATATTTCCTTAAAAGAAATTAGGTAATTATTCCAATAAAGATTGATACAACAATCTATATAAATAAAGCCCTTTTCCATATGTTAGCCCACAGCTCAAACTTGGTCGCTTTACCTTGCCTTTTAAATCCCACATTCTTTGTAGCAGGACAAGATTCTTCAGCATGCTTTGAATAGTCAAGCTGTGTGAGACCAGATCCAAATCTCAATGAAATCACTGTGAGCAATTTCAGTCTGCTAGGGAAGAGGTCCTTGAAGCACACGTCTCTTGGGCTATTTCAGCTTCTGTGTCTTTCATTTTCTGTGCTCAGCATCCAGGGATCTTACTCAGCCTAGTGGTGGCACCAGCCATGTCGGTGCCCTGACAAATTCACAGCCCCAGTGACCATCTGTCAATGAGAGCAAAGGGTCTGGGGAGTGCTGCAAAACCCTCTAATGAAAGCCCTTGTTAATGGCTTCAGCCACCTCTTGATTGCTATTGAAAGCTGAAGTATAGCCTTATGATGGTTAGGCTGATTGCGGAGGTCTTTTGGAGAATTTCATGCAAACAGGGTTAAAGCAGCCCTTTGGCATCTCCAAACCAGAGCCTAACCACCATGAGATGAGACAACTGCACCAATAATTCATCTTATAATAGTCACCAAAAAGGGCAGCCTTGTTCTTCTGTTCTTCCTTGCTCCTGAAATCTGAGGCACTGACTGTGATCCTGCGAGGAGCCAATTCAGCTTGTTAACCCACCCTAAAAAATCCACTGGTTTTTGCTGGATTAGTCCTCTACTGGTTGAGTGAATTAGCTCACAGAAGGTTTGTACAAATGCTCACAAGAAAGATGGGACTGTGTGGTTACACGCATGAACTCGTCGGCCATATCAGTTTACTTTCAGAGATGAGAGAAAGGACTCATGCTTGAAGCATCTCCTTTTCCAGCTATATCAATTGCTCTGACACAAGCTGATACCTCTCCCTACAAAATTCCCTGTTTTATCCTTAGACCATCACAGCTCCAATATTACTACTCAATAACGCACACACTGATCCCTTTAGTCATTAACGGAAATCCCCAGGAGCCATCCTGAACAGAATAACCCCTGTGAAGACCTTTGCAAAGGCTAGTTATTACGTGGAATGGACAATAAAGGGAAATGAGGTTTACGTTTGCTTATCCAAAAGGCCAAATAGAGTTCATAGATTATTCTTTGCACAGATAAGCTAGACCTAGTGTAAACACTCCTCACTGGAAAGTATCTGCTGTTTGTTTTCCTAACTTTAACCATGTGGCTAGCAAAAGCAGAATAAATGAAATAAAGGAACGGTATTTTAATAATAAGAAACCCACTGCCTTTGAAAACTCATGTTACTGGCCCCTGAAAAAAAAAGTTAAAATTATCTTTTCTACTCATTGCATGAAACACATTCTGATGTGGCTACAAAGCTGTCTTGTAAGTGAAAACTGGTAAGATTTCAAGCCTATCCTATCATATATTCGTCACTACATTAAAGCAGAGCATTCTGCTCATTTTAGTTAAACCACTGCTTCTATGCCTTTTATTTGGGCAATACTGATGTTATATCAGTTTTTCAATTAAATTGATGGATATTTGTCCAAGGGAGGGCTGGGGGATTGGAGGGGAAGGTTCTAATAGTTTCCAATTCTGCTATATAAAAGTCCAAATAAAACTCTCAGAGAATATAAATTAACACTGCATGGCTCTTAAAAATCTCACCCACTACCCATCTGTATCTTTAGGTTCAAGAATATTTGAGAAAAAAAAAGCCAACAACATTGGCAATATTCTCTCTGCCAAAATTGTTTTGCAGATTATTTCAAACCAACCCGTGATTAATTTATTTGCTCTCACTGTCTCTTTCCAATGTGACTGAACTTAACAATTTATATCACTGAAGTCTCAGTTCTCCATATAAGTTGTCCTTAACTGTGCCTGGGTATTTCAGAGCTAGAATAAGTGTCATTTTTGCAATTAATCCTGTTTGATAAAACTTTCCACTCACAAGAGTAAAACTTTTCTCTTTTTTACATAAAAAGCCACAGCAGTGTATTGTTTAGAAGAGTTGGAAATGTGGGGCTGCGTGAAGGAAAGGAGGATTGGCCCCAGAATGAAAACAGAAGACCTGGCTGTTGGAGCTGGTCGGATGCCATGATGTAATGATGTTTGTGATAGCTGCCGTTTCTATGGCAACATGGCAGCATGATTTACTGCAATCAGAGAGAAAGAAAATGCAAAGCTTTTGTTTAGCTTCAATGCCATGAGCTATTTGTTGACATTAGGGGAAGGGGAGGGCGAAGTTCTTTGGCTTCTAGTTAAGCACATTACTAATGTGTCTTAAGTATAAAGAGAAGCCAACAAAGGGGGTCATGGTGTTTAAATCTCTCTTCTGCACAGTCGGAGCTTGCTCACAGATGCAGACATGGCACTCAACTTCCCTGCGGTGCAGAGAGCAGGAGGTTTCTCTGCGCAGCCTGCAATACCCATCCACTGGCTGGCTTGGGAGAGCGGCACAGCCAGGGTGACCCCAAAGCCACTGGGTAAGGGCTTTGTGCTGGGCTGGCTCTCTGGCTGATGCCTGCAGCTTGAAGGTTACATGAGTCGCTGGGCTAGGGTGGCTGGAGATGTTTATTTCTGGAGTATGTCAGCAGGGAAGGGTAAAGGTATGGCACTGGCAGAGGTGAAGAGGTGGGTTTATTGGAGTCCGCAATGGCTGCAGGGTGTTTGTCACAGGCTGGGAGAGGGGCTGCGGTTTTGGATAGGAAGCACCTATCCAAAGGAAACACCTTTTTTACTGGTGTTCCCCAAGGCTCAGAGGGCTAAGATGGAGCTTGTGTTGGTAACCAAAACCTGCTTCTGGCTGTTGTGGCTGAGATCTGATCCTCTGTAATGGGTTAGGGGGAAGCTTTGAGACAAAGAGGGAAAAAAAAGTATGCTTGCTACCCATTCTTAAAAGATCCATAAGGAAAAAATAGAGGCCAGCAGGTAGCTGTTCCAGTGTAATGGATACTGGATTTAATACAGGGAGAAAAGGATTGGATCGGGGACACTGGGGTGCTCCATATTTATCTTCATTATTGAACCATGCCACATCACAGCACTGAACTGAAGGCTGCTGTGAGACACGGGAATCATACTTTCTTTAACTGTGGGGTAGATGTTTGGTTAGCATTAGGCAATTAGATACCAGAGCTGGCTGGCTTGACCCTGCCATCGTTCCATTTAATCTGAATTTTCCCTTTCTGTCTAACCCCTGCTGATGTGCCAAGCCACCAGGTTTCAAACAGCACATCCTCACCTGAAGCTTTCATCTTATTTTTTTTGTGATACTCTCCCATCTGAGAAAGTCAGATAATTCTGAGCCCTTCTGGCCATGGCCATGCCTGGTTTGAGTGCCAGGAGTAAGGACTGTCTTTGGCAATGACCACCTTAACTCCTTCTATGTCTTACGTTCCTCCCTTGCTGTTTGTTGCTGAGCACTCTCAAGAAGTAGTTGATTAGATACACTTCACTAGGACTCTTCAAGAATATATCTTTATTAGTATATTAAGCACAGTGTGATGTCAACTAGCACTGAGTAGCTTGGGTCCCTGCCATCAGGCTACCTGATCTTCCTGAGCAGGGTGGCTTCATGCCGGCATCCTGGTCCTTGCCCATCCTAGGGCTAACTCCTGAACTTGGCTGTGCATCTTCATGGGTTCAAATGGAGGTACTGCTGCTCTGCAGCAGTGTTAGCAAGATCCAGACCAGCCTTTACTGTCCTTTGTAAAATATATCTGATGTCATAATTTTTTTTTTCTCTGTGTAAATAATATGATATAGTACATCAATAATAAATGCATTGTTTAAATGACAGCAAGCTTTGGGGGTAGCCATAGGGAAGAACTTCCCTGTTTACCTTCCTTATACCTTGCAGTTATAGAAGAGTGCTTGTCTATTCTTTATTTAATCTGCACCAGTTCTCATTCCATAAGACCCTTTTGTGGTGTGTGCTGCTGGTGTGCTTTTGTGAAACAAAATTAGCAAAGAGGACACAGATGTTGCTCTGCGTTCTCTTTTTAACCATACAAATTATAAACAATGTCTCTTTATATTAAGATACACTTTTCTGTCTCTTATTGGTTTTAGAGCTGATGCTTTCAGTATGTTTTCTGTTTAGAGCAGCCTGTTCTTGTTTAAATATCCCCACTACTGTACTTCATGTGAAAACAATGTTGCTTTCACATTCAGGGCACATATCTCAAATCCTTATGTATATGACTGAACCGATGCAAGGGCAGAAGAATTAATAACATTGTAGAGAGCCACAAAAACGAACCGTTTATTTCTCACCAGAGCCTACACTGACAGAATCAAGTGGAGTTTGGCTTGTGTATAATGAGGTAACAGGTAGCAGCCTCCAGAGCAGAAGTGCCTTCACCACTGCTACCTGATCTGAGCACGTTAACAGAGAGTCCAAGAGATGATGGTGGTGGAGGCTGAGTTGTCTTTCACTAGGACTTCATTGCAAATACTTCTTTCCTACTGGAATACACAGCACTCAAGAGCCTTAATGTAGATTTCATAACACAGACATTTTAAATTTTTTTTTTCTGACCAAGATCAAAAGAAATAGTCTATACTTCCAGTATTGTTTTGTTTTATAACCCTGACTTGAAGGCATTCTGACTTCTGCCAAATTTTGATTTGATTGACTGTAGTTGATATGCTGATAATAAGATGTATTTAGCTATATGCTTTTATTTTCTTTCTCCCCCCCCCAAAAAAAAAATCCAATCAATGCCTAGGTCACATTGTTTTTAATTCAATACATGTTCCCACCAAATATATATTTTAAAGATGAACTGTGCTATGATGACTACTCCCAGCTTCTGAGTAGACAGTAACAGATAATACCTCTACAACAGTGTGTGTGCATGGGGGGAAGAGGGGCTATAATTGCCCAAAACTGGAAGAAGTTCATCATGAAACTGTGAACAGCTGTTGTTAAGACTCATTCTGAGCAGAAGAATGCACCTCCTGATGTTTCTGTTCATTCGAGACATTTCTGTGCCACATGGTGTCCATCATGCTGAATGCTCTCCCTATGGGCTGGGTAGCTAATAAGACAGAGCAAGCTTTATGTTGAACAGTGAGATGTCTTGAGTCAGCATGTCATATGCAATAAAAAACCTACGGATTTGAGTGGTGAAAATTAATTTAGGATCCTAGAGATATGCTGATAAAAATTTTCTCCAGCAGCGAGCATCTTATGAAAAAATGAAATCGTCCTGCTTGATCATTTTTGTTGTTTTAATTTTGGGAATAGGATATTATTTGGGGCTTTGACATATTATACAGTAGGACTTGAACGAGATTTTTAAGATTTTGGGGGGGATTAAATTGCAGTTTGGGTTTTTTTATGGGGCTTTTGGATGTATCTTGAAGTTAGAATTGAGAATGTTGCTGGAACTGCTGGAGTCATCTGGAGCTGTATTAAAATAGAAACTTGCAGGAAGCAGGCTGTCAGTCTGTAACTGATCTGAAAACTGGGAGCCCAGACTTTCATTTGGGAAACTGAAGAGATTCTGAGGTAAAGAATACTCTTGTTGATGAACTGTGATGGATTTATCTGCATCAGCTCAAAACTTAGCTTCAGAGTTGAAGCTAATGCGGCTAATTTTTGAGAAAGTTTTAATTTTACCTTTCCACTTGTAAGTAGCACATCTGGCTTGTAAAGTTTCAGACACCATGTTTTAAAGAAGATCCTTAAAAGATACTTTCTACTTCATTACTCAGAGTATGAGACTCTTTTCCCTGTACATCCTTCCATTTCTCTCTAAGTTTGGCAAGACGAAATAGTTGCAGCCTCAAAGCAGCCATTTTGCAACCAACAGCTGCCTCTCTCCAGTCCAGCTGGCAAGCACCTTCACCTCTGCTTTTCTCTTTTTTATTTTTTCACTGCTGACATGTTTTCTCTCATGGCATCTCCTGAAAACAATTAGACAGCCATCAAATGGCAGTCCTTTCAGACGGCGTTGGGGCTGAACTCTGGTGGAAGGTCAAACCGTTTCCAATCATCCTCTTTCACACGCAGCCTGCCTTTAAAGCAGCCCTTAAAATATAATCCAAACACAGGCAAGAAATTTGCAGCTGGCTCCGACGAAGGAGCATTCATTAAGTGAGTGTGAGATAGTTTATATAGGTCTCTTTATGAGCAGAGACCAGGAGCTGGAAGAGGCCCAGTTGGTGCCTTGTGCATCTTGTCATGGCTTAGTCAAGTCCTTCCCTTCATCCTCATCCTGTCCCTCCTTTAATTCTGTTTCATTTCAAACTGTCAGCCCCATGTTCTTCCCGCTTGCTGTGGTGCAGTGCAGTCCCCTCGCTTTAGCTGTCAACCTTAGGATGGGATGCACTGTGCCTCAGAGGTGCCCACTGCTCTGCATCAGCTCTCAAGGAAGCTGAGACAACCAGTTCCTGTGCAAACATCTATCCCGCAGCCACCTGGAGACAGGAGAGAGGTGGCACCAGCCTCAGGGCCCTGAAAGCGCAGAGTTCATAGAAAGGGGTACTGAAAGAAGTGGAGCAGCAGAAGCCTTGCAAACATTTCATCACCGCACAGCATGAGGTACTACTCCCCTTTATAAAGACCAGGCGTTTGTCTCTTGCTCAGAGCAATTTATCAAAGAAACAGCAACTGAGATTTATTTTGTCACTTCCTTGCTCGGCCCAGTATTACAGACAGTCTTTTTTTTTTTGCCTCATATTTTCTAGCACTGGGAGTTGACCACTAAAAGGAACTCAGGGGGTTAAGATAAAAGTGCAGGACCTGAGAAACATGTCCAGTGTCTACCTCTGTGCAGATTTCCTTCAAGCCTTTTTGCAGGAGGTGAGTTTAAAGGTCCTTAAGACTTTTTTAATGTTTCATTTAAGCATCTGGGATAAAGCCTGCAGTCCAACTGAGCCTTTATCATCGACTTGAGTACAGACCGGATCTCAATTATTATGTATCTAAACCACAGCTGATCATCTGGAAAATAGGGGACCTTTCCTTTCATTCCTATTTTGTCTCTTTAGACCCTCAACTGTTCAAGGCACCTTCTTACAAACTAATATAACAAAAGCCTGTGCTCAACTCAGACCACAAGGCAGCAGATTATTATTAGTACTACTTCTGACAGCCTGGCAAAAAGGATCTTTAACACTTAATATAATGAAGAGGTGAGAACAGGTAGGTATTTTAACTTCATGGTTGCTTTGCATACCCAAGCTAAAATGTTTAAGAAGTATAGAAAAATTGTTCCCTAAATACTCATTTTTTAAAAAATCAAGAATATTGGAAGGATAAAAGCAAAATTTGCTCTGTGTGTGCGGGCATACAGGCACACACACACTCATGGACACACGTGCCTTGGGAGTTGCTGGCAATACCATAATGAAGCAACCTCCTGGATTTGAGCTGTAGGTCCTCAGGGGAAATACTGACTCTGCTCTTTTCAATTTGCTGAGAAGAAACATTTCATTTTTGAGTCTGACTCAGTGAAAAGGCTGATAGCAGCCTTACTGAAAAGCCTGCCTTTTGAATAAACACTGACTCGTTTATCCAAAAAGGCAGGAAAATCACCTTTGGCTTGATGGATTCAGCTGCAGCATTGAGTAATGAGTTGAAAAATAACATTGCACAGACCTGTCAAGGCACCTCTGCATGATCAGACTCAGCATTACATGAGCTGACAGCAGCCTGTGGTGGGAAGTTACCCACTGACAACCTTCCTCAAACCAAGTCAGCTACTGGCTTGTGTAGTACAAGTCACAATTGTTTCCCTGAGTCCTCTCCGAGAACGGCTTATCTGTAAACCATCAGAAGTGCTTCTGGAGCCTTTTCAGCTCTGATCTCCACAGACTGTGACAAGCGTGACCCAGGCTATGAAGGGACAAGAAGTGGCCAGCAGAGCCCTTCCATCCCACCCAGGAGATGCTGGTTTGAGGTCGCAGTATGGATCTGCAACACCCGATCTGGGCTGAGGCCACTCTAACCACATCAGGAATACAGTGGTGGTGCTTTAAGCAGTGCTTGACACTTACTTTTGGCTTGCTTGTTCTCTCCAGGGTGCTAAATGGCTGCCTCTTTCTAATACCAAAAAAGGCAAGCCCGGAGGTTGGAAAAGCATTTGGAAGGTCCTCTTCAGACCATGTCTTTTCATACACTGTTATGATTTGAAGAACCTACAACAATTTATTGTCATTTAGACAATTATTCTAATACCTAATGACCCCTCCTCACCTGGGAAGGGGAATCAGGGAAAAACAAAGAAATTTGAAGGTTGAAATTTAAACAGGTTTAATAGAATAAGACTGAATAATTAACTTTAATAATACTAAAGAACCAATATTGATCCTGATACCAATATAAAATACACAAGGATTATACCCAGCCCATTCTCTCAGCAGGAAGCTGCACTCCCAGCGGGAACAGCAAAGGTGGGACACTGCCAGCGCTGGGGCTTCAGAAAGAAGGGAAGGGCTCAGGGGTCTGGCACTGGGGCAAGGATTTCTAAGGACCACAGCCATCACAGAAGAGAGGACTCCTCAGCAAACTTTCAAATTTATATTGAACGTGATGTTCGTGGTATGAAATAATCCTGTTAGCCATCTTGGGTCAAATGCCCAGGTCTCATTCCTTGTCATCGCTCCACCTGGTTAACTTGGAAACACTGAGACCCTCACAAATTCAGACACTAGAGTCTTCTAAAAATGCAGTTTTTACATGCATTAGAAGAGACCTTACAGAAAAGAAAATTTACTGAAAGATAAATCAATGCTGTGTCACCCGAACCAGGACACACACCTCAGAGGAACGATTCTGTTAGTGTTGTAACTCACATCTGTAAATGGGCCACTTACTGCTGCTGTGTTCCAGCATGACGGTAACCCAAGACCCCTCTCTGCTGTCCTCTGGGCCCAGCACTGGCTGGACCCTGCTGGTGGGCACTGAGCCTGCAGAGGCAGCGCAGGTCCGGTGGATGAAAGGCAGTGCCGGGCTGCTCCACGCTGGGATGCGACGGCAGCACGCACACAGGGTCTCAGCATCTGCCCTGACCCAGAAGAGCGGTGCTAACAGGGACCTGCAGAAAGGCTCATGTGTCTGCAAACTTACCAACTTTTCCAACTACAGAAAAAGTTGTAAAAACTGAGAAGTTGACCTAATAAAAAATGTTGCTTCTACCAATAAAACCTGTCTTGTCTAGGTCCTTACACTATCAAGGCTACAACAATGTTATCAATAAGTGCACCTGTGTTTCACTGCATAGCCATTTTATAAAAATCTATTTTCCTTTGTGTGAGATCCTCCCTACAGTACAAGAAAGGCAATTCAAAACAGACTCAGGAATAATGGGATACAGTCTCTGCAGAAAAGCCAAGGTGACTGTTCGTATAATCTTTAAAACCTGAAAAAAATTCTACTCTTCTTTTGCCTTGTGAGGACCAAAGCCCTGAAGAGCTGATCACTAATATGGATGAAACACATGAGAAGTGTGAACACAATTTAAATTGATCATGGCACTGCAAGTTAGGCTGTGTTTGCCATCATGCTTTATATTAACACTGTGCACAGGGAGTTTATAGAGCCTCATCTGATGATTCATGTGTGTTATAAACATGTGTGGATATATTAAATGTTGTGCATATTATAGATTGTATTATACATAGATGCAAGCCATTACTGTAGGTAACCTATAATTCTGTTTGTCTTTGTGAAAAAAAAAAAAACAAAACAAAACAGTAACAGCTCATTAAAAGGGAACATAACATGAAGGGTGACACAGCTTGCCCTCGGATGGGGATGCTCCTGTCACAGATGTTTCAGATAAATTCTCTATATCTGTCAGTCCATTTCATCACTCACTCAACAGCTGTCCTATTAGCTCTCACATAAACCTTTACTGCTAACCTACTTGGTTTTGGTAGGTAGGGTAAGCTTTGTTTACTGTAATGTTCTGAAAAAAGGCCCGCTACCTACCTATGGTCTAACGTGTTCCAGAGACATCATGCAGATCTTGTCTCTGGGGCCATGTGTATGTAGCAGAAGACAGCATGGGGTCACAAACCTCCAACTGCCTCTGGGAAAGGTGAAGCAGGCACTAGGAAGGCAGCACCATGTCTCCTTCATCCAACTCCCAGGCAGTGCTTTTGCACAGGGTCTTCAATACAGACAGTTCAATTCCTGAACTCCCCTTCCTGAGAAACCCCACTTCTCTCCAGGACATGACTGGTCCACAGTTCTGTATTCCCTCTTATTTAATCCTGGTCTGGCCCCAGCCTCTCCCCAGCAGTCAGAGGCTGACATATGGTGTTGGACCTGTGAGATCTGAGTCTCCAGCAGCAGAAAGTTCACATCTCCTGCTTCCTGGGCATGTTTCTTGTCTTCACGCCCCCAGTGGCTGTAGGAAGTGAGGAAGCTTAATGTCATCTACAAACCTGAACCCAAGAGAAAGGTGTGATTCCAGAGAGGGCAGGGATCAGCAGGGCTTCTTGCCTGTCTCCTTGCTCAATGTGTCAACTCTCATTTGGAGATGCTCAGCTTTAACATCTTCTCATGGACAGGGAAGACACATGGATATACATCCATATTCTGGAGCATCTATATCAGCTCTGGACATCACTTGGATGCTCAAAGCTTTACTGCTGCCACAGGGCTTTACCCTGAACAACTTATGCATGAAGTACAAACAGAAACCTATCCCCAGTCTCCCAGCTCCCTCCCCACCAGTCTGTCTCCTCATGGGCCAGAGAACTCAATACAGTATTTGTCTGCCCCTGGGTTTCTCTTCAGCAGTGGTGGTCTCCTCTTTAGGGCCCACCTAAAGCATCTCAGTGGTTGCCATGATAGCACAGTATAGTCCAAATTCTGAAGCCAGCACTGCTTCAGGCAGGGATGGGGCCAGAAGATCTCCAGGGGTCCCTTTCAACCTACATTTTTTCCTCTGATCAATGAAGAAATGACTATGGGTTGATTTACTTGCAGAAATCATGCAGGGGCCAGACTATGTACTGCATTGTAATGTCAAAGCAAAGCCTAGAGAAAAGTTCATCTCTGCTTCTGAGATTAGGATCCAGCTTCTGTTTTCAAGTCCCATGTAATGCCTTGTTGTTACAAAACTTCTGAGAGCACTGTCAGACAAATCCTGCTATGTAGGAGGATATTGGTATTATCACAGATAATAAAGTTACAAAAGCAAGACTAATAAGGAAATGCCCAACTTCCACTCAGGCATTGATTGCATGGAATTATCCTGGATATGCCAGTATATTTGGAATCACTCAATCTGTTTTCTGGCTGATGTATACGAAAAAGCTCCACCATTTTCTCTTCCTTATTTTTTTTTTTTTGGCTATTGGTAATCAAAACCTGCAGAAAAAGGAATAGAGATCACAACAGTTAGGGAATCTGTGGCACATGCAAAAACTTGAAATGTGTTTTGCAAAGTGCCCTGTACATCCCAGACGAGGAAAGTTTGAGAGAAGGGACAGAGGCAGCACCAAACTTAACTTGCCCTGGCTCCTCCCTGGGAACCATCTGCCGGGGACTCACACATGTCTGTACCAAGGTAGCACTTCATACAATCATAGAATCATAGAATGGTTAGAGTTGGAAGGGACCTCAAACACCATCGAGTTCCAACCCTTCGCCACCGGCCGGGGCAGGTCCCCATNCTGACAAAGAGTCCCTCTCCAGCTCTCCTGGAGGCTCTCTTCAGATACTGGAAGGCTGCTAGAAGGTCTCCCCAGAGCCTTCTCAAGGCTGAAGAGCCCCAGCTTCCTCAGCTTGTCCTCATAGGAGAGGTGCTCCATGCCTCTAATCATCTTTGTGGCCCTCTGCTGGACTTGTTCCAACAGTTCCGTGTCCTTTCTAAGTTGAGGACTCCAGAGCTGGACACAGGACTCCAGGTGGAGTCTCATGAGTCTAGAGTAGAGGGGTAGAATCACCTCCTGTGACCTGCTGGTCACGCTTCTTTTGATGCAGCCCAGGATGTGGTTGGCTTTCTGGGCTGCCAGCTCACACTGCTGGCTCATGTTGAGCTTCTCATCCATGAGCACTCCCAAGTCCTTCTCCTCAGGGCTGCTCTCCAGCCCTCTCGTACTCACTCAGCCCCACTTGCTCACATACTCTTGTTTGTCAAAGTTGCAGCAGGACAGCATGGGGAGATGCTATCTCTCCAGCCATTTCAAGATTTATAGATTAACAACCACACCTTGAAATACTGTCTTCTTGTGAGCTGGGCAGCCAGTCAAGAACCAGGAGCGTGCTTTCATGTGTGGTCAGTTCGCAACTCTAATTTACGAGCAGGTGCTGCATTTTGTACTGATTGCAGTTGCCTGTCTGTTTTTGACAGCATGATCTCATTGCTATTTAAGAGAAAGATGACTGTTATGTTATACTGCTGGTAAGCAGGAAAACTATGGTAGAATACGAGAGCCAAGAGTTATTCTCCATTGCAAAATCCTCTCTGGCAGGCTTGAGGGTGCTACTGTGTAGTGGAGGTGCACTTCCAGCACCATACCGAGCCAGGAGCCAGAGCTGTGGTCCCTGCGGGCAGCAGTGGGCAAAGCAAACAGGCAGCCTGGCAGTGTTCCTTGAGTGAGCGCAAGGAGGCAGGTTGCAGAGTTGTTTTGGAACAAAGAGATAGTGAGACATCTAAGCCAGGAAAGCCAAGTTTTGCAAACCAGTACAGTGTGTCCTAAAAAGCAGTAAACATCATTAAAATGATTGAATGATTTTTATATAGGTACATGCTACCTTCTTTCTGGCCAGACTGTAGAATCACAGAATCATTTAGGTTGTAAAAGATCTTTAAGATCACTGAGTCCAACTGTTAACCTAACACTGTCAAGTCCATCACTAAACTATATCCCTAAGCACCATATCTACAAGTCCTTTAAGTACCTCTGATTTTCCTACATGCAAATGGGCACTACTTTATCTTTTGCATCCATCCTTCTCACGCTTCTTTCTCTTCAGTTTCTAAGCAGTGTTCTAACCAGTTCTAATCGTCTTCTTCCCTCTCCTTCCAAAGAAGATTCCTTGAAAGCTTTCTGGCTCTACAGAAGCAGCAGCAGAAGTAAGACATAGTCTCAGTGCAGAAATGAACTTTTGTAGGCTGCTTTAGCTGGTGACTCTAGCAAAGTTATAAACAGTTAGCCTGCTGAAGATGTTCCCAAAATCTTGCTCAGCATGATAACACAAGGCTGGGAGCCAAGGATGAGGTAATATACTAATTACTTTACCAACACAATAGCTAAGCCAAAAGCAGAATGCAAACCAAAACACTTAAAAGTATTTATTGAACTTCAGAGTGCTCTGATCAGGCTGTGAAGACATGATTACTCTTTGCCTCACTGTACCTCCATCATGATTATCCCCTTCTCATCAAGGAAGCAGGTTTACTAAAGGCCCAGAAGAGCTACCTCAGCTTCAGGAAGGGGAAGGTGAAGCTGGTTCAGCTTCCACCCCCAAGTCAATGTAAGTCTTTGGTTTGGTAAGTCTTTAAGGCTTTGGGTACTAAACATTGAAAGCTGTGGACGTGCAGGAAAATGGTACCTGGATCGTGTCTTAGAGCTTATAGTGCTGTGTCTTACAGGCTATGTCTTGGTTTTCCTGATTCTGATATTTCTACAATTGTGCTTAGTAGTGCATTTGGTTGGGGCCTGCTAGGAGCAGGTGGATAACCCCTTGTGATCTTACTTGCAAAGTTGAAGTCCATGTGAATAAAGACTGTCATCCTCTGCTGACATTAAATGAAGTAAATAGAACTGTGCCAGCTGAGAGCAAGTGCAGATCTTACTCAAAGCTTGCAGCTAACCTTTGTGTTAGGAAAAATAGCGGCAAGATGAAGTCTGAATTTTGTTTTGGATGTCTAATTCTTCTCCAGGAGACAATGTCAAACCTGGTGCATAATCTGTATTGTTAAATCTTTGAGGATGAAAGGCCAGATTGAAAGAGAAAATAAGAGTTAACTTGTGCACTTAGTCAGGGTTTTTGTTTAAATGTAGGATACATTTCAGTTGAAAGTCAAGGAATTCATCACAAAAAGACAGAATTGTCATGGTTGTAAAGGACCTCTGAGATCACAGAGTCTAACCATACACACACAACCCCCCCTACGATCTCAGCCACTAGAGTGTGCCCTGAAGTGCCACATCTACACGTTTCTTCAATACCCCCAGGGATGGTGACTTTACCACCTCCCTGGGCAGGCTGTTCAAGTGCCTGACCACTCCTTCAGTAAAGTAATTCTTCCTAATATCTAACCTGAACCTCCCCTGCCACAATTTCATACCATTTCTTCTGGTCCTGTCATTATTCACTCGGGAGAAGAGGCCAACACTCACTTTTTTACGACCTCCTTTCAGGTAGTTGTACAGGGCAATCACCTCATTAAGACTATCAAATTAGACATTCTCTTGCCCGAGTCCTCTGAGAAACCTGAACTTCTAGACACACACCAGTTCTTGCAGCTCTTCTTCTGGATCATTCCTTCCAGAAAGGTCTGGGTGGAGGCGCTGGACCCCATCTCTGTGTTGATTGGCCTGCAGAGGTTTTGGAACTGATGAAATGAGCGAGAAGACACAGTGATGGTATTTTGGGAACTGGGGCTCACCTAGGGCACAGGGCAGTGCTGGATCCCAACACCAGGCCTTCTGCCTCCATGAGATCTTTCTCTGTCCATCCAGAACCACTATCAGGATTAAATGTCAGGAGCAGCAGGGTCTTCCTGCCCATCCTCAGGAGCCACAGGCCCTGCCAAATGCATTCCACTGTCAGACTGTTCCTCCTTGAATCCTGAGCTTTGCCTGTCATGGTGCTTTGAGCAAACTGATCTAGTGGGATGTGTCCCTTGTCCATGGCAGGGGGTTGGAACCAGATGAGCTTTAAGGTCCCTTCCTACTCTAACCATTCTATGATCTCATGATTCTATTTGGTTTCTCAAATCAGAAGTGACGCCCTCTTTCATGAGCTGTTCTGTGCAATGTTGTGTCTGAGTCCCTTAGCAAGGAGGAAACAAGAGCAACCTCTTTCAGGTGTCTGAAAGAAGGACGTTCTCACTGTTTCTTCACATGTTCCAAGTGTTTCCATATTTTTCTTTGTCTCTTTCAGAAGAGGATGGATATGTCCTCCTGCTACTCCATCTGCACCCATACCCTGTTCATCTTCCAAGGCTGTTCAGAACTGGACTGGCTTTGCTTAGGGCATCGCCACTCAAAATCCTGGGTTGCCAGTGTGATATTTCCAGGTATAATATTACGATGCTGCTGTTCAAGTTTTAGCACTCAAATCCTCAGCAATGTGGGAGGGGGGAAAAATAAATAACTGAACATATTTCTCTGTTTGCTGAAAGATGTTTTTACAAATGGGGTGTGGGAGTTATTTTGCTCAGAACAAGTGGGCACTGGAAAATAGCGCCAACAGTTGAATTTTGAAAGACATCTGAGAAAGATCAAAGGGGTCATCGGGCAAGCAGCCAGGAAGAGACAGCGACCACAAAAGCATAAGCTGGAGAGGGCCTGGCTGAGTTTTGGCTGTGCTGTCTGAAGGTAATGCAGAAGCTTGGATATGCTATGGAGAAAAGCAAAATCTGGACGTGATGTGGCTGTTTGGAGCACAGGAAAGGGAAGATGCAGTCAAGTCAAGATTCAGGGGAAAAGGGAGGGTAAGAGGTGTCTGGAGAGGGAAGGTGTTTCTTGCCTTTTCTCTACTGAGTGAGCAACAGCAGCATCAAATCTTCATTATGCTTTACACCTATTTGCATGTCAGTTATGGGTTGGGTATTTGAAGGTGTCCATGGCAGTCTGGTTCTCAATTCCCACCAAGCTTTGAGGCAATGTGGATGCTCAACTGTCACAAAGTGACCTTGAACAATCTCATCCGATGTGTGGAGAAAAAAACAACCCTCTTCAACTGCAGCTTCAATGAATGTGTAATGATCACTGGCACCAGGCTGGGACATGAGATGAAAGCTGACTCAGAAAGATTACCTCCTACTGCATGACTTCACTGCTTTCAGGAGCAACCAACTTTTTCTTGAGAGACTCCCATCCACCCTGACTGAGAACACCCACTGAGGGGATGGAGGGTGGTGGGAGGAGAGAAGGGTAGATCACTGGGCAAATAATCTAATTGCAGGAATTAATCAATATGACATGCTGCAGGTAGAAATCTCTCTGAAACATGCTCTTTTCAGCTGAACCAGAGGAAAATTCAAAACAACACAGCAGAGCCAAGGCTACGGTTATTTTTTTGAACATTATTTATAAAGCAATAATGTTCAGTGGTTCTAGGGGCTCCATGTAGGCATTGAGCAGAAGTGCTTAGCTACCCCATAGTTTATAATCTGCAAGGAAGAACTCGAGGAGATAAAGATTGGGATTTGCAAATGCACTTAAAAGTTACAGCAGCAGAACTTCCTCTGTTTCACAGGACACATGTCCCTGGTGGACAAAAACACCCACAAGTGTTTTTGAGAATCCTGCCCTAAAAGATTTCAGCAGAGGGAGGAATAAGTTACATGACGGGCTGGGTTTAGCCTTCTCCTGCTCTCCCCATCCCATTTATAATAGACTAGACAAGTCTTGCCCACACAGTGTCAGTCACAGCCTTCTTGAAGGTCACTAAAAATTCTGTAGAGGTTTGCAGAACATTAGAAAAAGCATATAAGTCAAGCTTACAAAATTTTCCCTAGTCCTCTGTCTATCCAGGGACTCGTACCAAGTGCGTTTGGTTTTCAAAACACTGAATCAGCCCCGATGGAAGTCCACTTAATGCCAATGTTTTAAGGGCAGGATTGCTCTGGCAAAATGTCACAGAAGGAATGTAAGTCTGCGATTAGACCTTGATGGGGAGCTACGTCATGTCCCTGCTGGTACCTTGTCACATTTGATGTGGGAGCAGGCTTTATTCACTGTGGTGTCCACCCTTCCCCTCACCTGATAAACAACTCTTCCCCAAGCTCTGTTGAGCTCATGAAATAGGGCTGCAGAGAAAGCACGGTGTGTTCACATGGGTTGCCACCCATCTCTCAGTCGGGTGACAGGCACATGGGAAGATGCCATGTGTCCAGACTGGAAAGACAGTAAGACAGAAAAGTAGCTGGGACCCTGCTGGGATGGACCAAGGCAAACAGCCCACATCTTCCACCAGCACCAAGGGCTGCAGAGGTGAAGATGAGACCATTCCAGCGTGGTCCCAGCATGCATCCTGAAGCCTGTGCTAATGCACAGCTCCTCCATGCACAGGCAATTTCAGCATTTCATCCTCTTGCCATTCCCAATGAGCAGTTGCCTTGTTTTGGAGGCTGATAGCCCAGCCTGGCACCACAGACTGTCCCCCATGAGCTGGCCTGAGTGTCCAGACACTTTCTTGGCCTGCTTAATCAGTATGGTGGTATATGAAGAAACACTCTGGCTCCAGAGAGGAGATCCTAGCTCCTTTCTAAGTCAGTTAAGGTACTTCTTATGGAGTAAGACAATCAGCGTGTGGGGACAATCAGGACCAGCTCTGCACAGGGACAAGCTTTCCCCACCAAGAGGGGAAATTCATTCGTTAACATAGAAGTGGCCCCCAATGAAATGCAGCATGAACCAGAACTGACTTTTTTCACTTGCCAATCCTTACTGTTTGAAAGGGCCTCACTCAGACGAACCCTCTGCCATCAAGTTGTTTTGCAGGATTGCATCACAGTGGTAGGAACAAACAGGCTGGGTTTCGGCACCAAGCACTGATCCCTTTCAAGAAGCAAGAGTTTGTATGAGGGCATTTCATAGGATGTCCAGGTATTCAAGCATCTGCATGCGGGAAACCTCATAAGATCCTTTCCTCAAAATTTCAGTACTTCTTCTGTGCTGGTTTTTCATTCCTCCAGGGAGGGTTACACAAAGGGCACCATCGTTTCCACTTCAGGACCATCTAAAGTGGAAGCCAAAACCCAGTGCCTGCTGCAAATTTTGGATTTGCAATTAGCATGACTTGAAGATTTTGCAGTGGTGTAACTTTTGAGACACTTCCAAAGAAATTAAAAGGGATGAATTAAAGCTTAGACTGTGAATAAACAGGATTCAGAGTCTAAGCACTTTTAATCACTCAGATGCTTCAAGAGGAAATCTTCCTTGCAATTTTCTGCTCCTTCCTGCCCCTGACTGTGTTTATTTGGGGTTGGTTCTGTAAATGAAAGTCATGAACCATTAGCTTAGTGTTGCCTGAGGTGTCTGCAACTCCCTGTCACACTGACACTTAACAGTCACCTCAGGTTGTAGTTTCATCTCTCTCAAATCAACACAGATTTCAGAAAATCACCATTAACCTGCCTCTGGCCTCTCCATTACTTGGTTCCACACCCTCTTCTCCATCAGGCTGTCAGGAACAAGCCAAAATGGGGATGGGTTGGTGGAGAAGCAGTAACTTAATAAAGGTATGAAAACACTGTTGTGTAACATTTAATTTTTTTTCTTTTCTCTGTAATTGGAAGCCTATATGAAGCTGGGGTTTGTTTAGGAAAGTAGTTAAAGTATCCACAGCTTTTAACAAACATGATGCTCAACTGGAAGGGCTCAGCTCTTCTAAGAAGAAAGGTTTGGTGTTGGTATTTCGTGAATCATCATTAGGAACTAAAGACGTCTTCACGTTAAGCTAGCCAATGTCTGTTTCTAATCTCTCAGCACTGGAAAGCAGAAATGGAAAAGTGTCATTAAATCATATGGTCTGATGGTTCACTGAGATTTGGGCTCCAGGAAGTTTAGCATTCAATTTCTCTGGCTATGAGGACAGGTCTTGCTGTGGTCACACATCCCAATGTTGGATGGGGAGCTGTTATCTAATACAATCTTTGAGGAGTTTACTTTAAAGATGTGTGTTTGCGTCTTGAGCTGCCTTCTTGACATTAGAGCTCCAGAAACAAAGGCTGCGAGGGATCCGCTGGGTCAGCAGCCTGGTTCCTTTCTGCAGCTGAAACATCAAATGGTGCCTACCATACCCTGATGAGTACGATCTGATTTTAAGCAACTATGGTGTCCTGCTCTTGCCAAAAGGCTCCTCCTGTATTGGTGAACAGATTAAACTCTCTGCTGATTCATGTCCACTTGTTGTTGGCTAATATTATCTCCAACTTAAACTGTTTTTCTCCTTCCCAGGTTTTTGTCCTGATGGTCTTACAGAGAGCAATCCTATCCATCAGGCTTCCTTTACCGAGCCAAGCATCTTCAGGTTTTTCCATGTCTCAGGAACACCTCAGCACAAGCAACTCCTAGTAAGGGCTAACGTATTTCCTGGGGGCTGGGCTGTAAACATCTCTGTGGGCTTGTACAGGAGACGTGTCAGCACAGCTGTCTGCTCCCTGTACATGAGGGGAAGTGATGCCTTGTACCCTTCCAGGGAGTTGGTGGCCAGGATATTGATACCCTAGATGTCATGGAGGCCATGCAGCTGTCTGCTGAGGGCAAAAAGATGCTATCTCCAAGAGCATTGCTGAGCAGCTCATCCCATGGGGTGACATGGAGAGGCAGCTGTCTCTGGAGGCAGAGGAACATACCAGCTGGCTCCAGCAACATTGGCGAGAGCTGGAGCAGGGCTGTGTCCCTGCTCTTCCTCCTGTCCTGGCTGCCACATGCCTGGGTCCCGCTTGTGGTCACTTGTCAGGGCAAGTAATTTGTCTCTGGCTTTATGCTCTTCATCTGTGACCTCCCAAGGAGTCAGCAGTCTAGCATTGGTAAGACCCTCCAAATGGAAAAGTGTTTCAGGAAGGCTCCTGATATGCAATGAGGTGCTTATGGATCTACCTTGTGAAGAATTGACATCTTGTTTCCTGGCTTTGCGGTCAAAACTGAAAAGATGGAGTATAATTTCCATTTTTCATCCCCCTTGCTTCTGTGTGTAATATGCCCAGTTAGGTTGAATCTCTTCTCAAAGTGCATTTGCTGGACAAGCAGGTGTGGAAGAAGATGTGAGGTGTGAATAGAGCAGGTTCATGAGGGATGTGCAATGTGAGGATCTGTAAGGACAGCAAACACAAAATGAGCCTGAATAAAGATACACAACCACCCACACAGGAGCAAGTAGGGCTGTCTGGGACACCCCCACACCAGGGCTGTCTGGGACATGCCCACAGGCTGGGAACAATGTACCCTTTTGGAGCAGTAGCTAGAGGTGAGTTGCCCTAGGGCATCTCAAATGGGTTTAGAAGCCTACATTTAGGCAAAGGAGCCCCTGACCTCCAGCAGTAGAAAGGGAGCCTCAGCATCCAGATTATAAATAAATAACCATGTGGTAGAGGCTTGAAGTGCCTGAAGGTAAAGCTGAATCCCACCCTAAATGTCACAAACTTGTTTAGGACCTTATCCATAACCTGCCTCTGACCCACTGCTGCATGCTGGAAGCACCTTCTGCCAAGGAAGACTGGAATATTTCCCGGTGTAAAAGAAATGGTGCAAGTGATGTAAAAGAAATCCAAAGTGTTTGAATTTGGCATACTTCTAGTATATTGATATAACTCCATATATATTTGGCATGCAGCTGCCTCTTAAGGAAGTGAAACAAATACAGGGCTGTGTAGCGCAGCCTCTGTGTTTACCCAGCACCGGATCGACGGCGCAGGCAGACACTCGCTCTTTTGCCATGTTTCCTTTCCGAGCGGATGGCAGAGGAAGGACGTGCTGAAGCCGCTCTACGACGTGAGCTGTGACATGTGCTGGAGACGCGGGCTGCAAGGCCTGAGCCTGGCCACAACACGTTTCTCTGCTGCAGCCTGAAAATTCAGGTTTCCTTTGGTGAAAGTAAGCAGGGAGAGGAGGAGGATTCTCACCTTAATATGGCTTCAGAACAAAAGCAGGGCAGGGACCTGGATTCAGGGAGTTCAAAAGCATTCCCATCTTGCCATTCAGTGCCAGTTACTGCAGAAAAGTGCACCTGCACAAACATTTTGAGGCTGACACCTGCACCCATGGGACTGACCGTATTCCCCTCTGCTGGTGATGGGCGCTGCCTGGCTGCAAAACGGGCCGGCTCTCATCCCCCTCCTCTCACCTACAGGAGGAGCTGTGCCATCTAATGGCTAAGGAAAGCTGATTTTTTTCCCTTTCTGGCGTAACTCCTGACCCACTGTATGACCTTTGGTGAGCTATTTAGGTGCTCCAGGACTCATTCTCCCACTCTTCAAAAAATAGGAGGACAATAGCTGCCTTATACGTGGGGAGAGGGCTGTAAAGCTGGAGATTGCACTGGAAAACAGGCTCACACTCACTATATTGTTTGACACAGTCATAAATAGGATTTTAGGACACCTCTCTGTGAGCAAGAAACTCAACCCAGCACATCTAGTTCTGCAGTCCCCAGTCCTGTCTATGAAAACTGTGAATCTCACACACAAAAAAAGGGCATGGCCAAAGGGAAAAGCTGTTTGTTTAAACACCCCTGTCGTAAGCACCAAATATATCACATGTGCAAACAGACCCTAAGTCCAGACCTCAGGAGCCAGTTGCCCAGATGCCTTTGAGGATCTGGGCCTAAGGGCTCATTCCAACCAGCTGAAGTCAATGGGACTATCCCTATATTTAAGTTTTTGCTGGATGACAGCCAAAGGCTCAGCATCTTGCAGAACTGGCTCTCATGATGCTGCATTCCTCAATAGTGGGAAAGAGAGCAAAGCAACATATAGCAGAAAGTGTCCATACATATTAGTGGGTATTAGTAACCACTTTTAAAGGCCTAATCTATGTAAAAATGTTTTCACTCCACCATCAGCAACTTCCCAGCAAAAGCAGGAATTTCCCACGGTTGACATGGCCTGAGCAAACAGAGGAGCTGAAACAAAGAGCTGGATAATTAGCTGGGAGGGGAGGCGTTCCCGCCCCGCGCAGGGCAACTGCCTTGCGCAGCTGTGATGGGGCTCCATGGAGTGACCTGGAAAACAGACCTCACTTTTAAAGTGCAGGGGGTGAGGGTTTTAGTTGTGCCTTTTTAATTTTAAACAGTGCTGCCTGTGGCTTTACAGCTTCATGCGAAGGCGGGCAGACAAACTGAAGTATAAAAGGAGCCTTATTAAAACACACCATACATTATGTATGAACTTGAACTCTTCCTGACCTCTGCAGTCCTGGATCTGCCCCAATCCATAAACAGCTTGGGCCAAATTTTGTGCTGCTGCAGTAAGTAATTTGACTAAAATCACAAGCTGTTATTTTCAAGACAGTATCCCTAGTTAAGAAAACTGAGGGTGCCATTTATTACAAAGATGCCTATCTCAGAAGTGTACCTGAATAATGTAGCTAGATGTAAATAGTTGTCTGTAGCTACAACTCCACCGTAAGTCAAAGCACAGCCCCCTTCCAAGCAAGCTGTTAGCATTTCTTCATTGCCACTCACTAGAAAAAGTATTTTTAGAATGGCAAGTGTATAACTGCAGTTAGAGCTGGTTGAAATAGTCAACATGAATACACGATCTGGTACGTCAAGCTGTTTCTTGGACAACAGATTCTTGAAACTGATCTTGATTATTGCAAAAGGCTCATATTTAGCATTGGACTTCTTTTTTTTTTTTTCTTTTTTTTTTTTTTTTTTCCTGAACTATGCATGAACAGACTGCACCAGAGGGCTGTTTGCAGGCTCTTCAGCTCAGCTGTTTGTTTCTCCCAGCGTACGACAGGTCACCCGGGTCACAAGTTGTTGCTCCTCGTCCCTTATTCTCAGCCTGACACGTTTCGTAAGTCTGAAATCTTATATTAAATATTCTGGTTTCTGTGCAAAGTATCTTCATTAATATGCAAATAGAAATGTGACACAAGACAGGTAGCCAGCTTTTCCTCCGAGCTGCTCAGAGCCCTTCAAGGCCGACGTTGCCATTTCCTTCCCCACCTGGCATCTGTGGTCCCAATCCCATGGACTAGGAGCAGGTGAAGTGAGCATTTCCTGCCTAATTTACTCAGGACTGATCAAGCCTGAGCCCTTGGCTCAAGGTCAACTTGCCGAGGAGGAACTAGCCCTCCAATGCAGATAGAGAAGAGGCAGCTCCATCCAAAGAGGTGTCCATGTGACTGGACTGGACATCCCTTCTGCAGGCAAGCGAGCGGCTGGGAGCCTGCCAAATGCAAGATTTGCTTTTTCTCAACCACTACCATTCTGTGGACTCTTTGATGAGTCTCTTCAGCTAAAAATACTTCTCTGAAGGGCAGATGTTTGCTGGATAGGAGTCTCAGAAAGTTAAAGAGGAGACTGGGTGGACTGGGATGGATTTCACAGGTGGTTTATGCAAAACCTTCCCAGTGAGTCAAAGGCGAGTCAGCAAAGTCATGTCGTCAGTGCAGGAAGAGTTTCTGGCCCAGACCTTGTCCCTCAAAAGAGATAGTGGCTACCAAAGTGAAAGAGAGAACTACTGACTTGTGTCATCTGTAGACGGGAGGAAACCTCTGAGACACTTCTGAAAATTCAATTAAACTGCAGGCAGCTTTCAGGTAGAAATATTTTTAATGTAAATTAAGGATGTTTGGCAAGTTCTAAGCTTCCAAGATATTGATTAATTCTTTAATTTTTTTGAGTGAATTAAAAATATTTCAGTGGTGAAGCGTAAAAGGTAATTTGCGAGTGTGTGCGTTATGAAGTGCAGCCTGTGAAAACAAAATATAAAGTGTCTCTGGAAATAACCATCACAACTGTGATAATTGCTGGCAGTGCCTGTAATTCCCAGTAGCTGTCTGTACTCAGCTTTACATGAAATTGATTTGACTTTGCATTTACTTTTCGATCAGGGCTCAGGTGATTTGAATCCAGGCTCAAATTAAGTATGGTTTCCCTTGTTAAGATGAAGCAATGTATCAAATGCCTAAGGGAAAAGCGCAGAAGGGAGTTGGAAAGTCCTTTGTTCAAACTTTTAATTATTTTACTTCATTCATAGTCTGAGCGGCACAATGATCTGGTTTTATTTGATCACATCAAGCTTTTCAGTGTGCTACTACTTTTTTTTTTTCACTCTAGCTAGCACACCGCTTAGGCAGCACGGAGCTTTTTTTTCCCATGACACTCACAGATGTGAGCTGTGCTCCCCACACCTCAGAGCTAGAAGCTGAAAGAAAAAAAAAAAAAAAAAGCAATACCCAAGTGCTCTTTTCTTTGCCTGCAGACCCAGGTCCTGAAGCACTGTGGCAGCTCTCAGCTTCTACATCAACATCACTCCAGGCTTGCTTAAAAGTGCTTGCACAGTAAAAAGCACTTTTCCCTGGACTTCCCAGCTGCTGAGCTTCTGGTAAGAAAAAAGCACCTAAGTTTTGCTTACAGTTTTCCAATGAATAATTCAGCTCTTTGTAATGCCTACAAACATGTCAGGTTTCTTTTTTGGGGGGTTTTCTCCCAACTCTGTTGACCCTGCTGAGCAACGTACAGTGCTCCTTGGCCTTGCAGCTCAATGGAGCAAAGGACAACCTTTGAAGGGCTCCAAAGACACAAGGTAAGGGCTGTCCTCTCCATGTTTGTGGCTTTGTGGGGGAGCTTAAGGGCAGAACATGGCTTGTCCTTGTGTCTCTGTTGGGCTGAAGTTGCTCTGAGAACCACCCTCCTTTGGCAGTTTGGGAAATAACCTTTAGGATGTAAAATATAAGCAAAGACCTGGATATCAGCTCTAAGCAAGTGAGACCCAGACACCACCCCAAAGACTGGGCATCTTGCATCCACCCCCACTCCCTTACTCATGAAAGGAGGTAGTCAAGCAGGTCCTCTGGTCTCTGCTTCCCGTGAAGAAAGCAATGCTGGAGGGAAGCGACCTCCTGGGTGTTATGGGAGGGCACAGACAACCCCTTGCCTGGAAAATCTCCCATCCCTCTGCATCTGGCAGCAAAGACAGGGAAGGAGCCACATTCGGACACTGCCCTTGTCAGAGGGATCTTTGAACGTGGCTCTTTCCTTGCCTCTGGTACAATTTCCCATTGACTTAGCCAGAGTGAAGGACCCTGGCCAAAGATGTTCTTGCAAAGCTGGTCCTCGGCGTCAGCCTCCCTGAGCTCTCTGCCCATTCTGTTGTTAAGCAGGACTGAAGCCAGAGCTAGGCAGAAGATAATACACCCAGGCCCTCCAAAGGCAGGAAGAGTACTAATCATCAGAACTATTTTTGGAGGGATCTTTTAGCTTTATCCCCCTTCACCCCTCTGAAGCCGGAGAACAGAGCCAAACACCCAGAGGGAAAAAAAAAAAAGAGGATAAAAGGATTTTTCTTCCTAAGGGGAGGAGGGACCATTATCAGAGTCACAGAGAGAAGATCAAAAAGAGGTATACACAAAGCAGAGGGGCAGATTCTTTCAGTTGGGAGGAATGAATTGCAATCCAGCAGACTACCAAAACAACAAAATTCTAAGCCCCACACATCTGTTAATTACATCCCACCAAACTAATATCACATCAGTCTTGCTGATGCATTAGATATCAGAGCTGCACCTTCAGATTTTGAGGATCTGTGATAAACTGGGCAAGGGAAAACCGAGCAGCTGTGCCAGGGGGACTCAGTAGTTGTCCTAGCTCTGATGGTGAAGTGATGTGAACAAGGGACTGAGCCACCGGTGCCACCCCCGCTTGCCCCAGAAAGCGCTGGTGAGAAGCTGTGTGCAAAATCTGCTCAGTTCTGCTGCCCCAGACAGCTTATAGCTGCACCGTTTCTGTGTGCATGTGGGGCTACTCCACAAGGATGTCAGCCTCACAATCAGTATGGTTTTCATCAGCAGGAACAAAGACATGTGAACAGCTACTGGCGAGCGGCCAAAACTTTCCCCCATCACATTTTTCACAGTCATTTTGAATATGACCTCGAGAAGACCTGTTTGTTTTGCCATAAAAGGCAAAGGGTCTAATCCTAGGCAGTTTTGTGCTGATGCTTCCAGTTTTGCAAGCATAAAAGCTTCTGCCTGAAGGCATGAGTAGAGAAAAGGGAGTCAAGATTGGTTATGCTCTGGTTCTTCACAGGATAAGAGTAGGAAAAAATTACACATAGACCCAAAAAGGAGGTGTGGTACTTAACACATCAGCACTTGCTAATAAATGCTACCCAGGATTAGATATTAATAATGTGTGTGTTTGTGAGCATGTCTGGTGACAAGAGAAATGCAGTGTAATTTATTAGTGGTGATTGTGGCACAACTGACTACCCTTTGCCACTGGAGGAAGCAGGAAATGACTCCAGCCACAGTTCTTGCCACTTGACATGTGGGACATGCTTGGGAACTCCCTCCCAGTTGAGAGGTATGCATTGTTTCTGAAACAATGATGCTTAATAGCTAACATGCAGCTCAGGATCAGTTAAATTCAGTAGACTAGGTCCACAGGCTTTGTCCCACACTCAAGAGGGACTGGTTCTCAAAGGTCTCCTCTCAGCTCGCAAACGAGGATCCATGACATGCACCTTCGACAGCCCCCATCCCCAACTGACTGGATGTCTTGGAGAAATGTACTCCACCTGAGTGTTTTTTTCCCTTTCCCACTTTTTTCCTTTTCAAAATGTAGCTCTTTGGAATTTAAGTCTAGAACAAGAGGTATGTGTAAAGCCTACGGTTCAGTGTCAAGTCCCTCCCCTACTGATATTGCAAGACCATTTTTGTAAAAATGTCATAGGCTACATCAGTGAAAAGTTTGCTTGCCCATGATGATGCCGCAAACATCAACTAAGTCTCCATATTATCTACACAATGGGATGAAGTAGGTTCTGCCTTGCATTCACACAGTTGTCTTACACACCAGCTGGACAAGTCAAAGGTTTTCTGGGTTGGACTGATTTGAAAAACTGTTCTCGCAGTGTTCAGTTACACTGGAAGATGAGCACCAAAAAAGTAGAGCAAACCAGGTAGAGACTGGTAAACAAGTCTTAAATGGGAGAAAGTGCAAATGGATAAGGCCAGTGTGCAATGGCTGGTGCAGGAAAGCAAGTATTCCGCATCCAGCATATGAGATTTAATGTCCAGAAAAGGTCCATCCTTGTGAAGGTGTTTCCTCCTTTCAGTACCAAGACCAAGGAGATTTGGAGTTACTGGTTGCAGAAGTTCCAGATCTATGAGACTGATCTTGATGGAGGTTTGTTTTAACTGGCATGCTCCCCTTTTTTGAAAGATGTTCCCCTTGTTTGCTTTCACTGATCCTTTAGGTTGTGTTAGTCCTGTCTGACCATGACATGTTCTCCTCCTTTGTCCTTTGTATGATCTATGTGGCTATTTCTTAAATATTTTTAGGGATTAGTGTTCACCTGGACTTAATGACTACACACACAAACTGTCATAAAAGGTATTTACATAGGTGAAAAGATAATACACTGACAAAATTGGAAACGCTGTTGCTAAGCTGAAAAGCTAATACACATTCTTTTCACACCCTTCAAGAAATGTGTTTGTTTAGACAACAACATACAGAAAATTAACTCACCCAGAATTATGCTGGGCAAATAATATTCTGCTGCATTATTTTCCTTTATAGTTAAACAATTTTAATTTTTTGAGGTCTTTGGAGTTATAAAGTTCCTGTAGTATTCAATTTATCTTTATTTAACTCTGAAAGGGGTAAATGCAATGACCTGGTTAAGAATGAGTCAGTTGCCCTGGCTTTGACAGACTCAGTCAAAGGGAATAGAGGACTACTGCTATAGGATTTTGCAGTGAGGAATTAAAGTTAAGTTTAATACAAATTTTGTACATCAATTATTTATGAAGAATAGGTCTGGGTACCCACTGTGATATTTTTAGGAATTTCCAAAGGTGATTGATAACGGTAACTGTATAAATACAGCATATACTACCACTTCCATTAAATGCTTATTTACCATACACTTCCTGACAAAGAAGCTGCAGTGATAGAAAGCTCATAAGATACACATTGAGAGGATAAAAAACAGTGAAGTGTTAAGTCCCATAATATAATGGAAAGTAAATGGAAACTCATCTTTGAACCGGTGCTTTCCTAAAGAAGTCTTGCCAAGATCTTCCATTTCTCCAATTGTCAGGGACATTTTTGTCACTGGTTTGAAGAAGAAATCAGATGACTGCTGATAACATTTCCAGATGACACAAAAGCAGTGGAGAGGTGATAAATGAAGACAACAGGAACAATCTGGATAAAGATGATCCATAGTGACCCAAACTGTTTGTAAGCTGGGCATAAACAGATGGTACATCCAAGACAGCTGAAGGTAAGGTCATATCTGTAGGTGTCCAACAGTTCAGTCAAATTTAGAACATGTGATTGTCTTTCTGAGAAACCAAGATGTGCACAAAACTGGGGGAAGTCATGGTAGGGGTGACCAGCTGACATCCTGCTTTCATGAGATGGCCAGCCAGCCCTCATCAGCATTTGGATGAAGAAACAAAGGGACCGTGGCTAAGATTAGGGCAGTTATGTTCCTCCTGTATCTGCAGATGTCTGACTATTCCTGGAATAGTATGTCAGGTTTGGGGTCCTCCTTTCTTCTTGCGACATTAGAAGTTCGAGAAACCTCAGAGAACTACAGGCATGATTGAAGGTCTGGAAAACATGCTTTTCAGTGTGATTCAAAGATGTTGGTTTACTTACCTTGAGTACAAAGAGGAATTTTTGTCACTGTTCATAAGAGTCTGCATAAGGAACAATAATTTGACAACAAAGAGGTTTTATGCTCTCATAGACACAGGCATAACCACATGCAATGGCTGGAAGCTGCAGCTGACAAAGTCTGTATTTGAAATAAGTCATGACATGTCAATGTCAAGAGATATCAGCCACTGAAATTGCTTATTGAGGCTTCTGATGGAAAATCCATTAGCTACTAGTTTCTTTAAAACCAACACTAAGATTTCAGAACAGGATATCCTCTAGGTTAAGCACAGATTTTGGACTTGGAGCAGATGCTAATGGAGAAGCAAGTGCTAAGCAGCTGACCCAAACCATGGAAGTAACCTTTTCTGATCTCAAAATGTAATGAACACTTCTTGATGC
>VZRU01003746.1:146345-181099 GCA_013398155.1 Pedionomus torquatus | reverse complement strand
TTGCTTTCACTGATCCTTTAGGTTGTGTTAGTCCTGTCTGACCATGACATGTTCTCCTCCTTTGTCCTTTGTATGATCTATGTGGCTATTTCTTAAATATTTTTAGGGATTAGTGTTCACCTGGACTTAATGACTACACACACAAACTGTCATAAAAGGTATTTACATAGGTGAAAAGATAATACACTGACAAAATTGGAAACGCTGTTGCTAAGCTGAAAAGCTAATACACATTCTTTTCACACCCTTCAAGAAATGTGTTTGTTTAGACAACAACATACAGAAAATTAACTCACCCAGAATTATGCTGGGCAAATAATATTCTGCTGCATTATTTTCCTTTATAGTTAAACAATTTTAATTTTTTGAGGTCTTTGGAGTTATAAAGTTCCTGTAGTATTCAATTTATCTTTATTTAACTCTGAAAGGGGTAAATGCAATGACCTGGTTAAGAATGAGTCAGTTGCCCTGGCTTTGACAGACTCAGTCAAAGGGAATAGAGGACTACTGCTATAGGATTTTGCAGTGAGGAATTAAAGTTAAGTTTAATACAAATTTTGTACATCAATTATTTATGAAGAATAGGTCTGGGTACCCACTGTGATATTTTTAGGAATTTCCAAAGGTGATTGATAACGGTAACTGTATAAATACAGCATATACTACCACTTCCATTAAATGCTTATTTACCATACACTTCCTGACAAAGAAGCTGCAGTGATAGAAAGCTCATAAGATACACATTGAGAGGATAAAAAACAGTGAAGTGTTAAGTCCCATAATATAANCAAAGGTGATTGATAACGGTAACTGTATAAATACAGCATATACTACCACTTCCATTAAATGCTTATTTACCATACACTTCCTGACAAAGAAGCTGCAGTGATAGAAAGCTCATAAGATACACATTGAGAGGATAAAAAACAGTGAAGTGTTAAGTCCCATAATATAATGGAAAGTAAATGGAAACTCATCAAACTTCCTAAAGAAGTCTTGCCGAGATCTTCCATTTCTCCAATTGTCAGGGACATTTTTGTCACTGGTTTGAAGAAGAAATCAGATGACTGCTGATAACATTTCCAGGTGACACAAAAGCAGTGGAGAGGTGATAAATGAAGACAACAGGAACAATCTGGATAAAGATGATCCATAGTGACCCAAACTATCTGTAAGCTGGGCATAAACAGATGGTACATCCAAGACAGCTGAAGGTAAGGTCATATCTGTAGGTGTCCAACAGTTCAGTCAAATTTAGAACATGTGATTGTCTTTCTGAGAAACCAAGATGTGCACAAAACTGGGGGAAGTCATGGTAGGGGTGACCAGCTGACATCCTGCTTTCATGAGATGGCCAGCCAGCCCTCATCAGCATTTGGATGAAGAAACAAAGGGACCGTGGCTAAGATTAGGGCAGTTATGTTCCTCCTGTATCTGCAGATGTCTGACTATTCCTGGAATAGTATGTCAGGTTTGGGGTCCTCCTTTCTTCTTGCGACATTAGAAGTTCGAGAAACCTCAGAGAACTACAGGCATGATTGAAGGTCTGGAAAACATGCTTTTCAGTGTGATTCAAAGATGTTGGTTTACTTACCTTGAGTACAAAGAGGAATTTTTGTCACTGTTCATAAGAGTCTGCATAAGGAACAATAATTTGACAACAAAGAGGTTTTATGCTCTCATAGACACAGGCATAACCACATGCAATGGCTGGAAGCTGCAGCTGACAAAGTCTGTATTTGAAATAAGTCATGACATGTCAATGTCAAGAGATATCAGCCACTGAAATTGCTTATTGAGGCTTCTGATGGAAAATCCATTAGCTACTAGTTTCTTTAAAACCAACACTAAGATTTCAGAACAGGATATCCTCTAGGTTAAGCACAGATTTTGGACTTGGAGCAGATGCTAATGGAGAAGCAAGTGCTAAGCAGCTGACCCAAACCATGGAAGTAACCTTTTCTGATCTCAAAATGTAATGAACACTTCTTGATGCGATTCTGTACACTAGAGGCACACTCACCACACCATGGGTGCATGTGGCTCATCCATGTCCTGCTCGTCTGTCTCCTCCCCCTAAACTGTTTCATATCAGCTATGTCACTTGCACAAATTTTCCTTGCCCTTGCTCTTTCCTCTTCTCCATTCCAATTTCTGGTCAAACTCCAGAAGCATTTGACATATATAATACAAAAACCTGGATCTCTGGCCATGGCAAAGACTGACATGCTAACAGGTAAATGGTGCAGGAATTGAGAGAAAAAAAAGAGAGAAAAAAATCTGTTACTGTTAGAATTTGTTGAGGAGAAAACCACACTTTTCAGGGTGAGAATCATCTTCCCTGTTAGACACAAGGGTGAGAGAACTTACACACCAGAAGTGACCGTTTATCAGTGCTTAGTCTCAGAGGCTCCTAGAGGGACCAGTGACTGGTTCCACTGATGTACCCACATACACCTGTGGAGCGTCATGCTCAGCCAGTTAGTGCACCCTCTGGATGCTTGTTGGTGTTGCTGGGTCTTCATGTGTAAGGTAACCTAAAAAGCTTGTCTGAAGGGTGGGCTGGAATGAGTTTTGGGGCCTTTCCTTACTGCTATCACTGACATACTCAGGAGCCTGTGGGAGACTGTTGTAATCTCTCTGTGCTTCACTTTACCAAGTATCAACAGGCATTTTCAGCCCCTGGTATGCAAGTTGCTCTGTAAGTGCAAAAGACACAGTTATGGAACCAAATCTGTCCATAGATCTCCTTGCTTGTCAGGGACAGATGCTTTGCAACAGCTGGTTACAGCTCCATGGCTCCCTTAATGGGGTTTCTCTTTTTCTGTCTTTTATTCTACTCATCTCTCAGCTGATTTGTTTGCAGGTATAATAATCTGAACTCTGCTGGACAAGTCAGAGCTGGTAAAAATGTAGATATCAAGGTTCCTACTGTTCTGTTTTTTTCATGAGCATGGATGAGGTTTCCAGCTCCATGCCATACATGCTCAGGTGCAGATTGCCACACTCAAGGAATTGCACATGTGATGTAATTCACCCTCCAAAAATCTTCTCCTGGAAAGAGAAAACCCAGTGTGATTTTTGTAGCTCTACTCAGGGCAAAGATCCATCAAATTAGAGGCTGTTTTTCTGTCTCTCCTCAACCTCTCCATTGCTTCATCTGACTCCTTGCCCTATGTGTTGGAGTGAAACTGCTCCTGCCTCTGCCAGGTCTGGAGCCCAGGGCTGGCCTGGCTGGTTGCTGTAACTGCTGCGGGAGGTGGCAGCTTGGCCAACGTGGAGAAATCCCATGGGGATTTCGGCTGTGCTCCAGCACATCTCTCCTTTGCATGTGCAAGCTGTGATTCAAACGACACTGTTTGGACAACACCGTGAGGGAGGATTTCCATGCATGAGGCAAAGGGTACATCCTGATGCACAGGTCATTCTCACTGAAATATTTTAGGTCCCTGCTTCAAAACATGAGTGTATTTGGTGTTTTGTTGTTTGGTTTTGTTTTTCTTTTTTTTTTTTTTTTCCCCTAAGAGAACAGCTTTTCTAAGAAACCAGAAGTGTATTTTTTTTCTCTCTTATCCATTCTGGCTGGAATTAACCCCAGAAATCAGCTCAGATTAGACACATGGAGCAGAAAGTCCAAATAATTAAACTTGGACCATTGTATAAATAACTACAAATAGGGATCTGTAAGGCAACCATCATAATAACGATGCCCAGAACAGCCAGATGACAGACAGGAACCCAGTAACCTCTGAAATACCAGAACAGCTCTGCAGCTTGCTACAGTTGTACTGGTTTACAGACTGCAGTTATTCTAACCAGTGAGGGCATTTTATTATATTACATTATATTAATTATATTAGGGATTGTATGGTTATTTAAAAGAAGAACAAAGTCTCACAAGAGCCTTGGTCCCTTGCAGAGAGAGCCAAATGAAAATCTCATGATAAATAACAGTTGCAGAGAGCAATTGCTCAACCCACGTGCTGCCTTGTACAGAAATGATCATCCAAAGAGAGATTTTAAGAAATCAGGAGAGTGTCTCAGAAAAAAGCAGCAGGAGGGATGGAGGAGTGGGGGAAATGGTATACGGAGGCTGGAAACTTCTGCCAAGCATTACTGTGCAACTGCTCGCCTGAGTCAAGTGTTTTTTCTTTAAATATTTGCAGCATCAGGGCTGGGTTGGTAACTTGAATATTAATGTAGCACCAACATCTAAATGGATGTCTGAAAGCTCCCAGGGCTCTTCCTGCCTCTGCTCCTTCTCCTTCCCTCTCCCAGCCATCTCCACTCCTTGTACCAGGTCATTTTAAGGGGGAGCGGAAGGCTCATCTGGAAAACTGCTGCATATTTATAATAAGACCATCTATTACACCAGTGCAGGATGGAATTGAAAACATATGGTGCCCTGGGAGCGGCTGTTTCTTTTTTTAGGCCTCTTATGCCCTTCAGAAATGTCAAGATAGAGGAACGAAAATGTCAGGAAACTGCAATATGCTTACTCTAAAGGCCTCCTGTCGGTGGTGTATTTATGAAGCTGCTGGAAATTTGATTCACATTGAGCAGAAGACACTGGTTTTTAAAGAATTACATTACCAGAGCAGTCTGCTAAAGCCAATACTCCTGTTCTGCACCTTGGTGGGAGCTTCTGATACTTGGACATAGGTTCCTGTGCACCTCGGAAGAAAGCCCCCACACGTGCAGCAGCATCTCGATACCACTTGTTTGTATGGCTTGAGAGGAATGTCCCCATGCCTTTGCTGTTGTGAGCAGACAGCTGGCCATTACCACGATGGTGAGCATTTGCAGTGGGTAGTGATGGAACAGCTGGATGGGACAATCCCATTGGATTTATATTAAAAACCAATAAATGTGATCAAACAAACCAGTCTTCTGGCAGCCTCTGCCCACACTTTGTCAACACTGGGACAGGGCTCTGGGGCTGTTTCAGTTCACCAATGATCATGCACCCACATGGACCAGTTACCGGTGTTTCAAAAGCCCTCCTAATGTCTTGTGTTTAGAAGTTTAGCCAGACTTCCTTAGGGCTGATCACTCTTTAAAGGCCCAGATGTCACCATCGGTGTGATACAGTACAAGCAGGTCCTGCAGACTGACTGTACAGGGCCAAGCAGGAGAGAAGCAATCCTGTTCTCTGCCGGGACAATAAAACCCACTTACCTGCAGAACCTGTCAAAGGACTGACCTGACAGCATATGCACTGACAGCACGAGCCTGAAGGCAGCCCACAGGAGTTGCCAAGGAGCTGAATTATCTCTGGTCCAAGGCAGACTAAAGCTACAGATCTGCACTTGAAACCAATTGCAAGTATGACCTGCTGCTGTCTCGGATGCAAAGCCCCAGCTGTGCTCCGGCAGCAGTGACTTGGCCACTGTGCTGGGGCTAAGCTGCATCAGAGGTCACCTCTGGGGATCCCTTCTCAGGTCCCATCCACCTTCATGGAGATCAGAGCCCTCAAGTTATTGGGTGGTGGCTTTAAAATTCCTAGTGGAAGACACACAGATCGTATTGTCCATAGTTTGGGATTCTGTTGTCCTCCCAGTTTAAGAAGGACAGGAGCACGCTCGCAGGTGGCTGTGCTGCACTGCCTGCATCACGGAACAGTGGCAACACCTCTCTTCCTCATTTGTGTCCAGCAGAGACATGAGAAAGAGGCTTCCAGAAGAAGGCTGGAAGAGATTGTGAAAATATTTCAGTCAAGCTTCTCAGGGTTTTAAATACATCAGATTTATCAAACATCGTGGTTTGGTTGGGGTATTTTTTTTTTTAATTTTTGGCAAAAATTCCTGGCAAGGAGCACAGAGCAGTGACCATATTGCAATGCTTGCTATGGGCTGTGTTAAAGGAAAAGGATGTGGGAGGTCTTGGAATGGAGAAGGGCTGGGGGAAACAGATATGCCCTGTTTCTGAGCCCAGAGTCTGGGATGTGAGGTGGAAAAGTGGTAAAATGTGGACAGATTATAGAGGGCCAAATTTCTGGACCATTTCCAGAATAGGACTGAGAGAGAAGAGAAAGGATGAGATCAGGAGCTCACCCCTTGAGCGAGGAGCTCAGCATTTCTGGTGTGCCGGCAGGGTGGGCTCAGCAGGTTACCTCCTGTCTGCAGCTCACCCACACTTGTGAGATAACATATTTCTACTTCAGTTCGTCATGCTGGGGATAACAGCCTTGAGATGGGCGCGCTTCCCAGAGCAAGTGGATTTGGGTTGCTCATTTGCAGGTGAGACCTGAGGCTGTGTCTCCAGTGGGGTTTGGGCCATGCAGGTCCCATTCCAGACCCTCTTCTAGAAAATACCCTTTGGAGTACAAGGTATGAGATACCAGGCAGAGCAGGAGCAGCCCCACTGGAGATGATGACAGCTCAGGGTAGTTTTGGTTCCTCTCTCTAAACCCCAGTGTGCATCTCACATTGCCCCTAGCCGCTCTCCTTCCTTCTGTGTGCCCCTGCTAGCAGGGGGAAGGACCATGCTGGAAGTCATATGGCAGAAGAGGGTCATAAAATAAACTCCAGCGTATGCAGAGCAAAGAACAGAGAAAAAAAAAAAAAAAAAAGGGATAGAAACATGATATTGAAGAGAAAATAGGAAGGACTGGAGGAGAAAAAAGGGATATCACAACTCCTGCAGAACATTAGCATGTGAGCAATGGGACATAAAAATTCAAACAACCCACACTTCTGCTTGCAGGAACAGTCTCTGCTGGTCTTCCACATATTTGCGTCTCTTCTTCCACCCCAGAACCAGTCTGCACATTTCCAAATGCAGAAATCCCTTCTGCTGGCTGTAGGTGGGGAATAATAAGCTTTATTTCCAGCACCTTGGGCTCACTCAGTTCTCTGAGAGTGTGGGTAGAGGAGATGGTAGAGATGGATAGATGGTAGCGCTTTGGATTGAAGACACTCATGCTGAAGATGAGGAACGACAAAGAAATAGAAGAAGAAGGACACAGAGAAAGAAATTGTCTGAAATCCAGTCAGCTCTTGGGCATGCTCAGACCTTACCATTACCATTGGGGTAACGTTTTTTTAATTGGAAGAGGGGAGATTTAGATTAGATATTAGGAAGAAATTCTTTACTGTGAGGGTGGTGAGGCACTTGAACAGGTTGCCCAGAGAAGTTGTGGATGCCCCATCCCTGGAAGTGTTCAAGGCCAGGCTGGATGGGGCTTTGAGCAACCTGCTCTAGTGGGAGGTGTCCCTGCCCATGGCAGGGGGGGTTGGAACTTGATGATCTTTAAGGTCCCTTCCAACTCTATTATTCTATGCAGATCTCTGTGTCTGCTGGCTAGTACATAAATTTGGATATGAGAAATACCAATGAGAAATGCAGTGACCAACTTCCCTCAGTCCCATGGTCCAGGCAAGGGATGAAGCATCTCCTGTGCCTAATGATGCGGTTTGATCTGGACCGGCTTCTGCTTGAGTGCCTCAGCCACTAGTTCATCTGTCCATTGCAGCTACTAGCTCTATTAGCAATCCCAGTCAGCTGTCATGAGGCTTCACTGGCACAGATTTCTCTGTGTGAGGAAAAGAAATTCAGCTGGTGACTTGGGGATAGCATGGCTTGGAGGGAGTGTGAGGAGGTGGTGGGTTTTACTCTTTGCTTTGCAGATATATGGCCATTGCCCCTTTGAGAAACCCTCTGCCTTCCACCAAAGCCTCATCTGGGTGGGTTACATTGGCAGGAAACCCATGCCAAATCATTCCAGGGTGAAATTTTGAAAATCACCACAGAAAGGTAGAATTTTCCATTCCCCTTCAGAAGAGGTTTCTGTTGTTGCAGCGAGGATCATCGCAGATAACATCCACCCTGGAGTAGTTTGTCTCAAAGCCTGGAGTAGTTTGTCTTTGTCTGCTGTTTTGGGTGCCAGACGTGTTGCACAGGGCAATTCTGGAGGAGATGCAGCCACCAGCTGTGGATCTGCAGGCTGGGAGCACTCCCCTGAAGCAAGGAGGTTGCTTTCAGCCAAGGCAGCTCGGCACCCAAGCAAGTCCCTTGGTGTTGAGCAGCCCAGACAGGAACAGGGAGAAAAAGTCTTGCACATAAATCTGGAGCGAATCATGCACAGGCAGTTCCTGTCAGCATAGCAGCTGCAATGAGAGAGACTTGCTCAGGTCTTCTTCAGGTGGGAGCAGACGTGCTCCTGCTCATACTGCTTGTAGGGACTTCATCACATGTTCATGCAGGGTCTTAAATCAGCTTGCCAGAGGTAAAACCACCTGTGTGTCTGAAGCCCTTGGGAAAATATGACCTTTGGCCTCTCCCTCTTAATTTTCCCTCCCTGCATGCTGGAGATAACCACACTTATCTCCCTTTGCTGAACACGTTGAGAATTGCAGAAGAGAAGCACTGGGTACGTGACTAACATCGGCATCATCCTCATCATCCCTTTGTTGAACCCCATCAGGCTCAGGTTGCTGAAAGTCAACTTTGCACTATTTTAACTACCCACGCAGGGACGAGTCGCAGCTGCCACAGTCTCCCTAAGCTAGAGAGGTACCACTACAAAACCTTACTGAGGCCCTTCAAGCCCTCCAGCAAGGTTTTCAAAGAAAAGTCCAAGCTACCAGCAGAAGTACAAGCCAAGCACAAAAGGAAGGACAGGGAGAAGTTAATAATTCACAGCCATGAACTACAGTCATGAAATGTGATCATGGCTGGGAAATGTGGGTTTATATATTTTTTCTAAATTAAAATAAAAACAAGGCCAGAGCTGCACCAAAATATGGATCCAGGGAGTTCTGTTTCAGCTTTGCAGCAAAGTTCAAGTTTGTCTTTAATACTAATTAAATCTTTTGCTGTTGAATGAAAAAAAAGATCAGCTAAGAGACTGTCTCTGCCTCCAGAGCTTTTGATGTGGTTAGTTTCTGGAAAGGAGAATTTAGGACTTGGGTTTTTCAGTGCTTCACTTCGCTATCCTGGCCTGAAATAAAAATGAAACTCCATGCCAAGAAGAAACAACAAGAAAAATATTTTTTGTGGGTTTGTGCTGCAAAGCTGAGATGGGGATAGACATTGATTTGAGGCAGGTGATGAGTCTCCTGGGTGCAGGACTGGTGCAGGGCACAGCCAGGATGGAGGACAGGAGAGTGAGCGTTGCCCTCGTTACCTTATAGCAGATGCCATCCAGAAAGAGGCACAAAGGTGCTGGTACTGACAGAGTGCCTTTGCAATATGGCTGATAAAATAAAATTACTTATTGGATGTGGCTCTGAGTTTACATTAACTAAGATGGAGACTGGAGGAAGGATAAAACTCAGAATGAGAAGGAATTAATACGTTTAAAGGGCTAAAACCTGTACTGCTGGGATAAAAGCAAACTTAGTCAGTGACTTCATTGCAACTCAGCAGTAAATCCAGAGTCACTATTTTCTGTGGAGCGCAGATGTCTGAATACCATCCCTGGATGGGAATAAAAGGAAATGCTGTTTACTGTGAACAAAATGCATTATGAAAAAACTCTGACACACCCTAAACCAACTTTCTTTTGAAAGCAAGAGAGGATTTCATTAAAAGCAAAATTTGTGAAAAGAGATTTACAGGATATGTGGGAACTTGCTTGATGATTAAAAATTAATTATAGCAAGGGGGAGGATGTAGAAACACGTTATGTTAGGATGCCACTGTATGGCCCAGACAAATCTGTTTCTGAGATTGTAAATTCAGCCCCTTTTCTACCCTCTCTCCCTTATATCTGATTCCCTACTGGGCTTGCTGGACACTGGAGCAGATGCACTTACACATGTGAGAAACAAAGATGATTCAGTGGTGCAATGCTCCTGGTTGAAGCCATATCTCCTTGTCCCCCAACTCATTCACACTGTCACAGAGTGAAATGCTGAGATTGCTGCACCTAAGAGAAATCAAAAAACTCCCATCAAGCTCTTGAGGTTTCTGACGTTATAAGAGACCTTAACTTGCCAAGTTGGTGGCTTCACAGATGTTAAGCAAAGACACCAAGGAGATGATAGAAGCGTTGCACAAATGAGGTATTGGTGCCAGAGCCCCGGGAAAGGCCTTGGACCCCTCTCTGCCCCCATCCATGCGCTCCATCCATCTACCTGCAAGAAGTCTTTGTCTGGATGCCCATTTTCCACCTTCTGCAGAGGTGGAGGATGCTGGGGGCATCCATCTGTGAGCTGGTGCTCTCGGCATGACTGCTTGTGAGGAGTCACGAGACCTGTCCCTGTCAGAGCAGCATAAGGAGTGTCCCTGACGGGAGGTAACCAACCATCAGCTGTTTGCTTCTCCTCCTGGGCTTCCCTTTAGTTTTGGTCTGCTGGCGTTTTGGTTTGCTCTTCATGAGGGAAGCTGTATAAAGCTGTGGAGGAAAGAAGAAGCATGGCTGCTGAGGTGACTGGGAAGAGAGGGAGACAGGCCTTGATTTTCTTGCATTTGTTTTGCATATGCCCTGTGGGGAGCATAAACTCAGCAGCAGAGGCTTCAGAGACTGCTGTGGTTGTGTTGAGTTGTCCCTATTTTGGGTACCCAGTGCACAGCACCCAATACAAGCCCAGCTGGGGCTAGGTTTTATGGCTTGCATGAGAAATGTCCTTCAGTGGTCTCCTCCACCATCCAGACAGTGAGCTGCAGAAGGGAAGCAGTAGAAGCAGCAGCAGCAAGCACTGCAGAACAGTGTCCAGGCTGACTTTTAGCTGTTGACACTGTCCTTGCTCTTTTAACTCCTTACATATGGCTGGCGAAAAAGCCCAAGTCTGATTGCCCCGTGACTGCTGATACTGGTGGCTGTGGCAGATGTGCAACACTGTGGAAATGAGACCAGAAGGCAGGAGCAAGTGGCAGCTAAGAGGAGTTCCCTCCTCCCCACCATCCTTTTTTCTTGGTTTGTTTTTCTACTCGTTTTTCATTCCTTTTTTTTTTTTTTTTTTTTTTTTCCTTTATCTTTTACAAATGTTTGTTCTATTCAAGTCCAGGACACCTTCCTTGACCTTACCATTCCCAGAGGGAAAAACAATAAAAACCACTAAAAGCTAAAGATTGGTTTGCTTCAAGCCCCCGAACTCCAGTTACCTGAGAACAAGGAACTGTTTTATTGCTTGTGTATGTTTTAGTGGTCTTACACTATTTTATCTTTCCCAGAGAGCTGCTCAGACATAAACCAGTGATGTAGAAGGACTTGGTTTTCTGGCCCATCCTCCTCGGACAGTCCCATAGCTCTGTTAAAATACCATTTTCAAACAAGCTAGATATTTTCTGCTTTATTCCCTTTTATCTTATCTGGCCTTTACCATCCACAATAACATTATTATCAGCCAGAGTGTTTGCAGCGATCACTGCAGTACATGTCTGAGGCTTAGCAGAAGTACAGTAGAGCTGCAGGACTTTTCTCCTGCAATTCCTTTCCCATTAATTTCCAACTATTTTGTTTTCTCCAGCCCCAGAGCTGTTTATCCTTGCTGTGAGCTCTTCAGCAGGCTGATTCACCCCTTGGGTTGCGCCCGCTCGTGTGAGGGAGCCCAGCACTCGCCAGCTGGCAGCCCCTCCAGAAGCAGATGAGCTGGCCTGGAGAAGGACTGAGGTCAGGCTGGCTGGAAGAGCTGCTCAGTTACCATTTCTCCAAGGTTTTCTCCAGTCATGGGGCTGGATGAGAATGTGGAGAAAATTTAAGGCACCACTGCAAGAAATCCAAGAGAGAAACAATAGTCTGATAGGGAAAGGGCTAACTCTGGATTTGGGAGAGCTAAATTCAGCCTCTTCCAGTTCCATTTAGTCCCTCTGTGCTTATTTCTTGAAATTTTCCAGGGATGCTGCTGCTTCCAGGAGTTCAAGACAATGTTTGATTTGACACAGGGGCTGTGTAAGTCCCCAAAGACAGTCTGGTGTTGGATGAAGCCATAGTCTGTTGCATGTTGGAAAGGTCTGTAAAATGGAAGTCTCCTGCTGACTTCACTTGTAAGATTCCTGCTGACCTGGGGAAGGGACAGCAATGGGCCCGTTTCTTTTTGCCTCTGCACTCCTTCCAGACGCTCCCCCTGCCTTGTGTCCACAGTCCACTCCATTTTTGTGATAGGTGGTAGGGACAAATTCAGGATCAAACACAACTTGTCAGATAGATTTTGTTATTGTTATTTCTTTTTTTGGAAGGTAAAGTCTTGCCTGAAAGGAACCACAGGACAGTGGAAATCCCATTACCCAACATGGAGTATACCCAGCTGTTACACAAGACAGAAAAAAAATCAATGAAAGTATTTTGCTCCTGCCAAGGCACGTGAGTGTGAATCCTGGATTCTTTTCAGTGGTTCCCAGTGACAGGGCAAGGGGCAATGGACACAAGCTGTAATGTATGACATTTCATTCAAATATGAGGAAGAACTTCTTTCTGGTGAGGATGACAGAGCCCTGGAACAGGCTGCACAGGGAAGCTGTGGAGTCCCCTTCTCTGGAGACCTTCAAGACCCTCCTGGATGCCATCCTGAGTGATGTGCTCTGGGCAATCCTGCTTTAGCAGGGGAGTTGGACTAGATGATCTCTAGAGGTCCCTTCCAACTCTGACAATTCCATGATTCTGTGATTCCGTGAAGAAGTGGGTGAGGATGTGATGACCTTGTGGAGGAGATGTCCTTATCCTGTCCATTCAGGGGAGTCCCCCCTCCAGATTTCTGTTAGCTGTTGTGAGCTCTCTTGGAGCCTTTTCCCTCTTTTCTGCCTGCTTTCTCTCCTAGAAGCTCCTTCTGTCTGTATAACTCACCTTCCACACCTCTTGTTACCTTTTCCACTCACTTCATTCTTCAGGTTGGTAGCACCCACCCTATGCACCTTTGCAAAATACGGACTCTTCTGCACTTGGAGCAAAGCTGTCCTGCAAAGGGGATGGCTTAAGATGTTTGGCTTTCATATGACAGTTTAATGGCAACAGAGACGGAGGCTGATCGAGGACTTGGAGAGAGACAGCTTGTTTTTCTCCTCGAGCATATGTCTGTGTGGGAAGGAGGGCACTGATCCACAAACAGTCTGCTTGCAGTTTCATCCGCTCCAGGCAGAGTTCGCAGGCTGCAACAGGGACTTCTGGCCCAAACTCTGTCACTGAAGAGGCTGATGCGGGCACTGTGGCAGACTCTGCAATTCTTTCATTCCCAGTGCATGTGGGACAGTGGCCAACCCATCCTCTGATCCATCCAGGGACTTCCATCCTTCTCCAAATAGGCAGACGAGTCCAGCATCCCAAGTCCTGCTTCTCCCAGAGCCAGTGCATTTGGCAGAGCAAACCTGGAGCCCACAGGTTGCCAGAGGAGCATTGCTGGGAGGGGTCTCCCAGGGTGCAGTAAGTGCAATAGGTCCTTTCCCTCCTGGGGCCAGGGCATCAGTGCTGGGAACAGAAACGCGTGTGCCAGAAGGTGCGCTTGGGACAGGGCTGGCAGGACCACCTCCCAGGGACACAACACCTGGGTCTATTGCCATCTGTCCTTAGTCATAGAAAACACCCACTGGAGTCAAGGGAAGTTCACTGACTCAGGGAGCAGAGCTGCTGCCAGGCTCGTATTATAACCAAGACCCTTGTTTGTGCACCCCAGAATAAGTTATCTCAGTTTTTTTCTTTGTATGATGTCCATTTGAATTTTAGACAGGGCTCAGTGAAGTTTCCCTCCTGGTCTTTCTGGGGAAGCTCCTCTATTAAGAACCAGGCAAATGCATTTTGTGTCTAGGAGCTCTATAATCCCTTGTACTGTAGGAAAAAATACATCTATCTGCTTTGCTTTCTTTCATTTGGTCTTTCCTTATTTTCCTCTTATCTGAGCTCCTCAATCCTATCTCAGAAGCATCCCACCAGACAACTCTTACTGCTGCTAATGCTAAACTTCATGTTGGAGAGACCTTCCCTTTTCAAGAACTTTATGTTTAGTGCTTTTCCTCCAGCTCTTGCAATGCTGAGGAAATGCCCAGGCTGACCATTGGTGTCCCAGTTGTGCATCCCCCATCCTTGGAAGTGTTCAAGGTCAGGTTGGAAGAGGATTTGGGCAACTTGATCAAGCGAAAGATGTCCATGCCCCTGGCAGCGTAGTTGGATTAGATGATCTTTGAAGGTCCCTTCCAACCCAAGACGTTCTATGGTTCTATGATTACAGGATTTTAGTGTTGTTCTTGGGGGATTTTTCAGTCTCCTGTTAGAATATTCCTGTTGGATTTGACTGTCCCCTCACTTTACAGATCCCCTACAAATGGTAGCAAACAGCTGCTTTTTTTTTGAAGCATCACATTCATTCCTAGTTGTGCAGGATATACATCCACAGTTAACAAGTGCATTCATTAAAATCTCCTTGATACAATACTTCTTCTGAGTGCCAAATAAGTGGATATTTTTCTCCTCTACAGGAGAAGTAAATTTCTTCTTCCAGAAGAGCTTGTTGGAAATGTTACCCTGCTCTTCCTTATCCCCAGGGCTGAGCATGAAAATCTGCCTCAAGATCACCCCAAAAATACTACCACTGAGTTTATTTAGTTCAGAGAAGAGAAATCTGGAGGGACTGCAGCCTCACACTACAGTGGGGGATATACTAAAATCTTTACCTTGCCCAGATTGGACAAACACAGGACAAACAGTAATTGTATGAAATTGCAGAGAAGTTTTATCTTAGGCATTAAGGGAAAAAAACTTTTATAACACTGAAGATAAGTCTGGTAAGAAATTGCCTGGGGAGGCTGAGGAATCTCCAGAGTCAGAGACTTTGTGAACAGGATGGGTAAACCTGTGTCAGGGATGGCCTGAGAGAGGACCCTGCCCATAGGCAAGGCAATGCAGTAGCCAAACTCTCAAGGTCTATTCCAGACCTGCTTTTTATTGTTTTATTGTACCACCTGACTAGAGAGATCTCAGGGCATGCTGGAAGGTCTGTGGATGTGGAAAATCTTGCTCTTTAGGGGCACATCTTTCAGCAGAGAGCTGAGCAGTGTATACTTTTAATATGCATTGTTAAATGAGTATGCAGGTCAGACTCCCAAGGTATGGATTTGAAAAATCTGAAATCCCAAATAAGATTAATTTTCTTTTCTTTTCTTTTCTTTTCTTTTCTTTTCTTTTCTTTTCTTTTCTTTTCTTTTCTTTTCTTTTCTTTTCTTTTCTTTTCTTTTCTTTTCTTTTCTTTTCTTTTCTTTTCTTTTCTTTTCTTTTCTTTTCTTTTCTTTTCTTTTCTTTTCTTTTCTTTTCTTTTCTTTTCTTTTCTTTTCTTTTCTTTTCTTTTNCAGGGGCTATCCTGTGGGTGCAATCCATGTGGACTGGTGTGGACTGGGGCCGTTCCTCATCACGAATGTTTTAACCTGAAAGGACAGCCCATGAGCAGTCCAGTGGGAGTGTGGGCAGTGCAGATGCCCGTGCCCACTCAGGGCAGCTATTGCTGCCATGTGCACGCTGTTGCTTCACTTCCTTTGCTGGATGGCTACACAAGCTTTTCAACACTGAGTAAAAACATATTACGTCTTATCTAGGGGGCTAGTTGTGGTTAGAGATAATTTTCCTCAAGTATTCACACACACTCGGCTGTACAGCTGGGATGTTTGGAGAAGGTAAAAAGAAAAGCTCACAAACAACTGTGTCAACATTTGTTTTTTGAATGTTAACGAACGTCTGCGGGGGGATGCTCCTGCTTTGTGCTCTGCAGCTCCTGCTCTGCTGAAGGAGTTCTCTTTTCCCTGGTTGCTATAGTGAGCAGCGCCTCCAGGACACCAACTTGCCCTGTGGGCTGCCACCAAGGGCACTGAGCTTCCCTGCTGCTGTAGAGAAGCCACAAAGAAAATTGATTGTTGTAGGAATCTGGTATCTAAATAGCTTTGGGGAACAGCCTGGGTGAAGTCGATGTTTCCAGGTTAGTGAAGGCAGCACTGGGCTGGTGCTGTTGACTTTGAAGCTTTGCATCAGCAACCCCTGGAAAAGCATTAGCATTCCTATTGCAAGTGAAATATTTCAAAAATGTATATGATCAGCTGAAAGCTCTGGAGATAAAAATACATGAACTTAATGTGGAAAAATGTCATTCCTGTATTTGTTCTTGGGACTTCAAGCTTTTACAGTGCAGGAGCTTTCCTTGAAAAGTTGGAAACTGCAGGGTTCGATAAGCAAAACCTGAGACCCTCATACATGCACTTGGCTTTCATGGCCTTACCCTTGAGATTAGAGTTTGATGTTGTGACTCTTGCCATATAGTGGTGGGTAGGCAAGGAGGTGACCCTCACCCCGGGCATCTCCAGGATGACAAGATGCAGATTTCTACAGCCAGGCCTGGCTCATGCAACGACCTGTGGGCAGCATCACCCTGGGCTGCTGCAGCCGCAGGGATGCGCCAGCCTTTACACCAGCTGTGAATACAAACACTGCAGAAGCTGATGGCTGTAGGTGGAATGCAATCAAACCCTCCAATTACACCTCAGTGATTTATTCATCTCCCTGCCAAATGCTCGTTGGGTGTCCCATGGTACTACACGAATACAGTAATTATTACTGAGCACCTTTTTTTTCAATAAAATGTAATTTACCTGGATTAGAAAACACCATCCTGCTGTCAGTGGTCGGCAGCCCCCCTCGACAGGCACCCGCGTGGGTGAGGTGTCTCTTTGAGATTTCCACTGCTGCGCTCAAACAAAACAGTTTCTGTTCTGGGGTATTAAGTCATTTTGTTCTTGTTTATGAGATTAGGAAGTGTTGGGAGCAGCTTTCTGGATAAAGCTCTGGCTGAACTGAGCCCTTATACACTAGAGGATCTGATTTGAAGGAGGAAAAAAAGGAACTATACAAATAGCCAACACACAAACCAAAAACAAGAGCTGACTAAGGCGGTTTTTGCTGCACACAGCCCTGCAAACACAGATGTGTTTCAATGAGCACGATTGGAGAAGGGATGAACTCATCTGGAAGCCTTGTTTGTTCCTTTCTGCTCCTCCACCCACTGGCCACCCCCAGGAAAACAGTGGCTGCCGCTGCTCCAGCCCCATGAGTGCTCCTTACTAAACACTCCCTTTCCTTTCCCTGTGCCCAGGGGCTGTCTGCAAGGACAGGGACCTGTTGGAATGGGGCCAGCAGAGAGCCACACAAGTGATCAGAGGGATGGAGCACATCTGCTATGCAGACAGGCTGAGAGAGTTGAGGTTGTTCAGCCTGGAGAAGAGAAGGCTCTAGGGAGACCTTATAGCCCTTTCCAGTACCTAAAGGGGGCCTGCAGCGAGTCGAGTGACAGGATGAGGGGTAACAGTTTTAAACAGAAAGAGGGGAAATATAGATTAGATATTAGGAAAAAGAAATTCACTATGAGGATGGTGAGACACTGGAAGAGGTTGTCCAGAGAAGCTGTGGCTGTTCCATCCCTGGAAGGGACCAGGCTGGATGGGGCTTTGAGCAACCTGGTCCAGTGGAAGGTGTTCCTGCCCTTGGCAAGGGGATTGAAACACAATGATATTCAAGGTTCCTTCCAACCCAAACCATTCTATGATTCTATGGCAGAAGCTTTTTGGTTTCTACCCACACCTTTGAGACCAGTAGGATGAGAATGCTGAGGTACCACAATCCCAGCCCACTTGAGTCACCTCTGAGCAGCCACAAGGCACCTAAAGCTGGTCCTTGCCATGGATCTCATGTAGTTGATCCTGGCTTTAGGAAGGGGTGGCTCCAGGTTCAGGGGCAAGGTCTTCTCCCCCTTTCTTCACTTGCAGTTGCAGCTGAGCAGTGCTTTGAGGGGAAAGCAAGGGGAGAGGGCAAAGAGCATCAGACTCTCCTCCAGCAGCTGAGCCATCCTGTCTGATGAAATATCTTGGAAATCTTTCCTCCTCTGCCAGGTGCAGTTAGGGTGGACCAATATTCTGTGGGCTTTTTGATACTGGGGGAAGGATAAGACATAGACAGACCCACAGGCAGCATGATGACGTGTGCATCACTTCCTTAGGAAACCAGGCTAAAAATACAAAGTAGAGTAAATATTAAGAAGTATGACACACTGGGGAAGTAAGGACAGAACAGGAGAAGTACCTAATATAAAAGCAATTGGAAAATAATATGGGCAGAACTGATTAGATTCAGCACAGAAATAAGACCATTTTCTTTAAGCAGATGGAAATCTGGGGCTGTATTAACAAAATAGCCAGTGCTGCACTCAAAATGTGTATCTCAGACACGGTGCACCAGCACTGTGAATGCAGGGGACCCTGGATCATCTTGGGCTCTGAATGAGGAACGAGGGTGATATACTCTCCTCACAGCTCATTTGTTAAATTAGGAGCTGCTCCCTAAAAATCCTCCCACTGTCAGAGCAGGGGTGTCCAGGTCACCCTGGGGGAGGATGGCAGGCGGGGTTTGGTTTTGCCACTGAAAGCATTTCATGCACACTGGCACTAAACAGAATACATTTTTATTTTTATTTCTTTTTACTGGCAATAGGCAGGATTCACCCCACTCACCTAACCTGGAGAGTGGTCTGTTCACCGCCCCTGTGTTACCCGCCTCCTCAGGGTCAACAGCCTTCTCAGTGTAGCCAGACACGTGAGGACCAAGTGGGTCAGAAGAAGGGGAAAAACATCTAAATTCTCCTACAGATTTATTTGTGACAATGGATTTCATTATTCCATTATCTCCCTGACTCCCCACCCCCTTCCTCCACAAAACCGGCAATCACATCTCAGATCTCGGCAATAATCGCTCCGCCACGCCGACAAACACAGCAAAGAAATGGCATTTGTTGAGAGCTAAGAAAGCTTTGCAAACACTGCTGATTAGCCAGATCTCCCAGCTTGCAAACAGAAGGCCAGTTCAAATGGAGGTGATGGGGAAATAGCCCAGAAAAAAAAAAAAAAAGTAAGATTAGGCATTATAATATGCTTTTTTGTTGTTGTGTTCTTGTTTGAGACGCAGTATGTCTGCTTGCCTTGTTGGGATTCTCCAAGTATAATCCTTACAGATACATGAAAGACATTGAATTTGGCTGTTTGAAGCAGCAAGCCATGCAGACATGCCCAGGGGTGACGGATCCTCAGCACTGGGCTTTGAGTGTGGGTCTCTGCTGGCACAAGGCACATGCTTTTCCTGGGTTGGAAGCATCTCTTGCTCCTACAACTGCTATCATGTCACAACAGCCTAACACCGACAAACCGGTGCTTTTACAGAACAAATGCTAAAACTGCCGGCGGCTGTGTAGAGGTCTGGCACTGCTGGTGCCCTATCCCCCTGCAATGCCTGGTGCCAGGCTCACTGGGGAGGCACCTGGGTATGGCTGCGCTGGCTCTGGCTCCACTAAAACGCTTATATCTAAGGAGCTTACATCACCGTGTAACGCTGCACCAGGAGCAGGAGTTTAGGTTGAAAAGCAGGCACTGTGCAGGGCCTGGAGACTTTCTGAGCTTCAATGGGGTCATTTTGCCGGCTCTCTCCACTTGGCAGCTGTTATTTCCCCATCCTGTCCCTTGCATCCTGAGTTTTTCACATGCTACTGCATCCCTCTAATTTCTCCCTAGTGCTGTGCTCTGTGCTTCAAAAATGGCCAAAACCAGCAAATGTGGGCAGAGACCTTGTCCACAGCTTGCTATGCTGCTGGACTTCCCAACCCGAGAGCTCATGGATGCAGGGAAATAAAACTTCTTGCGAAAGCAACACAACTGCCCATGGCCACATACCAGCACCTCCTGTCACCTCCTGCCATCTCATGCCACCTCCTCCAGGCCACCTTGTCTGCCATCACAGCTTACGCTCCATGCAGCATCTCCCCCTGGGTACTCTGCTAAGCAACAGGACAAAAATTAGGGGAGTCATCATTAGGGGAGTCATGGTGCTTGGAAACTTTGTGACACTGGAGGCTTCATAAACCCCATAGCACGTCTATGGAGGAGAGTCTTTTTCTTTGTGAATGGGGTATCTGCTGCTATGGTACCTGCTCAAACCACAGATCCATCCTGTATTCCACCGTAGGACAGCAACTGTGAAAGGGTTGATACCAGATGACCTAATAATGAGTATCTGTCATGGTTTCAGCTGGGATGAGGTTAGCTTTCTTGCTAGCAGCTGGTGTGGGGCTATGCTTTGGGTTCAGGGTGATGGTAGCACACTAACGTTTTTGGTTGTTGCTGAGCACTCAAGGCCTTTTCTGCTCCTCGTGATCCCACCAGTGAGTAGGCTGGGGGTGTGCAAAAAGTTGGTAGAAGACACAGCCGGGACAGCTGACCCCAACTGACCAAAGGGATATTCCATGCCAAATGACTTCATACTCAGTATAGAAAGCTGAGGGAAGAAGAAGGAAGGGGGAATGTTCGGAGTGATGGTGTTTGTCTTCTCAAGTACTGTTACATGTGCCAGAGCCCTGCTTTCCTGGAGGTGGCTGAACACCTGCCTGCTGATGCGAAGCAGGGAATGGATTCCTCACTTTGCTTTGCTTGCATGTGCAACCTTTGCTCTACCTATTAAACTGTCTTTATTTCAACCTACAGGTTTTTGTCACTTTTACTCTTCCAATTCTTTGCCCCATCTTAACTTAGGGGAGTGAGCGAGCAGCTGCAGGGGCCTAGTTGCATGGCTGGGGTTAAACCACACCACTATTCTTTCAGAAATAATGAAGAAACAGTAGAATTTTTCACTGATGGACCAACTCAGTAAAACTGGCTTGCTCAGGAAGTATGTTGTGGAATGAGGGTTTATGATGAGATATCACCCCTTTTTAAATCAAATTTAAATCAAAATCCAGGTTTTCAGATAAACAGAAGCTTTCACAGAAAATGCCTGCTTAAAAATTATGTCTTTTTCTTAAATACACAGTGCCTGAAAAACAAAATATTCTGATAAAAAGCCTAATGATTTCAATTTGGAAATGATGACTTGATACACTAGGATTGTGTCAATTTGATTGCCAAATGGCCCTTGGTTTTCTCTGTAGTCTGAGCTTCCAAGAAGCACTTTGAGTGTATCTTGTGGTGCAGTGATAGGAAAAACTGATGCCTCACAAGCGGCGTAGCCCAAGGGAGACAACTGAGAAGAGAGTAAGAGGCTGAGGCATCCGATTTCCCACTAATCTAAAAAATTCCCATTTTCATCCACAAATTCCTCTGGCTTACTCTTGCAAACGGATGTTGTCTCTTCTTCACCAGTGTTTTGAAGACAAATCTGGCTTGGTTGCCCTGTTCATATTTTCTCCCCCAGGCGGTCACTATTGGTGTTTAATTAGAGGCAGGACGGATGGAGGGCTGGATCTGCCCCCCTGCCCTGGTAATGCAATCCTTGTTCTCCACCCCTCAGTGTGGTGCACTGGCCCATGTCCCATGGGAAGCTTGATCCCAGCGAACAATGACGTGACCTTGTTGTGAACGTCACTGTGGCTGTGTCCTCAGCTGATGAGACAGTGGCTGATGACAGTTTTCAGAGGCATCATTCATTCTCCCTCAGAACAAAAGCTTCCCAGACTACTGTCAGAGAACTGAATTATAAAAGAGGAAAGTTGCTGAACATGTGCTATTACCTTCCCACATTATTCCCAAGCAGACCGTGCTGTCCAAGGGGAGTAGAAGGGAAGGGGATAATGCGACTGGGGAAGCAGCCCTTGAGTTGCTCTCTCTGGGCTTCCATTGAGCATTTTAATTCCCGGGGCTCCCAGGGACGGTGCAGCTCCAGTGCTGGGAGTTGGTGGGAATGAGAAGGCTCTTCTCTAGAGGATTGTTCACATACCCTCCAATTCACTTCATGCTTGCATCTCTGCTGGAGCACACATGCATGTAGAAGTGAAAATCCCACACGGCTGAGGGGTTCATAAGTGCGTTTTCAGGGGAGAAATACCAGCTACTGCCCCCGTTGTACAGAGCAGAGGCTGAAGCAGGGAGATACGGGAGCAAGCCCACTCCTCCAATGGTTCAGATAATCAAAATAGCCCCTTCTTTTACCATGAAGATGTCTATCTCTAAGCTAAGACAATGTGGGGAGACTGAGGGGACAGCCACTGTGCTGCTCCAGAGCGCAGCCATGGGTCGGGGCAGGAGGCAGATGAGGAGGGGAGCAGATGAAGGATAGGTCTGGCTGTTTTCTGGCTCATGTCAATGCCCCAGCATGATCTGTTTCAGGGGTCTGCCTAACAAAAGGGCTGTGGCCCTTGGTGACATCCACACTTCCCAAAGCAGGGCAAATGCCGGGCTGGGTGGTTTATGATCCTCAATGGCAAAGTCACGAAGGATTCCAAGGCCTGAGCATACTTGTGAGATCTTCAGGTGAACTCAAATCTCTCTGTCAGGCCTGGGATTGTCACAAGATGACTCTGTCCCAAAACACTAAACTTATTTGGCAGAAAATAGCAAAACGGGATTCATTCTTCTCTGATATGCTGATGGTTGACAGGCTGCTGCTATTCAGCTGAACAGAACTGTCGATTTTTCTGTGCTTTCCTGTGTGTCTCTGTTCTCCGCTGGGTCTTGGCACACGGACTGACCCTCTGAGGATGGGTACAGGCTCATTCTCCATACAGCACCCAACATGAGAGAATCTGTGTCCGTGACAAAATACTCTGGAAAAAATAATTCTCACATCTGCTGCAAAGAGAAACTATTAAGAATTTTATTTCAAGTATTTAAGTATAATCCTGCCCACAACATTAAGAATGCAGAAGGCTATTCTATGAATTTATCTTCTACTTCTAAAAAAGTCCTTCTACACATCATATTCTTCCTTGAAACAAGTGGTCAGCAGCAATAAGATTTTTTACTGAAGCAGCAAAACTCCACACAAGGTCAGAACAATATCTGTGCTATTTACTCCAGCCTGAGTTATGATCTGCCTACTGCATACAACTTTTTCTGTGTTTCCCATTGATGCAAATCAAAAGCCTTTATTGTCTTTTTGCTGATTTTGTGGTTCACTCACTCATTACACTAGGATTCATTTATTCTTTTTTATACATGTGTATATCCCATTGTCACAAAAGAACCCATTTTGGAGTGAAAGATCTGACACCCTTTGTAGCTGAGGGCTCTGGTCTGTGCAGTCCTGCTCTTGTACTGTGCAGTAAGCGCATTTCAGTGGAAAATAAATGACCCCATCGCACCCATGAAATGGAAGTAGCAGATCTGGGAGGATTACTAGTCCATAGGCTTTTAAAAACATTTAATCCCTGAACATAGGCTGAAAGCTGGAGAGAGGGAGCATCCGGACCTCAGCGGGCACTGGGAGGAAAGATGGGAACAAGACCCCCAGATGACTAGGTCCAGCACACTGCTAGCTCAGGCTTACTGGGAGCTGTGTCATCTCACAAGCTGGCATGCCCTGCCAATTAAAAAAGTATTTCAGAATATGATTTGGGAATGTGGCTAATACTTACCACGACAGATATTTTTATAACACTGCTCCCATGTTAAATCAGTCTCTTACCTCAAAACTTTGAGTAACATGAGGACGTCATGCTTGGCTTTGCAAACGTGATTTTTATGCACCTCCTTTCTATGCCTTGCCATTTCTGGGAGAGGTGGGGATTGAAAGATCAGAACAGAGGGAAAGGAAAGAACATCACAGATGTTAAATTGCCAATGAATTTACGTTCTATAAATACTAAGGCTCTTAGTCTCCTCTAGACAGTTTTCTATTCCTGTAAATTAGTTGCATCATATTACCTGATTAGAAACCTCATTGATTCCAAAAATAATACAAAGAATCCTAGAAAGATGGCAAACGATATTGCACTATACAGGAATGAAAAGAGCGCTATGCCAGCTCTCATGACGTAGTTTAACCCAGAGCCATCTGAATCATAAAAAAAAATCAGACTTTGGCAGAACTTAGATTCTGCCATGGCTTGGGGAAGTTACCAAATTATTCTTAAGATACCAGTACTGGCTTACCATCATTGACTTAGATCTATGTCTTCCTGAGAATGTGAGGGTTTTTAAAATCTGGTTAATGAAATGTTGAGGGAAAAAAATCACTGAAGGCTGCCCTGGATTTTATGCACTATATGGTATTACTTCAAACATTAAATTCAGAATAGCAGCCACATGCATCTTTATGTGAATCTATAGGGAATTCCCTGTCTAACGGATGTTTTCTGAGAGAAAACAGGTAAAAGAGTGGAATGTTTTCCTTTGATGGCCTCAGGTGACAATTCCTGGAGAGAGATCACAGAACACCCCAGATGTAGACTTGACAACAAATGACTTCATGGTGAGATCTGCATGGAGCCTGAGTCCCACAGGCTAACATCTGCCTGAAGGACATGCCTCTTGGCTCACACCCCACATGTTTTCATAATGATCTGTGATTGGTTGGGTTTTGTGTTTTAAAAGTGCCATACCCACATGATCTCAGAGCAGCCTCTGATTGGCTCCATACTTCCTACCCACGGGAAGATATAGGTACACTTTCTATATGTCTGTAGATAAAGATATTTATATTTCTTTCTATAGACATATAAAGATCTGGACACTCAATGTAATGAGGACAATAAGGAAAAGGCCCAGGAGGTTTCCCCCGAAAGACCACACAAAGCAAATGGCTCATGAATCAGAAACATTATTTTGAGGTCAGTTTCAGACAGAGGGTGGGTGGCACGGAGCTCCCCCTTGCCCACGGCTGTGGGGAGCCTCCAGCTGCCTGTGGGACCATGGTGTGGTGCAGACTGGGGCTGTGTGTCATAGAATCATAGAACTGTTTTTGTTGGAAGAGACCTTTAAGATCATCAAGTCCAACTGTAAACCTAACACTGCCAAGTCCACCACTGAACCATGTCCCTAAGCACCACGTCTAATTGCCTTTTAAATACCTTCAGGAATGGTGACTCAACCACTTTCCTGGGCAGAGTGTTCCAATGTTTGATAACCCTTTCATTGTAGAAATTTTTCTTAATATCCATCCTAAACCTCTCCTGGTGCAACTTAAGGCCATTTCCTCTTGTCCTATCAATTGTCACTTGGGAGAAGTGACTGACCCCCACCTTGCTACACCCTCCTTTCAGGTAGAGAGTGATGAGGTCTCCCCTCAGCCTCTTCTATCTACAGGCTAAACAACCCCCTCACCATGGGCAATCTCTGCCAGGCTCTGGATGCCTTAACTTAATGTCAGTGTCCTTGCAGAAGGTAGGAAGTCTCTGTCTGTGTGGCTGTGTTGCTTCATATCTGTCTCCACCCAGGAGCTGCTGGGCAGCCTAAGGGAGGAGCAGGGAGGCAGTGGGACCTCAGGAGGAGATGGCACCGATGCAGGGACAGGGTGGGAGGCATAGTGCTGAGCCCAGCAGCCTCTACCCGGGTGCAGGCAATTGGGAAAACAACTCCAGGGACATCTCTGCTGACAGGATGATACACCACAGGGACCATTGTTGCTTCTGCCAGCAAAGCCTTAAGGGGGAAATTTCCCAAGGCAATAGGGCTGCCTAACTCCCATTGGAAGTTGTCGTCCAAACCATGACAGAAGTAAATGGATCCTTCAGGCACTAGGAGATCTGCAGCAGCTTCTTGAGAGGGTTTTTCAATTTGGGGGTGTAATTTCCTAATTATGTCATTCTCTATTGGGTGATTTCAGCAAGACTCTGGCCATGTACCCAAAGCAGTCAGGCTCACACTCAGTAGGGTGAGCTGATGTAAATCTGTGCTTTGGCTCCATAAGCCCCTGCCTGCATCAAACTTCTTGTATCTTAAACAAGTTGAATGATGGAGCATTTTATATGCAGAATGACCCAGTACTCTCTCAGAGAAACCTCATCAGAGTAGTCCAGACCATCTATAATACTAAAGAGCAAAAGCAGCAGTGTTTTTACATCATCAAGTCACTAATGGACATAAGCTGTAGGTGCTTACAGTCTAACCTACCCCACAGAGTGTCCTTTTAATTTACTATCCCCTCATCCCCAAGCACAGACCTTCTGACTTTCTCCTTCAGTTTCTATCTTGACTGTGCAGACTGCACCACATAAATAATACTGCTTTTTGCCCATTATTCCTTTTGAATGGCCTAGAAATCCATCAAGTGGCCTAAGCTTCTATCCACATTTTCACCAGAACACAAAAAATATTTCCCACTGGTAACATTAATCAGTTTCCAATTGTCTGGTAACAGTATAGTTACAGAGAGAAAATTTTGGAAACTATTAGAGAGATAAATACGACCAGGATAGGTAGTCTTATGTGAAACTTTCACATTTTACATATAAATTGAAGAACAAATGCTACCAGTAGTAGTGGCATCTGGGGTTTACTGGTAGTGAGGGCCAGTAAGGTTTTTTTTAAATGACATAATGATTGAACTAACCAAAGGCAATGCTACGTTAGCCTTTTTCTTGCTAAATGATCACAAAAATCATAGTCCATAAGTGCATCCTTGGATAGAGCAAAAAGAAATAATAAAAAAGTAGGTCTTGTTTGAACTACATGTGAAAGTAAATAAAAATGAAAGTAACAGAAAATTTGCAGTTTCAAATGGGCAAATTCATTTCAAAGGAAACAAATTAAGTTAGCTCAAGGACTTGAACATCAATGATGCCTGAAATCCCTTTATGTAAAAGGTGCAAGATGATTCACTGGAGCACAGAAAATATATGTTACAGATAGACAGGATAAAGGGCGAATTAGAAGAAATAATGTTGATACATACATTGCAGAGGTCATTAAAATAAACAGGCAAGTTCTTCAAATGAAAAGGGAGTTGAAAGAAATGGACCTGTGTGCAAGGAATATTAAAGGTACATAATGAATACTTTGCTGTAGTTTTAAAAAGGTTAATGTTGAATACAGGAGGGGAAAAAAAAGGTAACACAGAAATGTGAGAATAGAAATGATCACACCTGATCTAGTAAAAAAGCTTTCAAAACCTAGCAGGTACTCTAAATCTGTGGTGCATTCTGTGTATCTAAAGGCAGGAAGAGCCAGCCTATGAAACCACAGGGGCAGAGCAAAGGAGCCTTGTGAATTAGTCACGCAGGGAGAAAAAGCAAATGCAGTACCTACACTCAAGAGGGAAAAGGAAAGTAGTAAAGACAACTGCAATCTGCTTGCTTCACAGTGACAGTGTATTAGACAGGAGAATAAACTGCATGGAAGGAATCATTAAAAAAAAAAAAGGGGGATATAGATGGAAAATGGATTTAAAAGCCTTACAATTTGCAAAAGTCATCCCAGATGAACTTGATATCTCACTCTGATGCAACTGCTTTCTTCACAGGCATCTGCAGTAGGTCACTTATTTGGTGTGATGCCACAAGAGAATCCATTATTTGAACTGGGAAAAATGGGGATTAGGTGAAGAAGAGCAAAGTGGGGAGAGAGCTGATGAAAGAGGTGGCAGAGGGCAGTGCTGTAAGATGTGTCTGCAGGGAGGAAGGTCATTAGGAGTGTTTCTCATAGAGGAACCTTTGAACTATTCTCACTGAATATTTCACTAATAAACTGAAGAAAAAAAAAAAAAAAGAAAAAAGTGAAGGAAAGTGTTGATGAAATATCCTGATGTCACAATGTCAGAGGTGAGTGTTGATCAATAGGAGGAGACGGATATTATTCGGGAAGATTAAAATCAGCATGAGAACAGAGCAAGAGAGACAGAAATGTGATTATACAGAATTCAAGGTCCTACATTCAGAGAAAGGAAGGATCTTTGCAAATATCTCTGAACCAGCTGAAAATAATATACAAGGACAAAAACATGTGTGTACTAATGAACTGGAATAGGTCATAAACATAAAAAGGCGATGAAGAGAAATAAGACTAGGATGCTGCTTCTAGGGCACTTCCAGTAGAAAGGGAGAGGCATTTCCACCTGGGAAACAATGTAGGCTTCTGGCAAGTCACGTTCAAGAAATTAAATCAAATACGTGAAGGTGTAGAGGAAAGCTGCTGGGAAGTAGAAGGGAATGGAGACCCATTTTTATGAGATGAGATCAAAAAAGCAACCTTAGTCAGCCCGAGTAGCAGCACAAAAGCTCTCTATGGATTTGCTTGAGGTAAACATGAGATGGGGGGCAAAAAGATCTACTGAATTTAAAAAACATTGGCATAAGAACAAATAGGAATAAACTAACCACGGAGCTGGAAATGAGGTTTCTCCTCAGAGGCAAGAGCAGCCTTCCAGGAGGAGGACTAAGTTCAAAAGCACAGCTACTTTCAAGGCAGAGTTAGTCCAGTCTCTGAAAGGGGTTATGTGACGTGGCTGCTCTCGGTAGCCGGGGGAAGGCAGGGGTTACATCTGGGGAGTGACAAACCCTTTGCTGCTACTGCAGAATTTGTTTGCAATGCAACAGTTACAGCAATAACAGCTCTGTTTCAGCAAAGCAAATCTGTGCCCCCATAGCGATGGAGCACACAGGTAAAGAGCTTTACAGAGTGTATGCGTCAACACAATAAATGCACTCCTCTGTCTTAGTCTGGCATCTCTGATCCAGAGCAGCAGGGGGACTTTAACTTCAGGTTTCTTGCAAAAAGCTTCTTGGAAAATTTTATTCCAAAATAAGTACCAAAAAGCATTGTCCAGAACTGGCTGAGTGGTTCTTCCCTAAAATTCAGGTCTTCAGAAAGGTCATTGTAAGGGTGAGACAAAAGCAGTATAATTAGATATAAGAAAGGATCACAAGTATTACTGATACAGATTTAGCTGGGCAAGGACATTACAACATAAAGCATTGTACAACTGGAAGAGTTAATGCTGCAGGCTGGGGGGCCTTGTTCACAGAAGCAGTGATGGGACTTTACAAATAGGGGCTCTTGGCACAGCACTCCACATGATCCTACTAAGAAAAATATGACTGAGAGTGGTTCAGACAAGAAACAGCTCTGTTAGTTCGGCTCTACTCACCTTGGGAATCCAATTTACAGCACTGACCACATGGAACAGCAATGCAGGTTAAAGACACGTAAGCAAAACCCAAGTTAATGTGTACATCTTGTCAGCTGAGCAGCTCTCCAGACTCTACTGAGTTCACCAATTCAGTTTTCTTGACTTGGGAATCTGTTTGCTGCCCAGATGCTGGTGGCAAGTACCTGCTGAGATACCTGAGTATAGCTGAGGCATCACACAGTACCAGAAAACATGGGCAAGGAGAGACCTGATGAAGGAGTGTTGCCTTCTGGAGTAGCTTGTAGTGGTTGTTTGGTATGTGGCTACTCAGCTGTCTATGTGTGGGTGACTGACTTGGACCCTCATCGCCACCAACTACAATGGGAGCTTAGGGACCCACCTTGTGTATGCTCGCCTTTAGTTAGAAGGGGTCTAACTGTCTTGACCTAAATTGAGTTCTCCAATAACCTGGACCTGACACCTACCCAAAATATCACCTTGCAGAGTAGAGGAAGACAGATACTTACCCACAGGCTTTGGAGAGAGAAATACAGCTTGTAAAAGTGCACATGGCCAGAAGATGACTCTAAATAAAGAGGGTTAGGCCTGTTAGGATAGGTTTGGTAACATTCAGAGGTGAATTGAGCCCACAGATTAAAGAGATCCAAATGCAAACACAAGTCAAAATCTAAATCATTATATTCCTAGGAATCAGTTTCTACAATACTTAACTCAGTGGTCCCACATCTTGCAATTTTATCATTATTATCCCCGAATTCCAGTTTCATACATCCCAGCCCCCTGAGTCTTGGGAATCAGCTCCTGAGAGTGTCAGCTTCTGTTTTTAACAGTTACGGGGGAAAAGCTTGAAAGTGTGACTTGAGCATATGCCAAAGATTTAGAAACAAAAAATAAATAAAACGAATGCCAAATTTTAGTGCTTGTTTTTTTTTAAAAACCTAAACCACTCTCTATTTTAAAGCTAATCTCATGACTTTGGAGGCCTGGCTCATTATTCCTGAAAGCCTGATACTGGCAACACTGTTAACTCAGACAGTCTTTCAAGAGGATTTGAGGAAACAGACTGAAAGAGCTCCAGTGTTCTGGAATAACGGGTCCCCGAGGAAAACCCAAGGAATGCTTATGCTCTGTAGAAAAGCTGGTAAATGGATAACGCTTGATCTCCTTCTTTACAGATTAAAATAACAGAGGAGGGACAACAAACGCTGTCAGGAAGAAGATGGGCCTGGACATGTGCGGTGTAGAGCGCCAGTAAACAGGATAGCTGCCTTTGGAGCAGCTCAGCATACCGATACCATGCGAGCGGAGAGGTAGCACTGATGGTCACTGGTCCCCCAAGAGAGCAGGTGTTGGAGGGGGGTGTGTGGTGCTGGGATGCAGGCAGAAAGACTTTTGCAATGGAGCACCCTTCCTTGTTTTACCTGCAAGTCTGGCTTTGACACATTCAGAAGCAAGGCAGAGACCACCAGACATAGAAAGCTGTGTTCCCATCAATATCCACTTTCTCTTTCCCTTGCCAGGCAGCTCTGTGGATCTCAAGGTGCTTATGAAGACCATATGCCTTCAGGAGGGATTTCTGTCTTGGGCATGTTATCACAAGAACTCCACAGAGACCATACAAACATCTGAAACAAATTCTTTTCCAGCACAGAAGATAGTGCTAGGACCTGTCATGGGCCAAGGGACATATTCACCCATTTGGGTTATATGGACCCAAAGCACTTGGCCAAGGAATGGCCTCCTCTCTGGGCTCCTTGTAAGCCTAATGGCCCTTGATGTAGCTTGTCCCTACCAACCACTTTTTTCTGCTCTGAATGCCAACATACCAGATGCCGCTTGTCGTCTGCCAGCCAGCTGCAGAGCATATGGAGCTGCAGAGCAAGAGAGAGGCTCCAGCCCTGCACTGCAAATGCGAGAGACACAGCTCCTCTGAGAGGGACAGCCTGGAGGGAGATGACAACACGAGTCTCGCACAGGGTGCATGAGATTGCACGGGTCTAGTCACTTAAGGGTGGGTAGGTGGACCTGTGATCCAGGCTATTGCTAAAGCAAAAGGGAAGAGGGTCAGGAGCCCACCTCCAGCACGCACAAGCATCGTTGTATGGTTGGACTTGACGATCTCATAGGTCCCTTCCAACCATGAAGATTCTGCGATTCTGTGATCTTGGGCTGCTTACTATGGATCAGATGGGGAAAAGGGCTTAGATTTGTTGTTTGGAGCTGTCAAGCCATGGCAATAGCAATAGGCTTTCTCAACATGTCTGTGCAGAAGATGAACCTGACACTTCTGAGTTTGTAGCTGAGCACAAAATGGAAAATAGAGACTAGAGAAACTTTCCTTTCTCCACCTCTGGTTTTGTGGGAGGAGAAAACGGTAAAATTTTGCTCAAAAGCAGTTTTGTGCCTGCAAACAGGATTGATTTTTATGAGATTTATTTTTAATTCCATCCAGATGTTTATTTATAAAATAATTTAGACTTCTATCCAAGCAGACATCAAAGAAACCTTCTGGGAGTAGCACTGTCAGTAGCAAAGGGTTTTAATGATCCACGAGGCGAGTGAATGGGTTTGAGGAGTGTCAGAGTGCCTTGGGGGAGCGCATGCATGGATCCAATTAGGAACCCATTCCGAGGTCACTCAGACATGGCAGGAAAGATGCCTCCTTTGGGAACGGGATGCCAACTGTCGCGCACAGTGTGAATGTGGGGCACTGCAGAGCACACACACTTTCCCAAAGACAGCACCGGGAGAACTATCTTAAAGAGTGCCGTGTAAGCTGCCCACCATGCCAACTGCCGTGGGTCATTCCCAGCTCTTGGAGGAGGTGTGTGTCCTGGGCAGGGCACGCAGGGCACAGCTGCTGCCCCACGAGGGTGAGGCACGTGTTCTGGTTTCCCAGACCTGGGGAGTGTGTTGCTGTCACAGCCCTCATGCCACACAGAGCCAGGGCTCTGTCCTGCTAGGCAGAGGTGGAAGGGGATGGATACTCCCGAGTCTTTCTCATGGCATCCTTAATTGCCTTTCATGCAACTTGTAAATCCCACCTCTTCTCATAGGAGGTGACATCTGCTGCCCCAGACTGAAGGTAGATGGACAAATCCTATCATCCCTGTGCAAATGTAATGGGAGAAGTCCTGTTGTGTCACCTTAGTATCTATTCACTTCACCTTCACACAAAATTGTACAATGGTTTGATTGGTGGGTTGTTTCTTTCCTCCTCTTTTTAACGTTTAACTGCACTTTTTGTCTTTCTGTGATTGGTTTCTATCAAGCAGTGGTACGCGGGCCTTTGTAGCCTCAGTAAATTTGGTAAGTCAATATAAACTAAGTCTGCATTGCACAAGGTGTCTACATCAGTTTTACAACATACAGTTAAAAAGACTCTTTATCAAATTTGTGCAAATTTGCTTGCAAATGTCTCTGTTATTGACATCGGACTGAGTAGGCAGGTGTGCTCTGGTGTTCAAGTCAGAGGTTTCCATTCAGATTGTGCCTCTGCAACTAAGACTGCAATTTTTGCAACCAAATCACAGCTCAGCATTAAGGATCTTCACTGTCCTCCAGCACTTAGCACCATGGTATGGTGTAGCGTGTGACAGGAATGGACCAGATTCGTCATGGATTGCTTTTCCTGTGGATGCAGGAGAGGAGGAAAAGAGAAAATTTTTTATTGCCTGAAAGAGAAAAAGAGGACACCCTAAGCTGGAGCAGAACACCTCAGCAGCACTGGGGTATCCTCTGAACATCTGCCTTCTCCAGGGCAGTGCCAAGCACCAGAGGGTGGAGTGGCCAAATGTCACAGCTTCCAGGATGGGCTCTCCACTGCCAGGGGACGAGGACCTCCCATATGCCACATCCCCACAGGCATGGCTGAGGAGCTGGCTCCTGCTGGCTTGGCCACATGGTGCTTCAGGAGGGTGGCTAAACCAACTGGGTCTTCAAAAGTAACTGTCTCCCGCCTGGCTAACTGAACCAGACAGGGAAAATCGTTGCTTGGTGGAACTTACCACTTTCAAAATGGGGCTGCTGGCAGGCCTGTGCACTGCAATGCTGAGAGCAGCAGCAGGAAGTGTGGTTGCATGTGAAAACAAGCAGATTTGAAACAGTATTCACACCAAGGGATTACACAAATAATACCCCAGTGACAATGGAGCTATTTACTCAGTTGACATTATGAAGAAAGCATCTCCTTTTATCTGCTTATGGTGGTTAGCGGGTTCATCTCTCTACAACCTCTCTTGCTACTTGATGCTTCTCTTGATGCTTGTCTCTGGTACTTTTGTTCCAGATTTCTTTTAAAAAAGCTGTTTATTTGAGGAAGGTATAGGCTTCATGCCAGAGAAGGGCAGCTGCAAAGGCGCACAACGAGCATCTTCACAGATGCCTGAGCCTTTGCATATTGGCTGCCAATGACCTACTGGCCAACAAAAGGGCTCTCCTTCAGCCCACCCTATGCAAAGGTGAACATGCCACTGAGAATTTGTAATGTGGGAAGAGCTGGTGATATCTTCCCATGGACATTTGTCACCTGCCTGCTCTGGTGTCTGGGATGACCATGCTCAGCTATGACGCTTATTCAGAAGGCTTCTGAAATGGCTACAGTGTAAGAAATGGCATTGTGCAAGGCCGTGCAAAAGGGGACTCATTCGTGTCCTCAGCACAAGGCACAGGCTGCAGTGTGTGATCATACAGTAGGGATGGGGATGAGGTGCAAGGCTGCAGCTGAGCAGCGTGCTTGCAGCAGCTCAGATCCCTGCAAGTGATGCTTCCCTTGGCTGCATTGCAGGCCCATAACCTCACCCTGCTCTGCTGGACCCAGCCACTGTGGGTCACCCAGCTGGCTGCAGGAGGGACAATGACCCCGTGAGCCTCCTGTTCAACCTCCAGTGAGATCTGAGAGCAAAACTGAGAGTGGATCTTCCTCAAAATGCTGAAGTGTCCAGGACACAGGCTTCTCCACATCACAAGAGGAGATATTTTTGTTTTGTTTGCTCATATCTATACTTGGCCCCCTGGTCCCCACGTGAGTCTCACATATTGCCCATAGTACCTCACCAAGGCAGGCTGTGTAGTGGTGTGAAGAGAACGTTGCAATGGTTTGGGCTTCAAAATTCACGTTTGGATGATCACTGCATAGTCCATAGCTCTGCCACAAGCACCTTGTGACTGTGTTTCTACAGGAGCTATGAGACTTTTCATGGCATGCAAGCTGCAAGTAACCCTTACAAAAGCCACCAGATTAGATAGGTAGACATATCTCATAGCTCTTTGACTTGCTGTTGGTATAAATTATCCCATCACCTTTCCAAAATGTGGACAGACACTGTGGCTGTCTGCCCAACCTAGAAGGTCCACATCAGGTAACTAACCCTCAGCACTGACCAGTTGGTGTGTGCCAGTTTGCATCTACAGTCCCTGGACCAAACCATCCTTTCCATAGAGAAAGAGCTAGTTCATGTGCATGCAGCTTGGATGGGACCAGCAGGAAAAAAGGAGTTTTAGGATATGATCCACTGAGACATTTGCCAATTCAAAGCCAACAAAACAGCTGTTAGGTGGCAGAAATTTTTGGTCACTACAGGTCTGGGCAATATGAATAAGATTTATTTCACTAAGTTTAAGCCATCTAAAAGGTAAAGATCAAGGCTAGACTAGTAATTTTGGGTTCCTGTATAGACAATTTGTGGTTACCTTCAGAGAGCAGCTTAGGTAGGCTCTGAGACACCTAGGCTGAATTGTCCTGTCAAGGTGCCTTTCTCCATTGCCTAGGGTGCAAATATAAAAGTCTTAGAAATTTTAGGTCAGACTGCTAATTTTCAGTAGTGTCTGGCAGAGGCCAATGAAGGGCAAAAAGTTCAACTGTCCACTCACTGAACCATGTAGTCTCTCTTGCATAGCTACTTTTGTCTGTCTGAGGTTAAAGACAACCTCTTTGCAACTGGCTTTCTTGTTGCAATAATCTCCCATTATCTTAACAGGTCTATTTATGGGAGCTTTTTTATGCTCTTTT